>VWYP01004757.1:415675-474972 GCA_013400435.1 Pycnonotus jocosus
TTTTTTCTTGTGTGTGTGTGTGTGGTTTGGGGGGTTTTATTAATTTCCATGATAACACTGAGAGAGTTGCCTACAGCTAATGTGGCTGATGTCCATTCAGTAGTGGAAACAACATCCAGGTACCACAACTACAGGCTACAAGCAGTGCTGTGGTTGGAGCAGCTCTCTGCATGCAGGTGGGGAGGGAAGGCTGTTTATTTGGGATCCCTTTAAATTGTGGTGGCAGGAGAAGGAGGTGTAACTGCACAACAGCTCATATCACAGTGCAGGGTCCTCTTTGTACCTTAATGTCTCTCCATATGGTGTGTAAGTATATGTCCAGTTAGCTACATCTTACTGGATGTGTATCTGAGACATGGGGGCCCTGTCTCTCATTCTTCTCCCCATTTTCAGTTGTACTAATACAGTAGCAGCCATAAAAGACTGCTGGAGCTGTTGTGAGATTGTAATAGAAGTATTATATTCTTCTGCTGGACAGTATTAAATAGAGCAATACATAGAGTTATCTGCTAGATTGCAGTACTAATAGTAGTGACTTAGTGATTCGTATTAATGTTATGATTTATTTTAACAATAATGATGCGGAAGTGGTTCATTATTTTGAATTAATGCACTTTAACAGTAAAAGAAACCAAAATTGAAGCCAATGCAGAGAACTAAGTGCATTATTTGAAGGTGCAGTATATAATTAACATTTTCTTGAAGCACATATTTATTAAAAATTAACTTATTATTTAAAATATTCTAAAGTTTTGTTTAAAGACATTCCCACTAAGTCATCTCTTTGGGGGGATGTAAAGCACAGCTCCCAGATCTTCTGCATTGAGCCACTGAATTCTCTGAGTATGGTATGGCCTGAGATGAGCCCCTATCCAAGGAGGGAAGAGCAGCAAGGAGACAGAGGAGCCCAGACTACTGGAAATACTCACATTTGCATCCAGCAAAGCCAAACCCTTGGCACGCTGTCTTCCACCCTGGTCGAAAAGCTTCCATGTGGGCTTCCCTTCACTTGATAGTTGTTTTGGCTGCTTGTGTTTAAAAGGACACTTTCAAAACAAATACTCCCAGTGCAATTTCTCCCACTCCTGTCTTGCCATTGTCATAGCATCTCTCACTGAGATGCTCTCTCTTTTTTTGATTCTTTCAACTGAGAGATACTAGGAAAAAATTATTTTTTCCATCAGTGAGCAGCTAATTTTGATCAATTCTACTGAAATACCTGAAATAGCAAGCCCTTCACTCTTAGCTGTGAAGGGAAAAGCTTTAAGCTACATCAGAAAAGCTGACTGCAGGGCAGGAAAACCTGGCAGAGTACTCAGAGGACAGTGTAGTGCTAGAAGTGTTTTAGCTCTTTTCTAAAAATGTTAAAGTCGCCTTTTATTTACTTAAATTGTCAGAACTGACACTGGATCAAGAGCAATATTTAAATGTAATGTACACCTCAGTGAACACTCAATGCAGAAATCAATAGTACTGTTTAAATTTCCATTTCTGGTTTATTCTTGAACCAGATTGTTAAGAGGAAGAGTCTGCAGGGCTTGAGAAAAGCCATTTGCAGCTGAAGGGGGCCCTCCTCTGGGGGGAGAGGCAGCTGCTCTTGCTGTCTTGCTCTCACCCACTCTGTATTTTCCAAAAAGCCTTGAATTTGGACCAGCAGAAATTCCAAACTCCAATGCCAGAGAACAAAATTAAAGAATGTGAAAATTGTGTCTTGCTGTATACTGCAACTTTAATAATAATGAGCACTTCTGAGTTCGTTATTGAGGTTTATATAATGCCTGAAAAGTTTATTTGCTGGTTTCCCTCGTCTCCACTTTGAAAACACTTTCTCATAACAGCAAGAGTCGTGCATTTTGTTAGGAGTCCTTCCCCATGGGAGGCAATTCCTGTCCATTGTTTTAGCTGTCACCCCGTGCAGTGGGTGAGTGTAGTCACATGTACCAGCCCTTTGCAAGCCAAACCTTTCAAGATAAAAGAGATGATGGGCACATGTTGGGGTACTTAACTGATGTGTCAGCAGGAAGTTTTTAAATTGATGTGTTCAATAATAGCAAATACACAATAAGGAGGGATTGGAATTGTCTTGCAGATGGACTCTTCAAAATGGAAATTCACATCTGCATGGGCATAGCTGAAAAATGCATTTGTCCCTTGTGGATGTGTTCCCCAAAGACTCCTTCTATCATGATGCTATAAAGTTTGACGAAGGCATTATATAATTGTTTTCATCACTTTCAGATGTTAATGAATCATATTTTATTGTAATATATATTCATTGCTTTCCTCAGTTAAAAAGAAAGTTACTGCTTTTATCTTATATGAAAAACAAGGGAATTTGATAAAGCATTCATTATTTTCATATTACTAGTATTAACAGAATAGAACTAGTACTATTTAATTTTAGATCTTCATAGCTAGCTTGTTAATAACTCATATTTTCCTGTGTTGTATCCTACTATTTTTTCTATTTTTTCCCAAATATTCTGCATTCTTGAGAAAAAGCAAATCCAATGAGTGGATAAGTGCAATATTCATAGAATAAACAGGCCCCTCATCCAGGACTTGGAGTGGAACGTGCAGTGTGAAATGTTTGCAATTCTCTATTCATGCACTCTTAGGGAAGGGGAAATGCAGGGGAGGGGGCAACTGGATGAAAACAGGACCCTTGGGTAGGTAGAGACTGACAGCTGGGGTGGCTTGGGTTGGGAATGGCTGCTTTCCATAGAAAGGTATCACCTGTTAGTGAAAGTATAAGGACTATGCTGCATGTTGCCAGGATTATGTCTAGAATGTGCATTAACATTCTTATCATACAGGACAATACAGGACTTCTGAGCTGTGCTTGAAACACTCTGTATGTCATCCATGCATGATTCTGTCTTCTGGTTTGTCTCTGCTGGTTATGTCCTCTGTTGCGCTTCAGAATTGGTGGTAACTTCAGAAGGGAAAATAATTCTGCTGGTGCAGTCCCAATTTTGGATACTGTATTGTTATTGTATTTATTGCAAGAGCTATGGGAATATTTTTACAGGTGTTCTCTTTTCTGTCCTTATTGTTAACCTAAGAAGAAAAAGTCTCCCTTTTATCTGGGTTAATTCTCACCTGCAGAATTTCACAGATGTTTTGGATATTGATTTCATATGTCTTGGCTTGCAAAGGTGGATCTCTCAGGTCCTAAATAAAGTTGGGCAGAAACTTTGCTCTTCAAAAGAGGTATTGTCTTAAATTCTATTTGAATGGAAGGAGAACTTCCATCTGTCAAAAATAATGTGACTTTACAGGTAGCAGCAAAATCTACCACCTTTGAAAAACTGGACTATTTTTGTAAGGTGCAAGAGAAATGTGAAAGCCAGAGCACTTGACTCTCTGAGCTCTGGGAAGTACATCTCCTGTGGCTCTAGTTCATTACTCTGGAGGGGGGATGTACCTCAGTTTTCTGCTTAACTTTTTGTCCTGCTGTTCTCAAGTTTGTCAGAAAGCCTTAGTATTACCAGAGACCTTTGCATTCAAACAGAAAAACTGAATTCTGCAGCTATACTGAAATAGTGTCAAACACGTGATTTTGGAAAACCTCTAATACTTTACCGATTAAGAATCTGGTTTTGAGGAGCCAACTTAATTCTTTCACATGCCCTTGTCTAAACTGGCAAGAAGCCCACAAGCATCAGTAGAGTTACACTGGCAGAAGACCCTTGTGGGTGCTCAGCATGGACTGTTCTCAGCAAAAGCAAGCTCTGTGCACTCTGTTCCAACACCTCCAAAGGATGCACAGGACTGCTTAGCCTTGGTGCTGCCCTGCCATCATCCACTGTGCTGCAAATCCTGCAGCTCTTTAAAACCAGCTGGAGCTTTGCTGCTATTTGCTGGTGGTTTTCCATCACCAGCAGCTCCTTCTCTCTCAGCTTCAGATGCTATTTAGCCATGTAGTGAAATGCTGTGTGTCAGTGCAGTGTTTGATGCCAACAGTACCAGTTTGATAGTCTAAAGCATATGTTTAAGTTATTTTGGTTTTGTTTGCTTTGCTTGCTGGAAGCAGGGATCAGCACTGCGATGATGCATGGGCAATGTGTCCGCACACTTGAACTGTTTGATGGCCTCTGCTAACGCTGCCCAGTGCTTGTGTTGCTCTTTCTCTCCCTCTGTGCTGCTCAGTCTTCGTGCCTGTTGTGTGTGTGATTTTCAAATAAAGTACTGTACATAAGGCTGGATCCAGAAGCCCCCAGTCAGCTGACTTTGGGTTGGGATGTAGGTTGCTGTTGCTGCTTTTCCTTCTCCATCTTAGACCCAATTTGGAGCAAAGCACGGGTGTCTGTAAAAAGTCACCCGTAACTCTGCTTTGGGGTGTCAGTTTTGCAGGGTATGCCAAGGGTGGAACGAGGAGATCTTTTCTCTTGGGTGCTCTTGCATCAGGGCTGGGACTCTGCAGCAATTCCTGGAGCAGAGGCTGCGCCGCACTGCGTGCGGACACGGCTGGCATAGTCAGAACAAATTAGTTTCCCCCATTTTATATTGTCAGGGCTGGGCTGGTCCCATCAACTATGTTCTTCATTTGTTCTTGCATCAAGGTAGTGTTGATTTTTAGTTGGAGAGTGCAATTTTTTTTTGTTTTGTGTTCGTTTTTTTTATAAATAAATTTGGTTTAAAGCTTCACACTGGCGTTTTACAGACCTGTTCTTGTCAGCATAAGCCACTACTGTCCTGAGTTGAGACTCCTGTTTGTTACTGAATTAAAATTATGGGAATTACATTGATCGTTTGGAAAGAAATTAGAAAATAAATTAGAAGTAACTATATTGGCAGGGGAGAGATAGATAAAATATGAGGAAAAAAATGTTTCTAATAAGGCTTAATTGGTCCAACACTGCAGGTGCTTTCTCTGTAAAGATGGTTTAAATATATCACTGCTCTGTGATAGGACTTTTTGTTATTGAGAAAAGTCGATTTTTTTCACTCCCTAATATACTATGATAGTCTGTATCCTGAAGCCACCAATGCACCAAAAGAAGACAAACATAGGTTATATGCTTGTTGCAGTTGAGGCAGTTTGTGTGTCTGGGAGTTTGCATTCACTGAGATTCGGTTGGTGGAGTGGGCAAGCATGGCTGTTCTAGACCTGCCCCTGTTGGCAGGAACAACCCTGTGCTAGTGATGCTTCTGAAAAAATGTTGGCTTTAGTGACCTTTCCCTGATGCTCAGGGTTATTTGGTTACAATGGTACCTGTCTTGGTCCCTGTTTGGTGGAGGAGAAAAACAGGTGGAAGGGAGAATCACTTGGCACTGTAAGAAAAATTTTAAAATATAACATTTAATATTTAGGTAAATATTTCAGGCTTCTCCAGATATTCCCCATCAAAGCTGTTATTGACTCTGTATTTGATGACTGAAAGGTAAGCAATGTGTCAACATTCTCTGGGCAAACAGTTCTTTTGTGGTTGGAGAATTGCTTCTGTCCCCTTGAAGCAAGACAGAAAAGAATGGTGCAGTCACTGGAACTTAGCCTGTAGCAATTAGTAAACTGGAACAAATAAAAAAATAAAAGAAAAATAAGCCTTTTAAAACATGAAGTATTTCAGTGAATAGCTGACTTAACTACTTCCTATCTTGGGCTTTCAGGGACAGAGGAAGTTGGAATTGTTTCCAATTGCTAGGAGGAATTTTTCTGTGTCATGCTGAACAGGCTTGCTGAAAAGTCTTGCTCATTACTCATGATGAGTTCAAACCTGGAATATTGCAAAAGCAAAGCATGTGTAGCATTACAATGACTTTTTTGTACTGAGGGTCCGAAGTGAGTGCTGTGGGGCCAGCAGTGTACAGAGTGGGTGCATTTCTGCTGTCTTGCTGACTTGCACATGACATCAGTGCTGTTCCTTAATTGCAGACAGCAGTGCTTATTACTCTGCTAGGAGTGTTTAGGGAGAATCATGTAGATGACCCTCCTCAGTTAGGGCTCAATATCAAATGTCATGTCAGGAGAAGTTCTGCCAGCAGCTTGATTGATTGCTGCTCAGGCTAAAGTTCAGATGCAGATAACTCTAGGTGGGTGTTGAAAGCAGCTCAGATGGCTGTGAACATCTGTAGCTGTTTCCAGAGCTGTTAATTAGCCCAGATTATCTCTGCAAACTGTGGGTAGTGAGTTACTGGGAGCCTAAACCTGTTGGTGAAGGAAGGCTGGAATTTGTTTGAGCTATTGTGCTCCTCTGCATTAGCAGAGCAATGACACGTCTGGACTGGAAGCTCCTTGAGAGTTTGATGTCCCAAATATTTAGTTGACCAAAAAGAAAAAAAAAAAATGGATCTAGGCCTGATCTAAGTGAAGTTTTGCAGTGGCTTTCTTGGGTGGTTGATGTTCTTAATGTGACCTTGAAAACTAGATGCTGTTGTCATTTCTGTGTTGGTGTAGAGCTCCATTTTTCGGTGGTTTGGTGGGAATGTACCTGGAGGGAGCTTGGAATCTTGGGAGAGTATGTCGGTGACTAGAGGTAGAGAAATGTGTGGCTGGTCTTAGTGTGTGTGTGGCCAAGTTGGTGACACTTTTTTGTCTTTTGTTTGTTTTGTTTTTAATATGGGAACCAATTTGTCTGTTCTGCTTGGGAAAAGGTCTAGAAGTTGATGTGGTTTCTGTTGCAGTAAACATGAGAAGGAATTAGCTGAGAGCTTCTTTTATTTTTTTTTTTAAGAGAGTTTATGGGCAGGAGACCATTTAGTTTGTTTTGGGTTGCAAGTTAAGCTAAGAGAGGAAGAAAATGAGTCTGGGGAAATCCTTTTTTTTTTTTTTTTGTGGTAACAGCTTTGGATTGTATTTTGTTGTGGCCTCTGATCCAGCACCACTGAAGGCAGTGGAGTGAATTTTGTTGATCATATAGATGTTAAAACTTTTGGTCATGAATTAATTCTTAGAGAGGTGACAGGTATCTTGACATTCACAGCATGTCATAGCAAATAGTGAGCTAGAGACAGAAATAATTGTAGCTTCAAGCATTGTTCAGTTTTTGTTTAATGAGCTTGAGATGCTGACCAGTTGGATAAAACTGTTTGTACAATGAACAACTCCTGCAATGGTCCAGATATGCTTGGATCTGTGGGAGATCTTCCTAGGAAAGGAAATTATATGCATGATTTCAAAAAAATTGCCTTCCTCAGTCATCCCAGTAAAACTGAAATCCAGAAAAGTGACACTTCCTGCACTTAACAGTATCTTTTGCCATGGATGGCAAGAGTTGTTGTTAATGAGGGATTAAATACCCCAGTCTATCTGAACTGGCACGAAACAGATCTTTTTGTGAATAGTGCCTGAGTCTGTGTGTAAACATTTGTAAAGACTGGATGCAGATTAGAGTACTAGTTAACAAAATGAGCAACTTTTCTGTGGGCCAACACAAAAGATGTATTAAAAGATGTATTAACAGGTCTCCATTTTGCCAAGTGACTCTCTAGAAGTTTCTGTCAGGCTTCAGCACAAATCAGCTGAGACCTGTGAGGATTTAGCTGATAGATACTGGGGGCCTGTTTCTGTGGCTGGGACAACAGAAGTGTGGCTTTGTCCTAGCAAGAATTAATGAAATTATCATAGTACAATGTTTTCATTTGCTCTGGCTATGACAGTGATGGGGGAGTGAGCTGTGGACAGCATAATCTCCCCCTTAATCCAGATTTGCACTTTACTTGACTGCAGTGCCCAGTCCAGAACTATTTCTGAGCTGTCCTCATGGCTGTGCCCTGTGTGGAACAGGGAATGCACTCAGAGGGGCTGCTCTTATCTCTGTGCCATGACCAACTGCTTGCTCAGAGAACTGCAAAACAATGTAAAGGTTGGGATTGTTCCCTAGAGCAGTGTGTTCTAAAGCAATGAAGTAAAAACAAGTGCTTGTTTGGGAAATTTTAATCATGTCTCTGTCTGTAAAGGTGAAAACTCTGCATGGGTCTCCCAACAGAATGAGAAACACCATCTGTCTTGGGCAATTGTACATGTGAAGATGTAGAACAAAGACTTCAGATTACTGTGCCTAAAAGTAGATCTCAGCATTTCTCTATAGGCATTTGTTAGAGCTGATATTATTTTGGAACTGAACAGTGTTTGATAATGGTTAATCAGGACTGCTCAAAAATTCCTGCAGGAAAAGATAAGACAATTTGAGTTCTGGACACTTACAGGAGAGAGAGTTGTAAGAAACATAAAATACTGCCAGGTGCTTTATAAACTTAATTTTTCTTCTAGGATTATCATAGGCCCTTGTGTGTGTCCTGGCATACACTGGTGCTGTGGCACAGCAATTGGTCAGTGACACCTCTTTGCAGAAATTCAGAACCTTGTGTCCGATGGCACGTGTATATTGGAAAAGATAAGCCTAAAAAGGCCTTGGAGTAACCTACAACTGATAAAAGAACTCCTGATTTGCAACTTCAGCTCCTTCCAGATATCTGCCATCACCCACTCTGGCAACTCACAGGTGCTGCAGTCTGACAGGTGGTGGAGGGTGGCAAATGTTACTGGAAAGGGAAATTTAGGATGCACACTGTCACTGCTCTTCCTGGTCCTCAGCCATGCCTGAAATCAGAGCTCTGCTGGGCCAAAGCAGGACCAGACCCTTGGCACATGTTTGCCATGTCCCACGGGGCTCTGCCAAGCGCTCTGAGTGATCTTTGCTGACCTGGGTGCTGCTGCCCAGCCAGGATGCTCCCCCCTCCCTGTGTGCAGGACCCTGGGAGGTTGTGAAGGACTGCCAGAATTTGAGAAGTGTTTTCTCAGAGACATTACAAGTTCTTACAATGTGAACCTCTAATGTTTTCAAAGACTCAGGCAGAAAGGGCTTGCTAAACAAACTGTACCTGTCATCTCCCAGTTCATTGATTGCTTGGACCAAAGGTGGTGCTAAATCTGATCTTTGTCTGTAATATTTATATTTTGTTGGACTTTTTTTTTTTTTAAAGTGTTTAGTAAAACAGATGCAGTGTCCTTCTTACATGAGAAATTTAGTCCCAGCTTGGGACATGGCAAAACTCCCTGGACCTTCAGGGCCCAGGATTATTGCCTGTTACCATTTGAGCAGGCTTGCAGTGTTCGGGGGGAGGTGGGAAAAGGGTACTGTCTTCAAATCTTCAAATTTCTATCTTCAAATGCTTGCAGACTGTAAGAATTGACTTGTGATTTGTTTGTTTATTTGTTGGTATTTTGTTTACAATGCCTCTTATGCCCTAAGGAAAAATAAATTTTTGACCTTTTTAATTGTGATCCAGTTGGTTTGCTTCATTGGGGTTTTTCTTCTAATTTTTTTTAGTACTGTTTTGATTCCACTTGAATTCTACTGAATTTTTCTTTCCCAGAATAACTTGTAATTTGTGCATTCATGCAATTGCAAATTTCATCTTAGACTACACAGATACAGGACCTTGTCTTGTTCCCTGGCCAAAGTTGTAACTGTATGCTGCATTTTTGTATTTTTTCTGCTCCACAAAGTTTAGAGAAAAGCCACCTCAGCACTCAAACCTGAAGAACTTCTGTCTGCGTTGAGCAAGTTCTTAAGATTTACAGTACAAAATGAAGGATGTTTTTTGGAGAAGGATAGGTTCAAGATAAGAAGAAAAGCATACTTTTCCAAAAGTAGTCCTTTGGTTCTGTGATTAGAGTTGCTCTGCAAGGTGGGATGAGCCCTGTGTGCAGTCTACAGAGCAGGTGGTGCTTGAACTTGGGATTCTAAAATCTGATCCTGCAAGGTTTCTGGGCACTGCTGACCCCTCTTACCTGTCTTTGAAGGCTGGAGGCCCAAATAGCTCAACAAGCAGAAGGTCCTTGATGTACAAAGCAGCAGACAGGTAAAGCTGAAGTTTCTGGTAATGGGTCCCCTCTCCTTATGCAGGGACATCTCTTGGGGATGCCAAAGGCAGTGGCTTAGGGGATATATTGGAGGAGGAGGTTATTACAAGGGATTTAATAGTAGAGAGGTAACAAGGTTGTTTTTTAGCTCTTCAGTTCCCAGCCTGACTGTAGGAGATGTTCCTCTGGGCACAAACATAGTGGCAGTGATGACTGGAAACTGTGTCCCCTCTTCCCTTTGCGCTGAGTGAGCCAACCAGCTTGAAAGAGGTTTTTTGGGCTGGTGCAATCACTATTTACTAATATATCCCCTTGTATACTATAACTCACTATTAATCGCTCCCTTCTTGCCCATTTCTCTCGGAGAACCACTACCAGAATTGTGCTGCGCTCAAGACTGAATTTTTCTGGTCCTACTTCAGTGTATTTGCGGTGTTTGTTAAAATCGATCTCGGGAGGAGCGGGGCTGAGTTCCGAGCCGGGCACTGAGCACCAGGTGGCGATGCCGGACCAGCGCTGCAGCTCCTGGACCACTTCGGGAGCATCCCTGGTCTCCTGTTCCTCCGCCTCCTCCTGGCCCGCCGCGGGCTGTGCCGCAGCCGGGGCAGCCCGGGAGCCCCGCAGGGAGCAGCGGGAGGGAGAGAGGGCCGCGCTGCCGGGGTACCCTCGCTCGGGAAGGTCAGTGCTGCACCACAGCTGGCCTTGGTGGAGGATAGTTCGGGAGCAATGGCGAAATTGCAGCTCTGGTCTGGATGTGGCGAGGTGATGGCGATGGCTTGGGGAGGGCGGGCAGGGCAGGGCAGGGTGACTGCTTGGCTGCTCAGCAGATGAGGATGCAAAGCTCGCTGCGGCTGTTGCTCATGGCAGCTGCGTGAGGGGCTGCACAGGCTGAGGCTGGCAGAGGGGAAACCTGGTGGATGTGCCATGGTCCCCCTTGCTGATGCCAAGAAAGGGGAAGATCTGAGTTTGGCCCTGAGCTTTAGCATTTCACTTATCCTAATCTGTGGCAGTGCTTAGGCTCAGCACATCAGGGCAAGTCAGCACTGCCAGTTTCTAGGGCATTCTGTGTTGTGCAACCCCATCCCTTGCTCCTGAAGGAATGAGGAGGCTTTCCAGACCCACTAGAGGTCCTCGTGTCCCAGGGAAAGCAAGACCTGGAACAGCTCTTGGAGGGTGGCACACAGCTGTGCAGACTTGCTTTGTCCCAACAGCTGGGATCTCCTCAGGCTGGTGTTGGAGAAAGCTGGGTTGGAGAAGTGGTTTTGCTTTACCCAGCCTGGAGTGTTTTAGGCCACTGAGGAACTGTTAGAGTGGAATGGCTTCAGGTGGAGAGGCTGAGGACACCACTCCTGGGATGACCCTGGCCCTTGGCAGATGGAGCACCCACACTGAGAGAGAAGATGCCACCTCAAATATGTCTCGTGACAAGAGCATGATCCAGATAGTCCCTCATCTACTGAATAGTTAAACAAAAAGATGAGGAGAAAATCTCACGTTCATTGTATTGTAGGTGTGCTCCTGAGCAGATACCTGCAGTGGAGGATTCGGTTTTGAGGGAACTGGCATGACTTCTGGAGAATCCAAATTCCCTTTGGGTGCTTGTGTCCCTTGCTCCATACTCAGGAAGCATCTGCATCTTACCTCAGCATCTCACTTGGCCAGACCACAGATTGTCAGTGGGCCTTCTCAACATGTTGCTCGGTTCAGGGCTGGGATGGAACTGCTCTGCCTCATCTTCAGCCACCCTCCCTGCCCCCTCCTAGGCTGAGCAGTATGTCCTGGGTTTTCTCACAGTACACATTCTCTTTCTTGAGCTGGTGGAGGGTGCTTTTTTTGTGGTTACAGAAGAGACTGTAAACAAGGCAGTGAGAGTAAAGAACCTGTGACTTCTCTCTGGGGAGGGCATGAAGAGGCTCAGGAGTGTGGGGCCTAAGCTTTCAGGAATGCTTTTAGCCCCTGCTTTTACTTCCTTTATTCCTTACGTGTGTGATGTCTGCCAAGGCAATATTAATATCCACCTCCCAATGCCCTCCCATCCCCAGGCACTAAAGGAAAGCCTGAGATCTCTCCAGCCAGCTCCCCCTAAGCAAGAAGCTCTCATGCCACCCTTGCTTTTACCTCAGCCTCTCACTGTGCTGGCCATCGTGATTGGCTGCTCTTATGGAGTGGTAAATACTCAGTCACCCACGCTGCTGCAGGATATCTAAATCAACTTTATTCACGATCACAGTTACCCAGTTTTTCACAATGAATTATTCTTGTCTTTAAACAGAACACAAAACATCTTAAAGTAAAGCAATGAAATGCAGATGACACAACACAGAGGTACATGGGAACCTACACCAGTCAAACAAAACAAAAGATTAGGATTTTTGTTATTTTTACTGGTTTTGCTGGTTTTTGTTTTTCTCCTCCCTGGAGAGAGCCTTTTTCTCATCCCTGCTTACAGCTGGAAGCCAGCCTATGCAGAGGTAGGACTGAACCCCAATTTGTGAACTCAGATGCTGGGGGAGCTTTCAGCTTCTCCTAACTCCTAGAGTTTGGTCCACAGTAAAACAAACACAGTTAATATATTAAAACACTCTCAATTCAAAAGGTGAAAAGGGAATTTACACCACTGCACTGGTACCCATGGATGGAATTTCTTGAAAAATAAAATTTACCCCTTGGCTTTTCCTGCATGGAGGGGGACTGGTCCCACTGGTGTGGCGAAGGCTCGGGAGGCTCTTATTGCACATTTCCCCACATCCACTATTTCATCAACACCTTTTTATCCCTTGGGTTCCTCCTTTTTTGAAATCTTTGCACTGGAGTTTGTGTGCTACTGAAAAAATCTCCCTGTGTGTGCTGGTCACAGCTGGAGCTGGCTGTGTGCCTGAGGACCAGCCATGCTCCTTGCAGGGCTGCTCTGGGCTTCCCCCAGGTTGTGCCACCCGGCCTCCTCCTGCCCCTCACTGGGGGCATCTGGGAATGGGAGCCACAAGCTCTGGAGCTTTTGACAGCTGGCCCAGGGGACAGGGCTGGGTTTGGGTTGTACATCAGAGGTATGCCAGGAAATAACATAAATCCTTATCACCCAGAGTATCAGTGTTCAAGTTAGTGCTGCCTGCAGGGCAGGCTGGGGGAAGCTGCAGACCCCTGGGTAGGCTGCAGTGATGGTGGCACCTTCAGGGAAAGGCTCTACAATGTGCTCCCCAGTGAGCAGTCTCTTTTTGCATCTCCTTGAGAGACAGAGCAAGGATGTGTTTTCCAGGAGTTTTAAGGAGCAGCTTCTGCCAGTGTGGGTGGCAAAATCCCACCTGCTGCTGGGGAAGGGCGGGGGGCGGGGAGGAGCGGGCATGGTGTCCCCTGCAGCAAGTGCATGTGTGCATTAAATGCTGTTATCCCTACACCATACTGCCCCCTCCTAGCCCATCAATGGCCAAATGCTCAGGTACAAGAAGAAGCTCAGCAGGAAGGGTGTGACTCCATGGCCTTCCCTGGTTTGGCCATATGGTGATGTGGTGGGGGCAAACTCCACTGCCATGGCACCCTAGCCCTGACTCCCCCCTCAGGACCCAGACACAGTCCCTCCCTCCCTCCCCTGCAGCCCAGGAAGGCAGCAGGATGGGTTGGAAGGGAGGCAGACAGCTCCTACTGCTGCCAAGCCATCCAGCCCAGCCCCAAGGGCCAGCAGCAGCCCTGGGCACACCTGTGGCCACGGCAGAGCAGCAGCTGTTTGCATGGGAACCATGGGGCCACCATTGTCCCCACTGGGCACAGCCGGGTTCCTGACTCAGGCAGGAGAGGAGGAGATTTGTTTAAATAAACCAAAGCAAACCAAACCCCTCAAGTTGTTTTTTTCTCATTCCTTACTTCCTAACACATAAGGACAGGTGTGTCCTGCCGGAGTGGCTGTGAAGAGCTGAGTACCTCCTGGCTGGTTTTGTCTTAAAGCACAGTGATAAAGTTACCAGTAAAGGTAACCCACAGATGTGTGGGTTTATACATTCTTCCCTGGTGAGGCTGGGATTTTTCCTCACAAGTGCTGTCTGGATGGTAGAGGGAGAAAGGTGAGGGAGTTTTGTGTCCCCCTCCCACAGGCCCATGGGAGGAGAGATACTGCTGAATCCTTTGTGCTGTGTGGAGACCACACAGAGGTTGGTGGTGGTGGGGTTCCAGAGCCGCTTGTCATGCCACAGGGTGGTGACAGGAGGTGGCTGACACTGCTGGGAGGGAGCAGAGCTGTTGCCAGTGTTCATTGCCAAACCCACCATGAAAGCCTCTGTCAGAGAATGGCAATGGAGGAGTTAGGGACAGCCCTCAAGGGGCTGCCATGGGTCTGCTCTTCTGTCTGCAGATACGGGGTGGGTTTTGCTTCCCAAATCTTGGGTTTTTTTCTGCACTGGCTCCAGCCTCTCTGCTGTGAGTGTGCTCACTGCACCTCCCTCGCTGGGTCAATGCTTGCCTTGCTCCATCCTTTCCAAGGAGCCTTCTCTGGTCAGGCTTCATTTCTTCTCTTCCAAGCTGTCTCTGCATGTGGGGTGCCTCTGAAAGGAGATGTGTAGCACTGAACCTTTTGCCACTTGCTGTCTATGCTAAAGAGTGGAGACTCCCCTCTGCTGTGCATGGTGTGGAAAGGGATGATTGCACCAGCTGGCTTTTTTTGAGATAAAGTTTAAAATCCACAAGGGAGAGTAGTCCATGGAAACTCCCCTGACACTGGAGTTCAGCCCCAGGTCTCGCCTGGGGGGTAGAAGAGCAGCATCTAAGCTTGTCTCATCTGTCGTCCATGGAAGAGGAGGTCAGGGTGGTGGTGGGTGATGGGTTTTGAATCTCCTGGGTGATGAATAAAGACCAAGGCCTGTGTTGTTTCACAGCCTCCTCCCCACGTGCCCAGTCCCACCACGGCATCTGCTGCTGCTCTAAGTGCTGCGGTATGTTTTGATGATATCTTTGATGGCCCGTCTGCAAATGGGGCAGCAGGCATTGGGCATCTTCTTGAGCTTCAGCCCACATGAATAGCAGAGACACATGTGTCCACAGGAGTAAATGACTGTGTCTACCATGTTCTCGTAGCAGATGGTGCATTCATCTCCCCAGGGCCCTGAGACAGACGGGGAGATGGGTGACTCAGGCAAGCTGCTTGGAGAGTTGGGAGCTGTGCCTGCAACACAAAAAAAATATGGTCACTCCTCTTGCTTCCTGACATCCCAAGGTAATTTCTGCCCTGTAGCCACAGAGGGGGGAACCATGACCTAGCAGAAATGCATGCTCCAGGACCAGGGTTCCTTCCTGTGACCTACTTGCTGAGTCCTGGTTCACATGCCAAGGCTCAAGGCAGCAGAAAGGCAACATTTACTGGGGTCTGCTGCCCACGAAGAGCAAGCCAAGAGACAGCTGCTCCCATGCAACAAGGATTTGGTAAGTTATGTATCCCACCATCAATGCCTTGGGATCACACAGGAATCTGGACTTTTAAAAGTGCTGCAGAACAGCCAACACCTTTTTACTGCATGTGCATTTATCTAAGTATCACTGTACTTCAGGGGCACATTAGGAATAGCAATACTGTGTTTTACTGAAGGTGTGTGGAGGGAGAAAGGGAAGGTGTAGGCAGACCTTTAGCTCCAGTCCAAGCTAGTGTGAGAGGTGTCAGTGCCACAGAGCTCTCCAGAAGCAGCTCTGTGTCACAGGGCCACGCATGCAGCAGAAATCCACTGCTTCCCTTGGGAACTTTCACGATGAAAAGGGTTAGAGAAATATTGCTGTCTAGGCATCCAAGCGGCTTCCACATAAAACAGACTGAAAATAGCCCTTGCAGAGGCTCTCCCTTCCTCCCCAGGGGAGCTGATGGGATAATAATATTCTGTTGATTATTGTGGTTTTCGAGCCCTTCTGGGAGACAGTGTGAGACTGTGAAGGGAAGCAAAGGCAGCGGGGGATCCCACCACTCTTACCACTGATAGAGCTGCAGAGGGGGCCAGAGCCACACGTTGACAATAAGGGGCCAGAGACGCCACTGCAGAGGACGGTGGGGGAATTGGGTGTTGATGTGGGCGAGCTCGGTGCCGACAGTCCCAGCCGCTCTGCTAATATGGTGGAACCTGTGCCGTGAAAGAAATCTATGGTTACTTTCAAAAATCGAGGATGACAAGGCACTGGGGATATGTGGCAGGGATTGCAGCTCTCAGTGCTTGACAGGATTGGCCTCATCAGCATGAAATCTAGGGAGGAGATAAAAGAATCCTCATATGCCTTTTTTTAATGCTAGCAGCTGATCCTGAAGAAACAAACTCCCACAACCCTTGAAATTTGCTGGAGCTCCCTCAGCCACCATAACCCTTTGTTTCTGCCCTTAGATGTGTCAAATCATTTAGTGCAGCTACTCCCCATGTGGTTTCATGCTCATATATGCCCCCAGTACTAGAGCCAGCCATAGGCTTGTAGCAGTAGAGGACAGCCTGTGGAAGGGTGGGCTGGACTCCAGCACAAGAACACATCACTTTGTCAAAGCACTCTTTGCTAACCTAGTGTAAAACTGCACCACTCCAGGCTTCAATAAATTCATGCAAAGTCACTCAAGGACTTTCCAGAAACAAACATGGGATTCTGGCAATCAGGAAACCTTAGCTGTGCTCACTGCTCTGCCTCTTTCTTGGGTGGTTTCTGTCATGGGTAGGGCTAAGTCGCCAAAATGCATTTGGATCTAGGATGAATAAGGACACCTCTCCCTCATTCAGGAATGTTTTCTTCACTTGCATGTCTTGATGTGATGGCTCAGGAGTGCAAAGCTTCTTCAGGTCTCTTCTAGATGTGCCCAGCTGCATTACTTCTTGCTCTCACTGCCCACCATCAACTCCATATTAGTGTGCTCTCTGCCAGTGAAGCCACCTCTGTACCACAGCCTGTCTGGCACCCTCCTTCCATCTCAGCCTCTTTCTTTTGCTGTTATAACAACACATATCTTAAAGCCCCTTCTAGAAGGGGGCAAAAAATGGAATGCTTAAAACTCTACCTTGTGCAAAGGCTTTGTAGGGGACTTTCATTGCTGCCAATGCAGCCTGGTCTTTGCTAAGCCAGTGGTGAGACAGCAGCACACACATGCTTGAACTAAGGGGATGGTTTCCTGGTGGTGAGAACCACTTTGCCTAAGGTTTTAAAGTTTCTAGTTCCCCAGTTGAGAAGACAACCAGGGTAACTCCAAATCAGAACTAAAATGCTGAGACTTCTTCATGTTACCATATAAGGAGCCAGAGACACGGAGGGTTTGGATCCGCAGTGTCCTCAATGAGTTGGAGACTATTCTCCAGAGAAAATGCAGCAGTGGGAGGTCAGGAAAACCCCCATGTGCCAGAAAGGTCCTTCAGTTCTTATTTGCAGGGAGGCTACTGCCCAAACCTGGGAGACAGGGATTGCAAGGGCTAGCTGTGGATTGTGCAAAACAGCAAAAGCACAGATCCTCCTGCTCTTATTAGCAGAGCAAGACTGAGCAGTGAAAGTGGAACACAGGAACTGGGAAGGGGTCATGTTTGAGTCAAAATCTGTTTTGAGGACTGTGTATGAGAGAAGAAGCAATTAGCCTCAGCCTTCAGTCCCTCAGTTTCACCCCTCTCCAACAAAAGGGAGCACTTTGCTTCCAGGCACAAGCTGAAGTTAAATTACACTCTATAAAGGGCTTTGGAGTTCTCACACTTGAGATACTGAAGAGAGATACCTCCTTTATCACACAGATGGGAGCTGAGGCTGGAGTTCAGCTCAGTAAATCAGCAAAGTCAGTGATGCAGCCTCTAATGACAGCTACTAGCAAGAGCCCTTCCCCTCCAGTCTGACAGATGACCAAAGCAGAAAACTTGCCCTGTGGTAACACACACTGAGCACAGGCCCAGCAGGGGCACAGGGTTCAGCTCATCCACTGCACACACAAATATGAACATCGAGCAGCTGAACTAGTTTTTCAAGCCTTCCCTCTCCTCCCTACAGCCTAGAGACATTTCTTCCACTTGGCTGACACACAGCACATTGCCTTTCTAACACCAACCTGGTCATTTCATTGAAGGCAAAATAAAGACTGTTAGGAGCATTTCTCTTCTTGGACTATCAGGAGAATTTGGAGATGCCTCAAGTATCACAGCATATGAGCTGATGAAGCATGCTGGCAGCAGGGCAAATGGCTTTTCCACAGTGCAGGGAGAGCTTAGCAGTGTAGGAACCATGGTTTTCTCTGGTTATAGCTGGTCTGAGTCCCAAAATGGCCTTACCCAAGTGCTAGCAGACACCTTGCCAATTCTTCCTCCTAATACAAGGCGCAGCTCTTGACTTTTCTCCAGCATCAGTATAGAGCTTTGTTTAAAACAATCCAAGTTCCCTACCAGACAAGACACATTTCTCCCTTGGTGACAGAATAATCAACATAAGACATGTTACTCATGCTTTAATATATTGCTGGATGGTGTGCAGATACCATGACAAGGAGCATGGAATGAGATCATGAGCAGAGTGGAATGAGTGTGGCCAGTCTGGCTTAAATAAAACCAGATACATGTGCTCAAGGCCAAACATGCTCATTGTGTGCACAGTTCCCACCAAGAGCCAGCTTTGAAACCATGACTTAAAAAAACGAAAAAATTCTAAGTAAATCAACTTAAACATTCTTTGTCTCTCTAAAGCCCCAGATCAATTGTCTCTGTTGCTAACATGTCTCATACTTGATCTCAAACATGCTGAACACACTGGAATCACCCTTAAATAGATTTTGCATCAATTCCATTCGCTGTTTTATCTTTACAAAGTCCAATTATTAGCAAAGGCCAATGCAGATTGATGCTCTCTCTACACTTCCATCATCGCTCTGGGAGAGAGATGCAAACAAATTGAACCTCTGTGTCCACCCACCAAAGTGGGTGTTATTTTTTCAGAAGTGTTATGTTTTCAGAAGAGAGCTTCACCATGGAATGTACAGACAACATGCCAGGAAAGGCTGCTTAGTATGCTAAAGGTTTGTAATTCAAAATGGTCTGCCAAACTGGAAATGGGACCAGAAATATATAGTATGGTATTCAATGTGATCAAACGCAAAATGCAGCACTTAAGCAGAGGTAATCAGCTACCTAAACACAATACCATCCTGTTACAAAATGGCTGAGCCAATCCAAGGTCATCCTTCTCCTGATTATGGAAGCTAGAGACACTGTGGTATCTTTGTCCCCAGAAATACTCAAAACTCGACTGGACAAAGCCTTGTGCTACCTTGGAACTTAGCCCTGCTTTGAGCAGGAGGTTGGATTAGGCAATTCCAACGGGTCCCTTCTGACCTAAAATATTGTATGATTCTATGATTTTTATATGGCAACATTTTTCACAGCTTGGTGAATGAAGAAAAATCTGTTCTTCATGAATGTTCTGAGTAAGACAAGAAATCATGGATTCAGGCTCCTAATGTGCTAAAGTTAGACATTATGTAGATAGTGAAGCACTGTAAAGCAATCAGACTTCCCAGAGAGACCATGACATCTCCATCATTGCACCTCTTTCAGGACAGGAAGGTGAAGTAAGTAATCTCTTGGGATCCCATACAGCATTTATAATTTTTGAGAGTAGATATCTGAATCCATAATTGCCCTTTTATAAAACAACCTGTGACCAAAATACAGCAGCTGTGGCTGTCAGAGATGCTTTTGATTCTCTGTATCTATTGTGGTGAACAGGGTGATTTCCCAGAGCACTGCAATCCACTCTCCAGGGTATCTCCTGAGGCTGTCCCAACTTCCAAGCATCTCTCCTCATGGCAGCTGTCTGGGGAGAGCTATACTGCTGGAGGACTTATAATGGTAAGAAGATCAAATAAAGTCAATGCTCCCTAAAAATACAGTTTTCAACTAACTCTCCCCCCCAATTATTTAATAAAAATATTATTTCTACATACATTTCTATAACAATAAAGCAGAACCAGTTGTGTGCACTCCAGAATCATCCTTTTTTCCCCCCTTTGAACCCAACTCACCTAAACTTTGTTTTTCCTGACTTACAGGATGCAGTCAGTGAGTGTCCACTACTATACAACTCACAGTTCACACAGTTTGATGATCTTCAACATTTTTATGGGCTTTCTTTACCCATAAACATCTTGACAACTATTCCAGAAGCTTAACTAAACATTGTTCCTAAAAGACAAAGTAGAGAAGCCTCCTTCCATAGTTTCTAAGGAACATGAAGTCCTATGCAACATAGTAACTTGCCCACATGCTGAGTTTCATGTGGAGCATATGGACAGCCCCTTCTCTTTTATAATACATTTGCTGCATGAATAGGACAGATAATAAAGATCAGGTTAATTATCAATAGCAATCACAGATTTTCAGTGTTGTTCCATCCATCCACAGACCCAGAGCTTCCAGCACACAGTGGAAAAGGTTAGTACAGCTGCTCAGGTCTGGCTGCAGCATATTTAAGGGAGCTCAAGAGATCTCTGCACTTCTCATAAATTTCAGTCGAGTGAGCATTGGGTACCTGACAGTCACAGATGCCTTTTAAAACTCTCAACGTGATTTCCTTTCATTAGGAGACAGATTGTTTAAGCATGTCAGCTAAAATTCTTACCCTGTCTCAAAAACTGTTCAATACCCTTTCTCATATTTAACACTCTCAGTGTATCAGGGCCATTTATTCTGTTATCTAAACAGGATCCAGGTTCTTTCAAAAATCTGGCACAAATGTGGGTTCTGAGCTCACAGGGGGGAACATCTCTCTTAGGAGATCTGTCCTGTAATACATGAGCTGCTCCAGAGTGAGTGGGCTGTGATGTTACTGAGACTGGATATTGAATACTGTAGCATTCTCTTATATCTCTCATATATTCTCCTCAGATTTTCCTGCTTCCAGCCAAGGCTGCAGGAGAGCTATTCTGTTCCCCAGGGCCACTCAGGTCTTGCCCAACAGGGACTTGTGAATCCATTGTGCTAAAACAAAAGAACAAAGCACCTGTTGCTGCCTGGCTACATGGTGGTTAAAAATCAACGATAATGTTAGGGAAGGATGTGAGTACATCCATCACTTCTGAATGCTGTAAAATGCATGTATTTACACATCCATTTGTTGTGTTCCCACGGTGATGGGAACAATACTGCCCTGGCTAGAAACCAGAGCTTCCTTCCCCTTGGGCTCAATGATTTTTGGCCAACCATGCTCTCAGAGCCCAGCCTCTGTGCTGCAGCTCATCTCTGCCTCTCAGGTACATCAGTACCTGCTGACCCACATCAGCTGATGATCCATGGGCTCTTTTGCATTCGAGTATTTCCCAAAGAACTTAAAAACTGTTCTGAATAGAACAATAACACATTTTGTCCTTCACAGGCCCATGAAAACATAAGGGATTTAGCATTATGCTAAAGAAATGTCTGGAAATAGGTCAAACAGCAGCCTGGCAGATTTTGCATGCAAAACCATAAGGTCTGTGTTTGCAGATGGGCGTCAGACAACCACTGCTTGAGGAAGTAAAAGTTAGATCCAAACCACATGGAGAACAACAGTTCAGAGTTTCGTGAGGAACAGAAAAGAAGTGTACTTTATGGCTTTACTGGAGCCTTGCTGTCTGCTGTGTCCAGAAGGGCAGCGGGGCACCAGCACATCTATTACCCTCCTGCAGTCACAGGCACACTCCAGCTAAGCAGGGGAAACATGAAAGCTCCAAATGCCACAGGCATTCTTGATTCAGCAGCTCTCACAGCCCAAACCCAGTGTGCTCCCTGGAAGCAAAGAGCACACAGCAAGCTTACAGGGTATCTTTCTCGACCTGACAGGTGAAGTTGTCACTCAGCAACTTAGATCCTGCAAAATCCTGAGGGCATGGTCACCATGCAATGAATGTCTGGGTGAACTGAAGTGAAAGAGTCAAAGAGTTGGAGCTCTGCCTCTCAGGCTGAGAAATACTAGAGCAACAAAGCACCCAGGCACATGCTTACATCAAGAAGAGGTGAAAAAAGAAGCCTGGATTAAGTAGCTGAAACCACAAAAAATGAGAGTTGGCGCTTTCATCCTGTTTAAGAAAAACAAATCAAAGCTCTTTGGGAGACTACAGCAAAGATAGTTCTGTGAGCAATAAGAAAATTGCTGCCTAACCCAGCACCTCCAATCTCTGTGCTTTTCCAGGAGGGACAGGTATAAATAGGGTGGTAGATGCATACAGGAAACAAATACTTTCACTTTACTTGTCCAGCACTCTCTAGATTTCCATGGGCATTGCTGGATGCAAAGGGATGTGACGAATCAAAGAAAGAATTTAGTCTGCTATGTGATTCTCACAGTAGCCACAATAACTACCTCACACCAATGTTAGATCAAAGAATAGGCAGATTTTGTCTGCCCTGACAGACAAGTTGCAAGGCAAAGAGGCTCATATGGAATCCCATATTCTGTACATTTACTGTAGGAAGACAGAGGTGTTAGGAGATAAGGGAAATCTATACCTCACTTACTATGAAAATCTCACTGTGTCACATGTGATGAGATCTTCAGTGTTAAGTACAAAGGTGCCACAAGCAGGTTTTAATGCTGACATTGCTGGCACTGGCCACAGGGAAGTCAAGCATTTGACTGCATCCACCTCTCCAGTTTTCCAAGGTCCAAGTTATAACTTGTCCTCTCTCACACAGCAGTTTCTCTTTGTGCTAACTCTCCTTTGAAACAATGAATATAGAAAAAGAGGTGGATGGGGAGCTCTGTGCAGAGCTAGAAATAAGCCCAGCAGTTAAGGATGCTGTATTCTCTTTGCAGCTATTTCAACTTATCATCAGTAATGTGTACTCCACTCAGAATGAAAGCAAACCATACATGATAGGAGTATTCATGATGAGGCATCAATTAATACAAGTGGATTGCCTTCCAGGAGGCACAGAATATTAACTCTCTTCCTTCCCCCTGGTCTCTAACACCATAAAATACCCTGTTACCCTGCAGTGCATAGGAGTTTCAGGCTGTTAAATGACACACGTGGGCCTGTTAGATCCCAATCAGCTTAAATTAGGCCATTTTCCATACAAATAAAAACATGGAAGATAGAACTCTGGGGCATATCTAATTGAGAGTCTGTTCAAGGAAGATATTCATTATGTGCATTTCTGTGCAACAATGTCTAGGCATTTATCAGGCTTCTCTTAGGCTGTGTTTAACTCAACAATTTCCACATCACTGGAATGAACCAAGGTGGAGAAGGATCAAAATTCCAAATGGTTAATGTACTGGCCACCTCAGAGATCAGAGATGAGGGGGTGTGATTTGCTAGTGCCAAGAACTATCTTCTCTCAAACAAGAGAGGCTCCTAAAGTCAGAGCTGGAGGACTGAGATCCTGGATACTCCTCACCTGTGTGAGATACTTTTCTACAAACTTACATACAGTCTGTGCTATGGGCAGTGTGCATAACAACTGCACATACCAAATACCATTTAAATATTTTGTGTGCTCACTGCAGTAATTGCACATGCAAAGTATCTAAGTGCACCCAGACAGGAGAAGCCTTTTGGAAGGGACAGAATCTCTGCCATGGGATGCTGGAGTCCTGCAACAGTCAAGGAACAACCACAGGATAAAAATCTGCTTTACAAAGGAATGGACAAAAGCCTGGAAAGACAAGGTAAGATGGGATCATCTCCCAAGAAGTCCTACAGATTTTTAGGAGGATCAGGCCAGACAAGTGCCACAGCAGAGATAAAAGACGAGAAACTCTCCCTTGGGGATACACTGGAGACATTAACAGTTGCAGGAACAGTATCAGTAAGATTAAGTAAGGGATTCTGGGAGACAGAGAAGAAATACTGTTTAGAAAGGAAAGAGCAGTCTCCAATGGCCTGTGAATCATTATTGGTCTGTGGTGAGCTGGTCACTCATCTCGGATAGAGCAAAAGTCAAGGAAAACCAGACAGGGCAGTGTGGTGAACATCACAGTAGGAGACAAAGTAATTCCCCCTGGTAAACCATTGCTCCCTGACACCTAAGCAAGACATTATTCTGTTCATCCATGATGTTTCAAGGCTTTCCAGTCAGCCCCAGAAAAAGGGCTGTTTCAACAAGGGCAGCACTACCAGGGTGCTAAGTCTGACCACCAGTAAAAGTCATAATGGGCACAGCTCTGAGTAAGCCTGCCTGTACTGGGACTGACTGCAGCTGGCAGTCCTTCAGACTGGCACCGAGGCCACTTCAGATCAAATTTCACTGTTGATTTAAAGAGCCCTTTGCCAGCAAATTGTGTCCCACGGTACTCTGCTGAACTAATTTCCAATTTGGTCCATTGCCCACTGCTGTTGTCAGAAATCCCGAGGAACTGAGGACACAGAGCTGTTTTTTCTGCAAGTCCCATCTCAAATCTCTCTTCCTCAACCCCTCAGTTTCGAGCACATTGTCCCATCCCAAGAAAGTCTGAACGAAGGATGTAAACCTCAGCAACAACCGATATCTAAATATTTTTCAGTGGGCAGCTAAGTAGAAGCCCCAGCTCATGTCCATGGTGAAGGAGGTGGGAAGGTATCCCACATACTGCATTTATCCAGCATGGATGTGAATTCAGACCTACCCACACCAAATGCTGGCTCTTGGGTTGTTTTTTTCAGGCCTAGGGCTGGCTCTTGGCCAACATTAGGAGACATCCAGAAAGCTGCTGTATTGTGCAGCTGTTCTGGTGGGGCTGGAGTTATTGAAGTGCATGGAAAGAAAGGACACAGAGAAGTTGGCAACTTGGCTTCATTAGTATGACTGTTGATGGAACATGTTATTTCATTGCTCAAAAGAAGGCTTTAATATTATTGGAAAGGATGAAATTCGCAAGGGAAACCACCAGAAAAAAAAAGGGGGGGGGATGAAGGAAGATGTTTTACATGCTGCCAATTCAACTCAGAGACAAAAGAAAATGAAAGAATATCCCCAACCATTTGGATCCTCAAACATTAAATATATAAACTTATTGCTGTGATAGCTTCTCCAGACATGAGTCATACATCTTGAAACCTTATGGGGTCAATCAATTTAACTTCATAAATGAATTACTCCACCAAAACCTGACCAAAACCTGACCATTGTATCCAGACTGGCTCATTTCAACCTTTCAGAGCTGTCAATAAAACTGTGTGAGCTGAAATGCTTCCCAGAAAAAGCTGAGAGTAGTAAATCAAATTTAATAGGCTGGTTTTGTTGACTATACAGGAATGATGCCTGAAAAAAAACCAATCTAAGCCTGAACTAATGAAATTCCTAAAAGATACACAAAGAGTGTTTTATTTCTACATGCCTAATGATCTGGGTTTCTGTTTGGTTGTTTTTATGCGCATAATCCCCAGAATTACTAAATTAAGACCAGCACTTAACATATAAAATATTTAGAAGGGCTTCCCTGACAAGAAAGATGTCTTGCCTCCCTCAATAGCTGGTTCCCATATTTAATTACCCTCATTTATTTTTAATTTAAATTTGTGTCCCTCCATTTCCCAGCAGCTTGATATTTTTTATGCTATTATCTGCTACATTAAAGTGCTCTTCTCTTTCATTTATCTTTCCTCCATGTGGTCAAGTTGCCTTTTAAACTTTTCTTTGAAACAAATTGACATTCTTCTGCCTCCCCTACAGATGACTGTGGCCTCTTACTGCATTAGAGTGGGGCTTGGATTTAATTTATTTTACTTTTGCTAGGATGGCATGAAGAATAATAGTGTTTCCAACCCCATCTTTATTTTCAGCTGTTTTATTTCTCTTACAGCAAATATATTGCCAGTATACCATGCCAAATTGATAAGAGGAAAACAGAAGTCAGAATTCTTTACTATCCAGCTAACCTCACACTGCCCTCCTCTCCTACAGAGTTCTGTAAGATCACCAGCCTGGGTAGAGGTGGTCTCTCCTAATATTAGGAAATAAATGTTATATCTCCAGCACTTTGGAATAACTGCAGTCAGCAAATGTCAGCTTCTATGGCAAAGTCACAAGCCAGCAGAGACCTGAGCTTGCTCCTGCTCTGCATCAGGGTCAAATAAATAATGTCCAGGCATGAAATACAGTACCCAGTGATCAATACCTGGAGTCCTCTTGTTCTCTGAGTCAAAAATAAACCTTCTCTGGGTGCAAGAGTGGCTGTCCATTCTCCAAACAAAACTGAAAAGCTGGAGAAGAAGCAAACCCAACAACTTTAATTTCATTTTATAGTCAGCTGTAGTGCTGATGTTCCTTTAACATTGTATAACATCATTTTGGTTAATCTCTTAATGGTGCACCCCAGAAATAGAATGACATCTGCTATTTAGGATAGGTTTGGTCCAATTATGCCTTTTGCAGTATTTGTGTCTCATTTCTTTCAGGGATATGTAACTTCACTTTTTCTATTAAAACTAAAATGTCTTCTGCTGTGATATAAAGCTCAAATTACAAAAGACAGATCTCACAGAATTACTCTTGTTTGCATTCTGAAGATGGAGTTTGTCATTAGAAAGATGAACACTTTACATTCTTCTTACATTTTCTAATATTATAAAGACAGAAATTATGGCAAGCACCATAATCTGTTCCACTGCAGTGCAAACAGTGCACATCACCTCCCTAATAAAACTGCAATAGTTAGAGATGGGAGTTCATTATTTTCTTTGCCTTCTGCCAGGATATTGCTGATCCATGTAATTACTGCAGTTGCAGAGATGCAGCTGAGGCAGCATCAGTGCTTTTCTCTAGGCAGTTGCACTACACTGATATTGTACTGATACTGGGACTGCACTGCTCCCAGCATCGTTATACTGGAAATATACATGTGAAAAGGTCTATTTGTATTTTAATACCTGTTAAAAATAACAGGCATGCTCCAGCTTCATAGCATTTAACTTGGAGATAGCAGCTTGCTGCCCAAGCTGATGTGGATAAAGCTGTACACTCAGCAGGGTCCTACCCTTTCCTTGAGAGAGGCGAGGTCATCAAGTCCAGCTCTTTTCACTTACATCTCACTAAGGGACAATAAGCCCGTTTTCAGGTTCTTTACCAGTGACCGAGGCCAGAAAAGCCTGTCATGATCACACATACAGTAAGTGAGGGGTTTCCCAACTCTGCACATTTCATTTCATTTCATTTCATGCATCCAAGTGTAGATTTATCTAAAGCATGCACTGGGGATGTACTGGTTTGGGCTGAACTTGTGAGGGAGGACATCTGCAGGGCATGCACAGCAGGAGGTTTACACAGGAGGTCTGTGTTCATGTCCATGCTGTGTCAAATGCAGTATGAGGATGTGATTCCATCCCTCTTGGGGAGACACTTCCTTGCTGCCCTGTCTCAGAGCTCATTGCAAACAGGCTGCTTGCTCTGTGCCAAACTGCCAGAATTAGTGATCTCATATGAAAGGAAGCACTGGTCGATGATTTAGTTTTACCAGCAGCTCAATGACCTAAGTATGTTTTCCTTCTAATGCACACAGGAGCATTTAATCTCCTGCTTTACTGGGCTCTGTTTGACTTCACCTACCATTATCACAATGACATGTTGGTGGAGAGCAGAGCTAACCATGGATTATGTACACTGCCCACATCAAATGTAATCATGCTGAATTAGCAGGGATTGAGTCTCAGGCTCCTGGAAATAAATTGCAGTATTACATTTGTCATCTGTGAGCCTTTAGCAGCCACAAAACACTCACAGTACAGGCCTGTGGTCAACTTCAAACAAATTACACAAGGCATTTCATACTGCATATTAAGGTGAGCTGGACCCTGCAGACAGATGTGTGTGTGTGTTCACCACAATTTATCTTTAAAGACTGTCTATAAATCCTAAAAAAGGGAGATGTTGTTTGGCTTTTGAGTTTGAGGGGGAGACAGTTTGTTGGGTTTTGTTTTTTTTTTTTTTTCACTGTTAGGTATGAGGATTATTTGAAGCAAAATGAAATATAAGTATAAAGTTATATAACAGTAAAACAGAAAGGAGCATTTTAAAATAATCTTCATTTAGAGGGGTACCAGGAATTACTTAATGTTCTCAGAATCCATCTTTCACTCTCTGATACGGACACCGGCAGAACCATGATATGGTACAAATTCATGACCAAACACACCCTATACTTGGTCTAATATACCCACATGGAAAAGTAAATTTGATCCTGAGAAATATTATTTCAAATCTTTCCCCTTCACACCTTCAAACCATGACTTGCAGCATTTCAATGAAGTACATCAGCTAAAAGAGCTGAGAAACAGCAAAAATACCAAGAGGCCAGCTCTTCAGCAATCTATCAACCTGTGTGAGCTACACTGCCTTAAAAAGGGCTGGACACAAGATAACTTTTCTCCTGTTGAGATGGTCAGTGCCATGCTCTGTGAACCACCGGGTTTCCTCTCTGCTTGCTGGCTTGCCTCTCACATACAAACCTGAGGAAAGCAAGGGCACCCCTTTTTTGGGAGTCCATCATCCCAGATATCCAACACACAGAAAAGGGCATCAGATCTCTTTTCTCCTACTGGCTATGCCTTAGATTAGCTCAGCCCAAAGCACCTCTCCTCTGCCTTCCTTGCTTCTCCTAGGTCAGTGATGACTCATCTGTACTTTAATGGAGGTCCCTGAGGCTTAATTCACTATCAGAAAAGAGCTTTGAGACCATCACATGGAGGGTGTTACAGAAGTGCAAGGAGGTTAAGTCTTGTAACCAATACCCATATGCTGCGTTTGTGCCTTTGCATATTATAAAACCAAAATTTGCACCTCATCCTAGAGCAGGGAGGGAGCTGCTCACTCCCTTTCCCATGATGTATCCCTCCCTCACTTCCCTGTGCACAAGGTTTGGAAGAAGGGAGTCCAACATACCCAGCAACCGGATTTGCATGATGGCGCCGTGTAAAACGAAGAACATCCAGAGGGGCTGGGAACAGTCCGCGCACACCTGCATGCCAATGCCGGTACCGTTGTGGCTCAAGTGCAGCTCGCCATCAGAATTCACCATAAACCCCAGGATGTCTCCGCTCTGGAGCGGCACCACCACCCGGCAGATGGCCCAGAACTCCTTTCTGTCGACCAGGGATTCGGGGTTATAGGGGAGGTCACCGGGGCGCAGCGTGCCGGGGTCGCAGGACGTCACCCCGTAGGACAGCGTCCCCGTGCGCACGGCGTTGGACTTGTTGATTTTGACGAAGATGGTTTCGTTGATCCGAAGGGGTCTGCTGGTGAACACCAAAGTCCTCTCCTCCCGGGCGTGCTCCAGGCGGGCCACGGTTTGGTCATCGAGGATTTTGACGTGGGGTCCCCGGAGGTGGTGGAAGCGGAGGTCGCTCTCCAGCTGGGACGGGAGGAGGTGTGAGTGCTGGGAGTTGAGGGAGTTCTGTGGGATGGGGCAGGTGGTGGCCGTCACGTGGAAGGCGTCCTCCTGCAGGTTGAGGTCGCACAGGCTGACCGAGAGGCGCGTGTCCTCCGTGTCCCGCCGCAGCGAGGGCCGGCGGATGGCCGTGAAGGAGCGGGGCCGCAGGCAGTCGGGAGGGATGATCTCACTGTCTGTGGGGAGAAAGGAAACCAAAAGGAGGTCACTCTCAGAGAAAAGGAAAACGCCCAGGAGCTTGAAAAAATATGGGCTTGCTCGATATGTTTAAAAGAGAGAATCAGAGACCTGCTGGCATTAATAAATTTTCTCCTTGGAAATACGGGAGCAGAGTATCATAAAAGGTATTTGCAATCAATTGCTGTTCGTGTACTTTCCCCACCAGCAACAACATTTCCAGCTTCTGAGCAGGCAGACTCAAAATCAATGGCAAGAATTGCCCAAGGGAGGCTTTCCTTGGAGAGGGAAAGCAGAGGATAAATATCTGAAATACACCCTCAACATACCAATCAATATCTCCAAGTTTTCATGCCCTCTTTATTGTCTACAGTAATTCTCACAGACTTATGAAATAAATATCTAGCTGCATATTTTTTTTATTTACGAGAAATTGCTATGTTCAGCTCTATATGATTTATCACCATATGAAATTTAATTAACATTCCTATTGATGCCTATAACTATATAATAAATATAACCAACCTGTCTATAACTAATCATTAGTGTTCTGGTTCTCACTGCAGAGCAGTACAGATATGTATTTTACAGCGCAGAATTTTGAGAATATGCCAGGTTTTAGAAATACAATACAATCATTTAGTATTTCCAAGCCAAATAATTAAAATTCAAATCCACAGATATATGACTAAGAAAGATGATGCTCAGACATTCAAATCCACCAGCAGAAACAAAATTACACCTTATCTTCTTTGTTAATATCACCTGCTGCTTCAAGAACTAATCAATTTATTTGTTTCTTTTTCTGAGGAACATACTCCCCTGTCTTTAATGCTGAAATTACTTATATTTAACACATCCTTAGCTGTGCTGTTGTCTTAGAAATTTTAAAGAACAATATACTGAGAAAAAACCCTTCATTAAAAAAATTACAAAGAAAGTTGAGATAATGCAGAAATTTATTCTTATGTCCAACTTTCTGAACTCTGAGAAGCATGAGGAGACCATTCACTTGTGTGAAAATTGAGCATGTGGGAAACTCCTGGGATGGTGTAAGAAGCTGTGATCCAATTGCACTGAAGTCTGTTGTGGCTTTGAGCCCAGGTCCAAATAGTGGGAGGTGACACCACCCCACACAACACAAAGCAACACACCAGACCCCAGTGTGGGATGTGCTGCAAACACAGCACAAGGTGGAACAAGAGGAAGAGGCACAGCTGTCCCCAAAGCACATGCTAGGCCCTTGCAGTGGACACTTCTTCCAGCCACATCTCCTTGGGATTTTCTTTATGACAACAAAGAGGAGGACATCAGGTTATCTGAGGATTTTCCCAATGGGATGTACTCTCTCCCAGTACACCAGAGTAGTAGCTCTGTACTGGTATGACAAGGAATAATGCCAGCTACTGAGTAACCAACATCTCCTGCAATATCTGAGGCCTGACTAACAGCCTTTCCTGTCCTTCTCTTCTGGGAGCCCTGACAAGAGCACACCCACACAAGGTTTGGCTTCAGTAGAGCTCTTTGCTTTGGTTAAACTGGATTATTCCAGGCTCCTCTTTAAATAAACTGCTATTACAAGGGAAGCAGAGTCCTAAAATAAAAATGGGCTTTGCTTCTCGTATTTGATTTTCTGCATCCTGATATTTCAGCCTCTCAGAAGTTAATTCAAGAAAAGGAGGAATAAATAAAATCAGAAATTACCCCAAGTAATCTAGAAGTGGGTCGTATTAATGCTTTGAAATATATGGGCTAGCATTTGCATTCCAAGTGCTCCTGGTGGATAGCACTGGACTCACTTTATCCTCCTTTAGCCAGAAACCTACACAGGAGAACAAATTAATACTGGCAGCTGATGACAATCCTTTTGTGTAGGTGAATGGATAGAGACCTTTCTGAATAGGAACAGAAGGTCCTCTCTATTTTATTCCCTGCAACTATGCATGTGCAGCCTGGCTGACAACTGTGATGTGTGGGTAGCTTGCAGCCAGGGTTTTGAAACAGCTTGTTTTCCACCAGGATGCTTGCATTTCCCTTTGGCTGCTGGACAGAATATCTTTTTCCATCTGAAAAGAGGTTAAGAGAGATGGAGCTTGCAGACAAGACACATGGCAGTGACAGCAAACCAGGGTTATATATCCAACTGTTTTATTTAAAGCCCTCAATAGCTCAGATGCACGGCCACCTGAGGAATAAGATGTCTCTAGCATATAGAAATGACTGTGACAGTTCATTAATGTTTGCAAATAACCATGGAAGAAAAGATTGCAGTTTACTGGCTTCTGAAGTATGTTTGTGAAAATTTAGAGATGAGTCTCTAAAAGATGCTGGCCTGCACCACAAAATATCCAGCCAAAGGAAAAGAAATCCCATTGAATATAAATCAAAACAGAAGTGGGATTCATCTTTTGGGGTAGTAGGTAGGTTGGAAGAAATGTGGAATAACATTTACCCAGAATAACTGATGATGGCCAAGGGCTGTGAAAGAACAATTCTGGCGAAATGTGGAACAAATGAGATGACTTTGACCACTTTCTTTCAGAAGAAGATACCCAGGAATTAGTTGTTTTCTTCCTCTAAAGCTTCAGCTGTCACTTTTCAAGCATAGACCAAACGAGTCATGCTGAATACAGATGAAGCTCTTTTTGCTGGAGTGGCCCAAAACAGAGCCTTAGCCCTGCAGAACATTTACATGTGGTTTTTAATGCCTACAAATGAGAGACTCCTTTGTTCAGGAGCATTTGTATTTACAGAGGCAAATCTGGGGGCACATCAAAAAGACTGAATGACTTCATGTGAAGAGACAGTAAGACACCAAATGGGTCCAACAGCCCACCACCAAGGACCACCTGGCTTCAGCCTGAAGAATTTAGAAATCACTCATCTCTTCATTAAACATTCAAGGTTATAAAATTTCTTGTATAAGACAGTTGGCAGTGTTTCTTTGGGGAAAGTCAATTGATGAGAGATCTCCTTGGATGAGAATAGATGAACTTGTGAAGATCACAGCTGTCCCCAAGCCACCAGAGCAAGCTTAACCCAGTGGCTGGGACAAGCATGCTGGCCTTGACCATGGCAGTTCAGTGGAGCTGGCTGCCCAGGCAGCTTTCCAGAGAGGTTTTGGTGAGCTCTGCATCAGTGCAGTTATGATGTTATTTCTGGATTTTGAGACTTAAAGTTTCTGGTAGCAGTACAGACACAGCCAAAGTGGAAAGAATTTCTACTAAATACAGATTTTCTGCTCCTCAGTTGAAGAATCTGAGACACTAAATTTAAAGGATGCCTATCTCCACAAATGCCTTTGTACTTTTTTCTAGCTTTGTTTAAGGAAAAAAGTAAGGAGGAGTAATTAGTTTATCTAAGTAGAAATGAAGGGCACTTGAGCAGTTCAGCCGCCTTCTGTTTTCTTCTCTTTAGTGGGGTTCATCTGCAAAATTTAGATTCACAGCAGGTGATTCCTTACACAGAAAAATAATTTAAAGTATCTTCCTCTGACCAGAGGCTTCAAAACTTTCCATTTACCTGCTCAGAGGGCATAGAAGAGCTTCCCACTTCATGCAAGCTCAATGCAACTGCAATAACACTTTAAACAGCTTTTACAAGGAGCTGGTGAGCAGACAGATCCATCTGTAATCACTGCACTCAGATCAGAAGTATTTCACTACCACCTACCTTTTGAACCACTGCCAAATATTGTCTTCTCAAAATAATTTATTTCCTTAAACATGTGTCATGTTAATATGTAGAATACATATTTATTATAGAGATCACATACATGCACATTGAGTACAGCTGCAAGCACCTCCCAACACAAAAGCATTTCTAACCACCAGCACACACAGATCATCTCAGCCCCACACAAGCCCAAAGGGGATGTGTTGCTGTCAGACTGTCAAATCATAATTTCCCTCCTCTTTTTCAGTACTCTCTGTTACTGCCTGAAGGCTTGACTTTCCAAGGTCGTGAGCAGCCAGTATTCATACACCTGTAAAGGATCTAAGACAGCAGAGCAAACTCAGCATGGACACACACACATGCTAGAAAGAGTCTGTGTTTAACTGCAGCCCAAGGGACACAGATCTCCTCTTGATCAGTTTCCTGAGATTGGTGCAATCCTATGACCTCCATGAATTGTAATTCTTCAGAGTATGAGGTCTCCAGAATGAGCTATGGAACACCTAGTGTAAATAAATCAACTTTGAGACTTACTACTACAAAAAATAAATTATCATTTGGGAAATCAGACCATTTTGTGAGAATCTTAAGAATACATCTCATTTCTAATGATCCTCCCTCCCTCCCAGGAGAGGGAAATGCTGAGAAGTCAAGGAAGTGCCTCGTGATTCCTTGCATCTGGAGAACATTTCTGTCCTCAGCTACTAAGCCAAGAGTAAAAATTGGTAAGGCCAGAACTTTACTGGTATGATTCCTCCCTTTCTGTGTGAAGACCCACAGTTTTCCTTCCTTCTGTTCTTTGCTTTACTTTTTCACAAGCTCAATTTTCTTGTCTTGGTCCCTCACTTCACTGCTTTTATTGTAGCAGGAGGAGCTAGGGAAGCAGAAGAGTGAAAATTATCTGTACTTAAAATAAACACAGGTGAAAAACTGAGAAGTGAAAAATGGTGAGGCCCTGCTCACAGTCATTAAGAGGTAAAGCTCCACTCACAGAGCATGTCCAAAGTGCTTTTCCCTGCTGGCCATGTGAGAGGAGATACTTATAAAACTATTTGTTTTTCTACAAACTCTTACTCTCCATGTGAGGTCTGGAGAGGAGACTGGGATCTGCCACGCTCAGCACAATGCTGCAGAGACTCACGCTCCCAGACTGCTCTGATGCTGCACACAGGTTCTCCCCTTACTGCTTGTACTGTTAAATTGTGAATTTATATAACCCGAGACCACTCCATTGTGTTTATTTCTCATAAACCATCAGGCGCCAGAATGCAGCTTCTCGGACCATACAATGAAACCACTTTCAGAGCATTATTGTAGCATGTGGGAGGCAAATGTTTAAAATCCCTCAAAGGAATGATTCAGACTAAAAAACTCTTTTGCCATATACTTAGGAATTCACTTCTACAAAGTACGTTTCTCTTTATGAACAACTGAAAATCAAACTGCCTGAGTTATTGCCTCTGATCAACCATTCCTTATTGAAAACACCCACATCAAATCAAGGACATCAGTGAAAATCTACTTACACAATATCTTGCTATGTGCATTTCACTACTTCATTTACAATATAAATATCCCATTTCAAAGGCAGGTGCTCCCATTTGCTCTCACTGCTCTGGCTCCTCTCTTTGCAAAACTACAGCCAACAGACAATACCACTTGTACCAGCTATTTATGGAAGATGCCAGGCTGCTCTTTAAAAGACAGTAAAATCTGCTCTGGGGCAAACTGCATCTGTGATCAGAATCCAGCTGCTGAGCTCTGCAGCAGAAGACACTCCTCATGTAAACAGAAAGAATATATAAGAGGTGAGTGGCAGGCAGGAAGAATTAATGTTCTTATTTTATAGACTGGAAACTGTGGGATGGATTGAGCAGTCCAAAGGGATAGATGGCTCCTCTGGCAGAACTCTTAAGTGAAACCCCTTAGGGTTTAGCTCAGTGCACAACAAAACCACTCCATTTTCCATGGTACACCCTCTCTCATTTCCCAATTCTTCATCAATGCATTATTCTCTATCTGCTGCTCCTCTGCTTCTGTGTGCAGGCTGCTCTTTTCACCTCAAAAATCAGCCCACTGGGGACTCCTCATCCACTACAGATCCCAGTGGCCAGCATGGAAACCACTGTTCCAGAATCTGTCCTTCCCCAACAGACCACTTTGGTACCACCACACAGTCAGTGGAGAGCAAACACACATTTCATGTGCATCGATGTGGGAAAAGCATGAGTTAATTGCTACATGCAAACATTGGCTTCTTGCCCACTGCAGCCTGGAAGACAAATTACCTGGTATTTTGTATAAGCCATTTTCACTGCAGGAGTGGCAGATATTTAAATCACCTGAGTCCATTTGTTTGCCTGTGACCAACACAGTCCTAGTCAACTTTCTGACAAGATACTCAGATGTTTTTTCCAATACTGGTGGAAGCATTTGAAAGAATTTCTACAATAACCAAGGGGCAGAAGTCAAAGCTCAAGCCAAGGGTTACAAAGAGTCCAAAGCCAAAGTTCTTCTGTGGGAGAAATAATTCATATTTACACTAAAAATTGTCACCAGATTTTAAAGCTAGTTTACAAAAGAAAGCAGATCATTGACCCTGTGGAACCAATTGCAAGGCTACAAACATCTGCCACTTTAATAGAAATGAGTGGAAATCAACAGTGCTTAACAGTGCATCTCTCTGGACTCATCTTTGCTTTGTGTTTACATTTACTTGGATAAAAACCCAGCATTTCTTTACAGGCATTTTGGGAGATATTGAGCACTAAAACTATTTGGTTTGCATGACTCAGTTTTGGAGAGGTGATAAGAAATGGGATGGAAGAGAATAAACCTAGTCTTTAGCTGTTACCAAAAGCTAGGTGTTAGATAAATTTATTGTGCAGTTCTGGTGGCTTCCTGTGGCCATTTAGCACCAAATTCTGCTTTGAGGTAATGGTGCTTTCATACCATCAGGCAGCTGGTGTTCTGCCACATGAATCTCAGGAAAACCCTTGGGATCTGTTCAGAGTACTTTTCAAATATGCCCTTGGTTTGCTGTGACTATCACAGATTTCTTGTCATGGGTTGTCAATGTTGTACCAATAGTATAGACAAAATATCATAGCAAAACAAATCTGAAAAAACCAAACAAAAGATCTGGATTCTAAAATGATGTGAGCTCATGTGCTGCCAGTTTCCAAGCTGAAATATTCAGAAGGGGAAAATAAAAATCCCTGAGCTTTAGAGAATTGTGGCTGTTTGCAAGCCAGAGTGAGAAACTGCAGTTCCCAGGCCAGCTTAGTAATTGAATTGATCATCTGCATATTCTTCAATAAAATCTAAGGAATGAAAGCATTCAGTCTTATACATGGACCAATAAACTGCAGTTTTGGGGCATGTATTATCTAATAAAGTGCTCTGAACCAGTCTAGGTTTTAACAAATATTCCTACAATTCTGCCTAACATATGTAAGCATGTCAAATTGATTTGCACATGTGAAACAGCACAAAGAACATAACTAGCCTCATAAAACTGAAATAAATTACTCTTCTCCTTAGAAAATACGAATGTTCTGAAGGAGTCTGACAGTAGGTTGTGGAGAACAAACTTTCGTATGTGTGTTACAGTTATGCATTTGTTTTCTTTTCCCCAAAAGCTGATGCTCAGAGAGAGTCTGCAGGGTATTGGCAACATCTGTGTTACAAACAACACATCTGAGTTTCATTCAGGCTTTTCATTCGGGGTAAATTCATCCTTCCCAGCCAGCAGTTTTGAAGACTGAAAACATCCTTCAGGTTGAAGATATGCCTATCCACAGCCAGAGAAACCTCTGTATATTGGCCTCTCCTGGTCTGATTCCCTTTATTGTGTTCATAGGTTTTCTAACTCCCCTTAAAGGTTTGAGCAGAAACCATGTACCCTGGGTTTTGTAGAGACAACTTCCTGTTATTCTCTCCTTAATCCATCTCCCACTCACATACAAAGGCTGTGAACTTTACTCCCATCCCAATCAATAATTTTCACCTCTATGCCCCAGGCCTCCTAGACTCCATGATCAATTATTACTATCTCTCTTGGAAACCACAGCAAAACAATCATCATTTTTACGACCACACCAATATTATTTTAATCCCACTCTTGCCTCTCCGTAGGGTGACTCACTATTCCCTTCCCTTCTATTTCCTTTGACTATTTCTATAGATGGAAAGCCTTTTTTACTTATTTTAATTACCTGTAATAGACTTAATTCTCCCAGGAGACTGTCAATTGTCACTTCACCTGATGTTTCCTGATCCTTAAAATGTAAATTTCTCTGTAGAAAAGCTCTGGATTTTTTGTTGTTGTTGTTCGTTTGTTTGTTTTGCATTCTTATGGGAAATTAGGGAAATAATTGCAAGTCCTTATTGTCTAATAACTTTATAGAGCTGTCTTCTCATAGCTCTGACTCTGTTGCTTGCTCCTGGCACTCTCATCCCCTTTAGCCTTCTAACCTCCCAGGAATTTTGACCCTCTTATCTTGCCTGTTCATGTAAGAACACACTTGCATGCAGTGTTAACCCCACAACTTTACCTCAATGTGCTCTGCTGCAGATTGCTATGGGCACTCCCACAACCCTATTTCCAAACTTTATGTTACTGTGCAAGCGTTTCCGTAGCATCTCAGTGCTCACAGCCAATTTCCAAGCTGCATCAGACACATTCCCTCACCCCCTGAACCACCTGACAGCAATTTTCTTCAAAACAAGCACTTTCTGCCTCCTTCCCATTTATCATCCTCTCTTCCTGCATCCATCCCTTCTCACTCACTTTCATTTACCCCTGTGCCTTCAGGCAGCCATGGAGATGATGGTTCCTTCTGCAGCTACTCCCCACATTCCCAGTGTCAGCTCCTGCCATCACTGATGGCTTTGCAAACAGCTGCTGAGGGACAACTCAACCCAACAACAACCACCTCATATCTGTCAGGCTCTCTCTAAGAGCCAGCATTTTACCCAGCACCATTATTTATTGAACTGATTCAATGCCATTGGGGGAAGACTCAATTCCTCAGGAATCCCAGGAGCCTGGGCTCACTACAGTCCTGTTTGGTTCAGAAAAGCACTGCTAAATGATAACCTCCCTGGACATCACAAGGATCTTGCTGCTAACTCACCTACCCAGGCTAAAAGCACATTTTCTACTTAAGATGCAGCCTGTGAAATGCAGTAATAATACATAATATTTCATAGCCTGCCTGAAGAAAAAGTAAAATTAATTGTGAAGATACAGTATTTCAGACTAACCTGAACCAGTTCCTCTTACTTTGTTTTATAAAAGCAAATGAATACTGGACCAAGAGGTTCTCCAATTGGTTTCTGAGGCTTGCTTGAGAATCACTGTTTCCAGCGATTTTTCAAGATTAAAATGTTATTTCAAGACTCAACAGTGAAATATAGAATTTTGAAAATAGTGAAAGAAAACAGCTAGAGTTTGCCAAAAGTATTTCAACTTTTCAACCATGACTAACTAAGTTTACAGATATCTCTCCTCGTCCAAGCTGGCTCGTCATATAAAGATCCAACAAACATATATCTGAAAGAATGCACATTGTGCTACTTCTCCAGAATATTTTGTTTGTTTTAATTCATTTTAATATCTCTTTCTTGGAGAGTTTCCACCCATAATCCAGCATGAAGGAGCTCTTGAAAAATTTCTGACTCATTTTCCACATGTACAAAGTGACAGTACAGCCATTACACACCATCCACCCCACTCCTATTCCAGAGCTGGTGGAGTCTGTGGGATACACTCTAACAGCTGTGCATGGAAGCAGTAAATCGAGGCCTTGTTTGATGAGCTTGTTTTAAAATAGCACAATTACTGCTGTCTGCACGAATTCAGAAAAGTTCTGTATGTATTTAGGCATGTTCACATGTCACAACAGCATTTCAACATATACTTCCTCTAAACAAGTATTTATATCCCACTGAAGGCAATAGGATGTACAGGAAAGCATATCAGCAGTCCCAAATCAGGAGCACAGGGTAAGGTTTACAAACTACATTCCACAGAACAAAAAAAATCTTCACTAAACTACACTTTCCATCTATCCCCTTGCATTGTGTCAGTGGAGGGAACAGCAAAGGAGATTTCCTGAAACTAAGCCTAGATCCCCCACTCTAGCTATCCCTGCTGGACAAAATTATGGGGGAACCAGAGAAAGAGTCCATGCTCATTTCCACCAAGGTACATAACTGAAAAGGTCATCTCTTTTACAAATTCTTCATATATTTTGTCATGGCAAATGCCCATTAGGCTCATGATTTCCTTAAAAATTATTTTGATACCCTGATCTAAAGGAACTAAAGAGCTGAATCTTGCTACCAGAGCTTCAACCAACTCCTTAACAAGCAAAAGATAAATTTCACTCTCACCCACACCAGAGAAAAGCTTCAACACCTGGCCTATCAGTAAAGATAATCTGAATGCACAGATGATAGGATCTACTTCATCCACAGATCATTCATCCATTTTTCCAGTTTTAATCTGTTAACCAATCTGGAAACCAGTATAGGGATGACTCTCCCAAACTCAAGAATTTCTCATCCCATTAGCAGACTTATTTCTCTTCACCTTCTGCCTCCTTCAGCATCAACATTTAAAGCAGTATTTGGTGAGAATGTTATTGTGAACTTTTCTACACTTACTCTAAACTGTTGTGCAGAACTATCAAACTTTTGCTACATAATAATAAAAATTGCAGTTTGATGTGCTTACCTCAACCAAAATGTCATCACCAGCACCAGTAATGCCTTGCTCAAAGGAATCTGGGACCGATTCCAGGTCTGTCTGGGACCTGGATATTAGAGCAAAAAGACCTCTTCCCACTGTGCTCAGTACAGTCCCACTGTTGCTGGCACTGAAGCAAGTAGGACTTTATAAATGTCTTTGTTTCCAAGCACAGATGTAGTCCAGTGATCAGAGCAAGAGCCTGAATAATTCTCATCAACACCCATTCCCACTCACCATAGTATGGTCCTGGGAAGTCACAAAGCTAAACCTGTAAGAGCATTTCTGAAGGCAGGAAAAGCAGAAGATGTGCTCAAATTTTCCTGGTGTCTGAAAAAGAGAAGAAAAGTTACTACTGGCTGCATTTCTGTTCTGTAACTTTTTTTCATATCAAAGTATGCAAAAGGAGGGGAAAAAAAGGAAAAAAGAAAAAGAAGAAATGCCAACAAGGCACGGAGATGATTTTGCTCTGGAAGAATCAATGGCCACGTGCAGAAAGGGCCTCAGGAAGCTGTGCACACTCTGCTCCAGCCCAGAAGCCATGTCCCCAGCCCCTTTGCTCTGTGTCCACAGAAGACACAGAGCACCCAGACAGTGGTTGCCATAGACATCCCTTTATGTTCCAGGGTCAAGTTTTCCTCTGCACAGAAAGATTATTTATAAGGTGGCTTAGGTGTGCCTTGAGCTTGACAGTTAAAAATGGGAAGTCCCATCCCAGGGGAGTTTATGGCCCTTATTAGACATAACACAGTGAGAGGGTACAATAAACACAGGGAAGAGGGTCAGAGTGAGATGGTGAGATGCTGCCTATATGCCTTGTCAGCTCTTTATTCTTCCTATTAAACACTGAGAGGGCTCTGCACCCCTGCTCATTTTCGCAAACATTCTGCTGGTCTGCTACACTGCAGCTGCTCAGGGGTGGCTCAGGCCTGGCTGGGATGGGTTCCACAGCTTCTCCAGGCCAATCTGAGCCCTCCACCCTGGAACTGACAGCCCTTTTGAAGAGTTGTGAAGTCCATGAAATCCCTCCTGGCTGAGTATCCTTCCTTCCACTAGGCGACAGTGCTGAACATGCAGGTCCTGCTCTATGCTGCCAACAAGGAAAATGGGCTGCTCTTGGCAGTCCAACTATTTCCAATGGGGCCTGGCATCTAGGGGAAAATAGGGACAGCATTTAGAACCTAAACTGGCATGGAGAAATCATTGGGCTCATCAGGACTGCTGGAGGAGGCAGAGAGACAACTGAGCTACAGAGACTCCAAACCACTACAGCCTTGTCCCCACACCCAGCACACCACACACTGTGACTCGCAGGGGGACAGAGTGTCAGCACTGAGAACAGAAATCCTGTCTGTCTGCTGGCTTGCTGACAGCCAGCACAGTGCATCTGAGATGCTGCATCCTGCTGGGAGAGGTGAGGGTCACCCCGTGCTGCAGGCTCTGCCCTCTGGCTCTGCCACATCGGCTCTGTCTCATGGCAGCTGGAACAGCTGCCACAGCAGAAAAACTGCCCTGTCTGCATGGAAATGAACAGGGACTGCCACCATGCCCCAAATCTGCAGGAATGGTGATAAATGACAACTTTGCTACCCACTGCATTTCAGTGATTCGTCCTGCCAGAAGCATTGCCCTCTGCTCTGTCAAAGCTGCTGCAGTCGCCCATGATCTCACAGGCTCAGGCAATGCCAATTCTTTCCCAAGTGAGTTTTGCAGTACCTTGAAAATTCATATTTGTGAGCAACATGAAACAAACATAATTTAGTAAGGAAACAACAGGATAGCTGCTGACTTCACATTTACATCCACAACAAACAAAACACCTATGGGGTTACCAGAATTTTTAACTGTAGGAGAAGCTGCCCACACAGTGGCTTTGCTGGGGCACAGATAGCTGCAGCACCTATGGGTACAAGTTAGAGGGACAGTGTGGCTCATGTGCCTGCCTCACCCTGCCCACTGCTACATTAACCCCGCCAGGAGCGCCCTAAACGCTGTGATTAGAAGACATCATCCTTCATCTCTGTCCCCAGAAGGAGAGTCACCTCTACATTCATGTCATCCTGTCAATAGCCCATGCCCCAGAGCCCAGTTTCAGGAGGTGAGTCCCAGCTCTGGGTGTCAGGGTGACTCTTTCCAGAGGCACCAGTGCTATGTCAGGGTTCATGGTCTATTTGAAATTAGCCATCCCAAAGTAACCTCCAGAGTTACTTTCTTCACCTCTCAGCCCTCTGGGAAACCCTCTTCTCCCTAGAAATCTGACATTTCCTAATATTGGCTTGTTTTCCAGGTCAGCAGCCTTGTTCCCCAGCACTCCCAGGCATTCAGCAAAGGCGTGTCAAGTGCTGTCACTGTCTCCGTGTCTGTTTGCCATCCTGCTGAGCATGCCTGCTCCGTGGGCAGCTGGAGACAGAGCCTGGGAGCCAGCTCCTTTGACAACAGCTACACACACGCTCAGGGCATGCTCTGCCACTGTGGTACCTGCCAAAACACCTCAAAGCCATTACCAGCACACATATTGCTGGTCCCAGAAACTGGCAGGAGGGGAATGATTCAAGGAACAAGGAAATCAGACATGGCCAGGATTAGCCACTGAGCCCTGCAGGCTCCATCCATTTACCATCCCTGGCCATTCCAGTGCCATGCCCATGGCCGTGCCTTGCCTGCCTGCTCTGCACAGCCACCTCTGCTTCGCTGGAGATTGCAGCCCTCACAGCTGAATTCAAGGCTGGGAAATCCAGCACCATCAAGGAAAAGGATCAGCATGGTGCCAGACAACATTCGCTGCAAAAAATTGACACTGCTGCAATGAGCACCCAAACCTCAGCCTGCCAGATCTGAGGCAGTGCTGCACTGGGATTGACTGCTTTCTCAAAGCAGGTACTTTTCTCAATCAGGTACTTTGCGCTAAATTAATCACCTTTAATTAGTTGTCACCATTAGCCCAGGCAAACTTCATGTCAAACCATCTAACTCTGCCCTGTTGTAGATCTAGGGCACTCTCCTGCCCCCAGAACTTCTTAGGTAATTAAAAAAGGGTCACTTTTTCCCAAAAAAGAACAAGGTGTCTGTGAATTCACGTGCCCAAGCTCTTCCCATCATCAAACTTCATTTCATCCCTAGACTGAAAGCACAGCTTCAGCTGCAATTTAAAGCAAGGACCATTTCTGCCTTGCAGCTGCTCAGCAGCATCATCAGTTTTCCCCATGCACATGGGAATGTAAATGCTCATAACTATTCAACTGGTTCTGTGGTTTTACATTGAAAATATGTTGCTATGGAGAGCACAGCACGGGAACGTGCAGCTACCACAAGGCACCATGACACGAGCAGCCCACAGCCTCTGCTGATATTTTCAGGCTCTCCACTGCCATCCACACAAAGGCTGAAAATAGACTTAAAGCTCAAATGAAGCATCTGTAATACTTCATTTCTGCCCATCCCTCCCCAAGGCACTGAGACTTTTCACAAAAATCCTACCAAGCATCCCACATACGCTCTGACGTCACCTTGCCGATTTCTAATTCCTTGCTGCACACATGCCTCGAAAAGGAAATTCCCTCCAGCCCCATCTTCATTCTATGTCTTACGTCTGGGAAGCAGCTTTCCCTCTGGAGCCACCCTTCTGCTGGTACCCAGAGGGGCTGCTAAGTCCTTATTACTTTTTAGCCACAACATAAAGCAAACCCCTTGTGCTGCTCTACCTTGCTGCTCTGCTGAATGGGAAGGATCTGATTTCTGTCATTTAAAGCTGACCTTGGGAAAGGTCATTCAGCAGCAGCAAACTGATCTGCAAATTCAGTGCAGGGAAAACTTGTCTGTGCTGTTGAAACCCAGCCTTCACAGTGTCCAGAATACATGGCCTGGGTCCTGAAGGATGCTGAGCATTTCCTGATCACACTGACTTGATGAGACTTGGGAGAGCTCAGCCAAGGCAATGCAGACTTAAGCCCACAGCACTGTGAATGAAGGATACCTTTGGGGCTTTCCTTTTTTATGAATTTTTAAAATATTTGAAATACTGTTTGTTTTCTTTCTCATACTCTAGAGGAGTTGATAAATCCTCAACTGCACTATAAACATGCAGTCATCGGCCCTTGATTTCTAAAAATGTGTTTGTATTAAGCTATGAAATTATTTACAGTGGCCATAAACATCCTCCCAGCATCTGGCAGCTGAGAGAGGGCCTTGGAACTCACTACTTACATTGTAAACCACTTTCTAATAAATAAATAAGCTCTTAATATCTCACCCACAAGAAGAGGCACATTGCATACAATACTATATTTAGGGGTCCTTTAGAGGTCAAGGATTCAGCAGCTAAATTTCTCTGAGGATCTTTCTTTGGTGACTGTCTGTTTATACCCAAATGAATGTCTTTATTTTGAACTAGGTTTAAAATTCTCACATTGCTTTGAATGTTGGAGAAGCAGCTGCTTGTTTATTCTTTCGTCTGAACCAGGGTCAGATTCTGATCCAAGGGGCCCAAAGGGGCATTTAAATATCCAAGTAAATGCTTGCTGATCCTTTATAGTGACCATCCTTGAAGGGACTACAAGCCTCCAGAGCTGGTTCCTGCGGTGGGGATGCTCTCAGGCCAGGAGGATGCCCAATGACAGAGCTTGTAAAGAGAGGAGGTCAGGACACCTTCCCTCCTGGATCAGCATTCTGCAGCCCACCCACTGCCTGCCAGGTAATATAAAGGGGACAGAAGGAAAAAACAGTATCTCACACATCCCATTGGCTGCTGTGCAAAGGAGGGCCAATGTTGGAGCCCCTAACGACTGCTGAGAGTATTTAAACTGATGGAAATGTGATTTTCAACCCCTGTGAAATTCACAGCAGTGCCTTCAGGACAAAGGAGGGTGAATGACTGGTTTGAAGCAATCCTGTATTGGAAACAATACTGTTAGATCAAAATTTGTGTTTTCTTAAAAATAGTAATAGTCCTTTAACAAAACTTACCATAAACATATATGGTTTCCACAAACTGCTTCACTTGCATAAAAATACAAATCAAACTCTTCCCTAGTTGCAACCAGTGCTGGTTAAATGAAAACATGAACTGGCAAATAAGAGAAAAAAAAAAAAAAGTTTCATTCACTCCCCCTGTCCTAGATATGGAAGAGAGGAAAGAATGAATCAACTATTAAAAATCAAATTTGTTTTAGTCATGTGAGGTTACTCAGGGACAGCTAGAGAGCTGGATGAAGAATTTTAAAGTAGGTACCTCAATGTAACCAGGTCCTGCTGCATCATCATTGCTCTGTGGACAAGCTCTGTGTGAGGGTCTAGTTATTCCATTTATCTGCATTTGCAGATGGCCTCAGAGATCTCTGACAAACTGTAGAGTCCCTCTCCTCTCCCCTGCAGCCCCCATCTGCTCTGTTGGAAAAGATGAAGCTACACCAAGACAGATCTGGACCATGCAGAGTCCCCCACCGTGCATGGCACGGGCACTTGGCACTTTTCCTTTCTGGTGGCACAGCCAACCTCTGTGGTGCCCTGAAGAATCTGTGCCTGCAGCAGAGTTCTGATGGTCTCTGATGTCTTCCCAAGCACCCAGGGGCAAAAGGAGCAGGTCACAAAGATGCTGGTAGCAACCCCAGTGGGCCAAAAAGACCTAACTAGAATGTAAAATTGCCTTTAGAGATGCGCCCTGGTTGCTGTGAGTTGTTTCCTACACACATCTCCCTATTAAGTCACTGCAGAAGCTCTGCAGAAACCTTTCTCAAACACAGTGACCTACATCTTGCTACATTTCTTTTAATAGATAGTAATTTCCAGTCAGCAATGGACTCTTTCAGTAAAACTAAGCAGAACCTGCTGTTTCCTTAAGAAAGATAAACAAAAGGCAAATGCAATGGAATTGCTGCTAGTCTTCAACAGAAAACCATAAGGATTTTGCATGTCCTTACTGCAGTAGCTGAAGCAGAACAGACTGCTTGCTGTTGATCAGACAGATCTGGAGAGGTGTGGAATGAAAGCAGGGGCAATGGTCTAAGTTTACCCATGTTGTAACACTGTTCCCTTCACCCCAAACAGGAACTTAGCCCTACAGTTTTGAAACTATGCATGGACAGCCTGAATAAATCTCATCACCAAAGGTTTCCTGACATTCCTGCTGAATATCCAGTCCTATTAGTCAATGTCAGGCCTTAGGCAACATGAAAAATTGCAGAAATCCATCCTGGCTGTCACTGGAAATCAAAGGTCAATCTCAAAAACGGAGAGACTCCTTCCAGACTTGGAAAGCATTCACATTTCAAGATTACAAAGTGCAATTGTCAAAGCTCTGCACGTTCATGTGAAACAGGAAGGAAAAATAAGACCCCGGACAATAGGACCCTGGAGGAGCAGTGGAGGGATCAGGCTTTTCCCAGGAAGCAGTTTGCCAAAATGTTAAAATAGAAGCTATATACACAATAGGTTGGAAAATGTTAACAGCAAAACCCACATTAGATAACAGGATTTCAGATTACAAACACTGGGCAGGTTGTCCCGTGAGGGTGCTTTAACAAAATATATGGATTCTCCAAAAAAAGCAAAAGGAGTGTTTTCTGTAATGGCCCTTTTGGTGGGATTTCTAGTTCTGCTTTTGCTGTTAAAGTTCCCTGCACTCCATACCCACAATCATCTGCCTCTATCTCATCCCATTCTCTGCCTCTCACTCCTCCTGATCCATCCCCTTCCCAAGGCTCCCCTCCCACTACTCTCTCACTACATCTACAGTCATCAACTGCACCATGTGAACAGGGTGTGATGTAATTGTGTTTGAGAATAAGGGGCAGAAACCCAGGCTCCTCAGTTTCTATTCCTGTCCCTCATCCTCCACAAAGAGCCTTCAGGAGGTCTTTCAATCCCTGTGATCTGTGACTTGAGTTCTCCTCCTGCAAGCAGCTTATGATGCCGTGAATAGTCTCCAATGTCTGCAGGTAGTGAGGTCCTGGAGCCCTCAGTGACAGATCCCACACTTGCATTGCAAAATGTTGAAAGGCTTTAGGTGTTAAAAGGGAGAAAAGGCCCTTTTAAGCACTTCTCTGGGGATCAGATGGCCAGCAGCTGACCTTCTCCTGGAAATCTGTGTAGTTTTAAATGCAAAACAGAGCCTATGAAATTTTAAACAAATCTATTGTAGTCTGCACAGCCACTGACAATCCACAAGTGACAGTCACAATCCACCCCATCCTTGCTGTTTCAGCAGCCTTCAGGCTCAGCATGAAAGGCTTTCAACATAACTGTGAGCATTCCCAGGGCTGCAGTGGACTCTCAGTTCCTGCTTTTGAAGGAAATGCTGGGATCAGCTCTCTCTCCTCAGACAGCTCTTTGAAGTTTCTAAAAGGGACAAATTTGTCTTCACCATACAGTGGCTAAGTAAAATCAACAGAGACTTCATATCTGATGGCTCAAATGCTCAGACTTGAGTCTCAGCTTTCAGCAGAGGTATCTCTTGACTCCCCAAAGAGAAACACAAAGCACTAAGCACATTCCTGCTCAGGGACGATGATGCTGACAGAGAGGAGACACTTGGAATAACTTTTAAGCGTTTCTTCACTAAGGGCATCTACCATCCTATACTGCAACACTGCCAATGTGCTTCCCAACACGAGGCTCTACTGTGATCATACCTAAATGTTCTCCTGGCAGTTCAATTAACAAAAGGTGATGGGCTTCATGCTGGCAGACAGAGTTATGGAGCTGAATCTTCTGCCCATCTTAAAAATAAACAGAGTAGCTATGATCTACAGAACTCTAGGATGCCTAAAATTCAAGCACATCAGGTCCTGCTCTCATTTTCACTCCTTGTATTGCATGTGTTCAGTGGAAAATGTTTCATCCCATCCCTGAAGCTGAGCAGGGTGAAGGGAGGAAACACTCTGTCAGATATTTGTCTTCACACTTGCTCCTGCTGTAAAAGCCACTCAGAGGGTGGCTAAATATTTCTGTGTGGCTCCATCTCTGTCCAGGCTCTCTTGGCAGTGCTGGATATCTCTCTTCCTGGGGAGGTGGGGAGAAGGAAAGAACCACAAGGACATGCCAATGCATGTCCAAGGGGAGGAATCAAGAAGTATTTTAGATGTCCAAGAGACTTGCCACACTTCCTCTTACACAGAAGTTGCATCTTGTGCTTGTTGTGCAACACTGTAAAACACAGCACCAGAACAGTCCCAAGACAACAGAAAACAACAACAAATTCCCTCTTCTCCTTTTTTCAGATTCTCAAAGTATTTTAAATTCATAAAACTTGAGAGCCAAACTCTTTCCTTCACAGTTCTACTTCAGTTTCAACATGGTAATTCTCTGTTTTTCAGAGATGCAGAGATGAGGCCCATTCTGCTGTCTTATTTTTTTGGTTTTTGTATATGCTGAAGGTTCCAGCTCCTCCCTTTTAGGGACTGAGCAGTGGAGACAGCTGACAGTCCCTTTCAGCTGCAGCATCTTTTCTGAAATGTGATGCCCAGGTGGACAGTGACGAGTGGAGAGCTTCCTCTCATCATTCTCTGAAGCTTTTCAATAATTCCTCCTTGCCATTTGCATGTGATCTGCAGTGCTAGGTGAATTTCCTTTTCAGCTGGATGCACTGTGTTATTTCACTGTAGCACTATCTAGACAACTGAAAAAGTGCAAACAATGCGTTACTTTCCCCTTATTTTTTATGGAAATGGTGAAAGTCTGGATGATTTCTACTCTTTGTGCAGTGTTTCAAGTGCTTTGTTTGCTTTTACATTTACAAACACACACACATATATACACATATATAAAAGAGAAAGCATTGTAAAGATTTATAGAGAGAGCTTCAAAAAGCCATTATTTTCAGCTAGTCAGAGGTTTTGCCTCGCCATCATGATTTCTACGAGATTCAGTAATTTATCTTAATTCAGACCATTCTGTGAATAAAATAGTTACTGTCCTACCAGACAGAAAGCAGATACTCTCCTGCCTCCCCTTGTAAACCAACTAAAAAGCCTCAGGAACATGGAGCAGCAGTTTTTAAATGCAACAGAACCATTCCCTTCACCCGCTGAACTCCATCCAGCCTCAACACTTCCCAAAAGTGAAAAAAAGAGATGACACTGCAAAACGTCTCACATAAATTTTGCTGTCCCAGGAGCCTCCACAGCCAATCCAAAGGGTCAAAGTGCTTAAAGAGACCAGATTCTTAAGGGACTTCCAGCTCCCACATTCAGATCTCAGTGATTACACAGAAAGCAGCCAGCATCACCTTTGATAGGTCCCCACCACCACAGCCACTAAATGTTCACATTTTTATGAGTGCCTTAGCCTCTCACAGAAATTATGGTGAAGTCTGGATAGGAAAAAGCCAGCCAGCAAAACAGCATAAAAACAACCCTAATCTATTCAATTTAAATTTTAAACTTTTTTAAAAGAATATTTTCTAGCCTTTTCCCACTACATACAGGAGATTAGATAAGCAAAACTTCTTGATGCATATGTGGACGAGAGGAAACCCCTGTGCACTCCCAGGTCTTGAAGCCACCAGCAAAACATCTTCAGCACCAACATGAAGCCCTGCTCAGTGCTGCCTGGCTGGGCACTGGCAGCTCAGCAAGGGTCACTCCAAGAAACATACAACATGGAACAAGGAATTTTTTTTCTCTCAGCACTTGGCAGAGCAGTACACTAGCTATCTAAACTTAGACAATAAATACATAACAAATTAACTGCTCCTGCTCCCCTGGAATTCCAGAGGTCTCCTGGGAGGCCACTGTGCCCTGTGCCACAGTGCCAGGGCAGGGGGGATGCACCCTGTGGAGAAGCCGGGTGAACACCCCAGCACGCGGATCCTTTCTCCTCTGTGCTCATGTCAGCTCGTGGGTGGGAGCTCCAAAAGTGTGCTTTTCCTGCTGATATTTCTGCTTCTCCCAGTCTCTGTCAGGGCCAGGAATAACAGGAGAGCAGGCTGCCCCCCAGCCCCTCCTCTTCTGGTCCTGGACATGGCCAGCAGTACGAAGAGCGGGGGCTGAGGAGAGCACTTCAGTTACAGAAGCAAATGATTCTTGGTGCCTCTGGATGTTCCAAGTTAAGCTCAGATCACACTGCACTTAGCTTTCATGCTATCCAAATGACTCCAGGAGGGCCTAATCCTGATGAATAGCTGGGTAGCTATTAAAATTGTTTCCCTTGAACAGCTAAATGGAAATGCGAGGGCTTGACGCTTGAGCTAGCATTTAAAATGGGTTCAAGTAATCAAAACACCAGATCAGAGAGCACTGGGGGTTTTGGAGGAGCTGAGATTCAATTCAGCTTTGAACCTTTAGCTTATTATAGCAAACAATTCCCACCCCCAGCAACTGAAACGAGGCACAGCTCCTTGCAGAGGCTGATTGGACCTGATCACATGGGCTCACGCTTGCTGTTTATACCCCTTGCGCCAACAACGCTTCTCGTGCAACCCAACACCATCTGTCATTTGGGGTGTCACCTCGGGGTGCTGCTTGGGAAGAAACACATCACTGGCCATTCTCACTGGAGACATCTGAGATGCCAGGATCACTATCACAGCTTTCTCTCTGTCCAGGCAGCAAACACTCCACACAAATTTAGGGTAACAAACAGCATAAAGGCAGCATCAGTGCCTGCAAATTATTTTTCTGCATTCATGGCCAAGCTACAAACAAGTATCAGAGAATGACTGGTAAATGTGATGTCCTGTGTAGAGGACATAAGTAGCTTTTCACTGCCACACTTCACCAGCACAGATACACAGAAGAGCAATGGATTAAATATATGAAATTTTTCTACTGTGTTAACTTGCTCCAGGAGCTCTGGCATGAGTGATCGTGGGAATATCAGTGAGGAGCTGCTGAGGAGTGGAAGAGCATGCAGGAAGAGCCAGCTTGTGTATGGAGAGCCCATGGATCCTGTATGCTCTTCTCATTCCCATCCCACAAAGAGGGAGCTCCCAGAGAGGGAGGACAAATAGAGGGACAGTGACCTCAGAGCAGCCATTTCCTGAGCATGGCAGAGCCTCCAGCTCCCAAAGCAGAACTTCTACCCCATCGCCACAGTGCTGGAGCAGCAGGTGGGACAGGCAGCTCCAGCAAACTAAGCAGGCACCAAGGCACGTGCCTGTGCATGTTTCTGTCCAGAGAAACCACAACTAGAAGAATCTCATCATATTCACAAGATGAAGGAAGAACAGAAACACAGCTTGGGCATTCCAAGCAAGTAAACTGGCCTGAATACTCATGTGCATGGATGCAGCCGTGCTGCATGAAGAAAAGTCATCAGGTACTGAACCTCACCAGTCTAGATTCCTAAGCAGGCTGTGAGAAAACTATAAAAGATTCCCCCTCCAAGCCACAACCCTACAAGGAAGCCTGCATTAAAAAAAAAAAGAAAAAGGAGGAAGAAACCGTACTTTGAGCTCAGCCATTATACACTTCACCAATAGCAGCTATTCTTAAAAACACTATTGTGGGCTCAACCTGACTGCAGAGGCAGCAGCACAAGAGGGCAAGGGGAAAGGCTTGCTTCCATAACCATAGCCATGTAAAACAATTTGGTATGAACTGTGGCCCCTCAGAAAAACCTTCTGTTGTGTAGCATGAGGCCAGCAGCAGTGCTGCAGGGGCTGAACACAAGTAATGTAGGAGTTAACTGAGAGCAAAGGGATAAAAGCCCCAGAAAGAATATTGATATCATAGACCTGATACATGAACAAGAGCTGTGACTCAGTCTTCACCTAGGAACCAAAGATGATGCAAAGATGAATTTAAAGCTTCTCATTTCTCCTTATTTAACCTTCATTCACTGCATCAGGACAGTGATCAGGAGAGGACACCAGCTAAAGGTGCTCTGTGCGCCCAAGGGACACAAAGCCCAAGCACTATGTGGGGCTCTCCAAGATATATTAGGAAATTTGGAAGCCACAAAGTGTACCCCATTAGGCTGCAGAGCACTGTGCAGAAGCCTTTGGTACCTAGCACCAGCTATGGAGATGGAGCTCCCCTCTTTCCAGATGGGTGGCATGAGACACTCCATGCCTTTGAGAGAGCATCCAGAAGTCCCAAGGGTTTGCCGATGTTAAGCCACAGGTCAGACATAGTGAAGCAAAGAAGGATTTTTCAGTTTTCCCTGCTCAAGAGCTGCTGGGGCAGCCCCAGAGCACAGCCCATCACCCCACAGCTCCCCGGGGGACACGGCAGGGCCACCCAGCTGTGGCACACGGCGTGGCACGCCGCGGCTCGGGGGGCGCATACGGCGCAAGCCAATTGCGGAGCCTGATGCTCAATGAGACTTGACAGGTCCCACCGAGGTCTGCAGGCCGAGAGAGAGCCCGGGGCCCCCAAGCTGGCGACAGTGCCTGGGCTCTGCTGGGCCCGGGGCATACGGGATTCAGCATTTGGATCATCTCTCAGCAGCTGGCAGGGACCCAAGGCGTGAGCATCACCCCGTCTGCAGGAGCGCGCCGCTGCCTCCCGGTGCACTTTTACCCTTGCACTGTGGGGGGGGAAGGGCGATGCACACGCAGGGACGTTCTTCACTTGTCACTCCCAGCCTTAGGCTGTTTCTTTCTTTGCAATCACCTAAGGGTGAGGAGGAGTTGAAAAACATTACACTGACAGTGCTGTCAGAGCTGCGGATATAGGGCCTTCCGTTCCATGCCAAACAAACCTTCTGGAATGGTTTGGACACGATAGGTAAACAGTGTTGGGCTTGCTCAGCAGGGAGACATTTGTATTTAGATGTTATAGATAAGTGGTGCATATTTGAGACATCTGAAAGTTATTATTCCAGGCAGTTTCTAAACAGAGAATCGCAGTCGCATAGCCCCTTAACTCCGAGCTGACAGGCAGGATAATGATTTAAATTATTGTTAAACATAGGCTCTGTTTTAAGTGGATGGAATTCAACAACACGGTAGGTTTAGGGGAGTGGGGGTGTATTACAAAACACAATATTTCCAGTTTCTAGAGCACTGATCCACAAGAGCTTCTCTGCCAGCACCAAGCATCACTATTCATGCTATGAAAATGGCAGCTCTAGAGATCCTCAAAAGGCAACACCACTCAGCTGCCTTCTGGCTCATCACCACTCCCTCTAATTGCAACAACTCTGATCAAGGGAAGTGCCTTTATGAAAGCAAAACATGGCATTTTTCAGACTGTAAAACAGAGTTCAGCAGTGTATCCTAAGGTTGGGGGTTTTTTGTAATGCTTTTGATTTATAAGTGATTTATGCTCCCTGAAGTTCAATAGGGTTATGTTTATTATGCTATCACTCTGTTTTTGGCTAAGAGTATACTGATTTGTTCTCCATTATAAGGCATTTGATGCTCAACTATTAGGTTGTACTAAACCAGCGTCCTACAGTTGTCTCATCTGTGAGGAGTTTGTTTTCCAGTGTTTTTTAGGCTGGGCTGGTTGGCTCCCTGAGGTCACCTCCATGCTCACCTACCACCATCAGAGAAGGCTTTGGGTCTCCACCATGAGCTGCTTTCTGACATGCCAAAGGTTAAGTGTGACAGCAAACACTGGCTCCACACTGCAGCCTTTACACAGGCAAAGCTCCAGTGAAAACAAACCCATCTCTTATGAGGAAAGGAGAAAGGGAAGGAGGAATTAATTTCTTGCTTATTCAGCATCTGATTGTGTCTCTGTGTCACGAGGGAGCTCCCAGGCAGCACCTCCAACCTACAGCATCCTCATTTCCCAGATAGGTAATTCACAGTAATGCAGACAAGAGGGTCTCATCTCTACTCCTAGCATGAAGATGAAGTTGGACCTAAAACAAAAGCAATCTCACCTTGCCACTTAAGGGAAATTACATGGCTGATTAATAATGGATGAGCCTCACAAAGGCCACCCCCTCTGCTCATCATGCCAGCATCTTATCCTAATTCTCCTCACTAATAAAGCCTAGAATTGTTTGGAAACTTTAGGGGAAACTTTCAGCCACCTAAGCTTCAATAACTATTGAGTCCAGCAGGGCAGCAGCAGCCCAGCTTGGCATTTGGCATATGCAACACAATATAAAATCAAATCATAAAATGATACCTCAGATCTCTGCCAGAAACACACTCAACAAGGCATATGAATCAAACCAAGATGGGCACTTCTGTCAGACCAGCAGCTTGGCTTGCCCACTTTAGCTTGTGAGGAGTCCAAAAACACAGAGGAGCTGAAACCCACAGTCCCTGTCAGGGAGAAAAGCAGTATCTCCATCCTGCAAAATAAAGGCACTTGTGTGATATGTCTCACAAAAATTAGTAATCTAAGCCTGAATCAAGAGCTGAATCCTTTACCACTAAAACTAAGGATGGCTTTTTGTCCCTCCCTCCTAACCATAAGTTACTGATGTGATGTACTCACACACCAGTGTGTAAAGGCTTTCTCTGGAAAGAAGAAGGAGGCAGTGCTTGGTTACTTTTCCTGCACAATGAAATCCTGATAAATATTCTTCCCTCATAAAAGTAGTGGACTTACATCTCTCTGGGCATTGTTTTTCTCTTTTCATGTTAAAAAAAAAATATTCATAGAGCTTGGTAGGAAACAAACAAGCCAACAAAAACTCCAAATGGGTATTAAAGCTACCGGTGCCCTATTTGAGGAACCCAAGAGAAACACAAAAGGAAACTGCAGCTATCAATAGAACATATGGAAATGTTTCCTTAGCCCTCAAGCTGGGCATTGAATTTGTGCAGTGACAAACCTCACAGGGGTCTCACCTGCTCCTTCCTGCAGCCCTCGCAGCTCCTGCTCACTGACAGCACAGCCTTTAGAACAAGGAGAGCTACAAAGGCAAGTGGAAGCAGGATTTCCTCCTGCCAGAGGCTCTGTGTAAGGAAAGAGAAGCCTCTTCATGCCTCCAAACCCCTTCTGGCCACAGCCCAGCCCAGCAAAAGAGACTGACAGCATTCCACCAAAAATCCACTCCTTCAATAGGCAGTTCAAGCAGTCCTGGCCTCTGTACATATATTGGAGACAATAAATGAATGATAAGGGCCCCAAAGAGAGTATTTGCTACTTACTTTTCATTCTGATGTATTTTTAGTAACTTCAGATAAGCTACTAACTTAACTAGTTGAATCCAAAAGGATTCCAAACCCATCTATGTGAAACATCTCAGGGCAGTCTGCTTTGGCAGAAGATCTAAGCACAGTAGTGCTTAGATAGGATAGTTTTAAAAATTCATTACCTAATTCTCATGTCCTGGCATATGCTGATAAAGCCACTGTGTCCCATCCCCACCTGTGAACAGAGATTTCTTAGCTTCCAGAGTAATAAATCCTCATGGGCTCTGTAGTCTTCTTTATGCTGCAGAGCCAGCATGGACTGAACTCCCTAATGATGGGAAACTGCAACACTAAAACTGCTGTGGGATATCCTCCAGCAGTGTCACCTTTTCCACCTGTGACATCAAATCCCAGAACAATAGACAGGTCTGCAGACAAAATTACTGCAGCCTCCACTGCTCTGCTCCACCTCAGTCAGAAAAAGGATATTAAATATGGAGACGGGGTTGCAATCAGCCTTTCTGAGGAAATAATAACCTGGGAAATTCTGACTCATGCTGATTTGTGATCAAGGACTGTGACTGAGATACCAAAAAAAGGAATTGAATCAGATTTTCATGGCTGTGTCAGAATGAATTAATTCTCAACATATAGCTGGAAAAGATTTAATATCACAGAAGCATTTTTAGAATGACAGGAGGATATGGAGACTGTGGTAAAGAAGAAAACATGATTATTGCTCCATATAGACTGACAGTGAGGAAAGATAAAAAAGAACTAAATATACCATAAAATAATAGCTTGGTCAAAGAGCTGCCAACAGGAACATCCTGAGGAGGGCACAGCAGTTGCAAACATCTGGCTCTGCTGGCTGCAAAAACATCCCAGACAAAGCTTATGACAGAATAACCAGCAGTGACACATCTCCAGGAGAGATGGCAAAGTTACCTTTAAGAACACTCCAAGAATCTCCTTGCAGTCACTGCTGATTTTCACCTCTCAGCTAAAGATATAAGAGGTGTCTGCCTGGGCTTCTCCAGTGGCCACCATTCACCCCATTGTCTGCCTTAGAGAGCGGTTAAGATTTTTTTTTTTCCTCACTTTTGTGGTTGTCAGCAAAACTCCTAAAGTAAATCAGATGTCAGCTGATCTCACTGTGAATATAGCTAAACCAGAATCAAGCTACTCCAATTCCAAATGCTAGGCCATAGCAGCTATTTAAGTTAGCATAGCTAACTCTTTTTGAAGTCATGTTTGCTATTAACTTGAATTAATTTTCTAGGTTGGCCATTGTAACGCAACCCTCTGCTGAAAAAGTAACTTCACTCAGTACATATTTTAGAGATGGCTGCTTGGGATTTCTTCTCAGCCAAGCAAGCTAGAGATGCTGCTAAGTGGAAGATTAGAGTCTCAACTCAAAAGACAGGAGTTCATCTGGCAGCAAATTCCAGAGACACAGATGGAGAAGTGTGAAATCTCCACTGCAAAGCACAAACAAAGGAATATCTCTCATCTCTCCTCATACAGACTGCTCACCTGCATCCAAATAAACCCTTTGATTCTTAGTTCTGTCAGTATTTGTTATTAGCAAAACGACTTCTATAAGAAATTAATTATTTGATGAAAGAACCATTGCATGAAGAGGAATAGGTCTTATCAAGAGCAGAACTAAGATCCCTCGATCTAATTCAGGATGTAAGAAACAAATCTGACTCAGATTCTTTGTCCAGTGTTGTCTTCTCCTGTATCTTCATGATCCCTGTGACAGAGAGACTGTCAGTAGTATGTGCTCGACCTGATAAAAGAGCTCACTTATCTTCAGGGAACATGCCAGACATTCATGGTGACCCATACAAAATAATTCAAACACATCTAACACCCTGTGCTGTCCAGATAAAGTGGGAAAAAAAAGGGAAACCAAAGCCTATGGCTTACAAATTGCCAACACAAAGACAAAATGAGCCACTGGTGTCAGTGAAGAAACCAGGCAAGAGAAGGATGGTATCTTGGTCACTGGGTCGTCCTTGCCTTCCCCATCAATATATCCTGATCTCTCTTTCCCAAATCTGTCTTTCCACTGCTTTCAGACAGACCCTGTTTCCATGTTTGCATTTTCCTGCTTCCCTTCCTCAGGCATCTGGACCCTTTCTTAAGCCTTCCTGCACAGAAACCAGACATGTTTTCCAAGAAAATCAAGCACTGCCTGGAGGCAACTTTTCTACTTCCCCTCCAACTTCAACAGTGCATTCAGCCTCTCCTACTCATGTTCTTCTCTCTCTTCCTCCTCCTCCTCCTAAAAGAGTCTCTGCTGCCCAGAAAAACCATTAAGCACAGAGGCTAATCCCTGCATAACCATTGATTACTGATTAACCACAGACCACAGGTTTTGACCTAGCAAGCCCTGCACAGAACCCAGTAACAAGCAGATGGCAAAGAAAATGATCCAGCAAAGCACTTAAGCACATGGCTATCTTTAGGAATGTGAATTAACATACTTATTCAAGCATATACCTGATTTCTGGCATACCATATAACTACATATACATGGAGGTGGGTAGGGAATTTACCATCCTGTTGAATTTGGGCCCTGCAGCCTACACACTCTTCTTTTCTGAGCACCTGTGAATGGGTTCCAATTGCCCAGCTGGAAACCACACGCCTTTAAAAATATAGTATTCTATTTCCCATTGAATTTTCCCTCCACCAGCTTTCATCCCTCAGCCTGGAGACATAAAGCACCCTCTGCCTCACCATCAGATTGTTGCTTTGACTTTTCATATCTTGTCTGGTTTTGGTTTTTTTTGTTTTTTTAAGGATCACTAATTTTTTAGGTATCACACCTAAAACTGAATCATTAGAAATTATCATAAAAATAGTCCTAATAGTGATTATGGCTCAAAACCAAATCATTTATGTATTTCTCTTGAGTGAGCAATTAGGCTGAGTTGAAATTATGGGTCCCTGCAGCTCCACAGTGAAATTCTCATTAGTTCAGTTTTCTTTCCAACTATGTCTAGCTTTGATCTCCATCATGAGGCCAATTTCCATCCACCTGGCCAAGGGGTGTTACAGACAAGATCCTAAGACTCTACCATGTCAGGAATGAAGCAATAGGCAGTGTCAAGGCTCGCCTCTGACATGAGCATACACATTCCAGTGTATGGAAACATTGAATCAGATCTGTCTAGAACAGACAGGGCGACAAAGGGGCAGAAACCAAAAGGCCCAGTGTTTTTGTCAAAAGGATGCTTTCACACAAGCCATGCTGGGATAACAGAGCAGATTACTGGTGTCTGGGAAGGGCTCAGGAGAGTGAGGGCTGCTGCCCACAGACACCAGAGAGCTATGAAAATCAACCAGAGAAACATCACTGCAGAATGAGGAGGAAATGCAAATACCTTCAGAAACATATTGAACAGATTGTCACCAGTCTCCTGTTCAAGTGAACACCTATGGGGCTCAGAGGTGCTGGGGTCCTCTGGCCTTGGTTGGGCAAAGAGGGAACACTCTGCAATAAAGACTTCAGAAGCTTCAGATCTTTCCTTGCAAGTGGTGCAGTATTTATTGGCACAGCACCAGCATGGGAATAGGATTATTGGATTTGAAAGGCTTTTTCCCTGGAGTGGTCTTTATCCTCTTAAAAAGATAGAGCAATTAAACTTTTTTTTTTTCCTGAAGAGAATTAATCGTCTGTGAACAGTCACACTGGTAGCCAGATGCATCACGAGAGATTTTCATCTTCTTAAATGCATAGTCAATGGCTAGCAATCTGTTTTATCAATCTTTCATCCCTAGCTGCAGACCAAAAATTTACCAATCCCAAATAATTTTAATTTCTAAATCTAACATGAGCAGATGGAATGGAATTAAAAAAAAAAAATTGTAAAGGCCTTGAGTAATGCTAACATCTGAGAATCGAAACAGAGATGAAACATGTAAAAATTACTGTCAGAAGAGCACATTTATGAAAATACAATTAAGAGAGCATCATAGAAAAATGCAAGATCAAGATTTTTCTAAGTGTCTGAGTAGGAGAGAAGAGTCCAGGCTCTTACTGAGCACAGCACTTGCACGATCAGCTGCATCACAAGCAAAGCTGATGTAACATCTGCACCAAGCCTGGAAGTGGATTCAACACAAGTGGAAAACCTTTAGAAAAGAAGTAATAGCTCAGCACGATTAAGGATGATCTAATGAACATCTAGTGAACATGGGCATGAACTGCCCATGCCAGTGGGATCGGAACTAGGAGATCTTTAAGGTGCCTTCAAACCTAAACCATTCTAGGATTCTGTGAAGGAGAAGTTCTGTCTTGAATCAGCACCGCTTCAAAAATCAGCACAGTCAAAATGTTTTGTTTTCTTCAGGATAAGCCAGACAAGGTCTGAAGGAGCTTTTGCTGCTCAGTGTTTGGCCAAAAAGAAGGGATGACTGAGCAAAAACCCAGGGCCAGACTCTGCTCACATTGTAAACTCATAGTGATTCCACAGGTATATACAAGTTTAGGGTGGCAAAACTGAGAGCAAAATTGTGCTATAGGTAAGGATTTCTATGCTGAGCTCAACAACAGTTCTGCTTATGCAGCTTGGGGAAAAAAAAAAAAA
>VWYP01004757.1:474996-552922 GCA_013400435.1 Pycnonotus jocosus
AAAAAAAAGAGGAGACTGGACTACAGAGCAACCCCATTTTTAGCTCTGTTGCTGATATGGATGGAAAACTCAATTTTATTTTATTAAAGGTGTCAAACTTTTATAATAACCCAGACACCTACAGGGATAACAAATTCACATCCTCTGTACGGTAAATTGCATATTCAGCAGCTGTGAAGCCAATTAGACATTGAAATGACAAAGTGCTATCTCAGGCCAGCAGAGACATACTGCACAGAGACAGTGTTTAGTTTTATCCTACTAGCAGTATTTAGCTGTCATCTGTCATACAGGCTGAGGGGAAAGGGCCTCCACAGCTGGAACAGCTGCAATAGCTGGAATTGCAAGGTTAGCACAGCAAGTTTACTTTTACCAGATCACTCAATTCACATCCAAAACTTACCTCCAGTTCCAAATGCACTCTTTTTGTCAAGCTAGAGCTTTATGAATGAAGAGGAATTAGCCTTCAGCACTACAGCCCAAGGTTTGAACAGTTTAAACTATTTGGCTGACTTGAGAAAGGTATTAAGAAAGCTGCAAAGATTAATTTCCTTTCCCAGCATATTCGCTCTCATTTTGTTAAACACACCTATTACTTACAGATTTTAAAAAAGGAAATATATTAGACAAACTAAGTAAAATGCAATTATATATGGCATTAAGTATCAGTTAATAGAGTGCATTTAAAAAAAGGCAGCATAGCTATCCTAATGGTTTAAATCAGAAAGCTAAAATTTTTGCATAAGGAATTCTTTGAAATGTCTCTCAAAAGAATTAAATGCTCCCTTCTTGGTGGATTATTATTCTCTAAGGCCCTGTCCATGCTAGAAATTACTGTAACTAACTATAGCTGTGTAATAAATTCAGTATATATACAATTATTCAAGTAGTTTATACGTTTAGTAAAAGTAAAAAAAAAGTCCAAAGCTTTTGAATTGGAACCACTGTTTCTAGACTCTATTTTCCACAGTTCCAACACATAGCAAAGGCAAGATAAACTTCTTAGTGTAAACCAGTAACATTTACCTCCTTAGAGCAACAGCCAAATCAATCATCACAGCAGATATTTAATGTAAAGACTCCACTTTTTTTAACACAGAGGCCTATCTTTGCAGTGTCAGCATCTGAACTACAACATACCCATAACATAAACACCACTTACAATTGTCAGAGTTTTCATATTTCCTTGACTTTTTATGGGTAAAGTGGCCCTTCTGGCCTGTGCTAGGAACAATATTCCAGCTTACCAGAACTAAAGAATCTTTATAGCACAGAATGTATTTTTCCACTGGTCGTTTTGTCCTGTAGCAGCCTCCATTTTTCTCAGTCTGGGAAATAAAAGCCAGACTAATACCTTTAAAATTTATTCCCACCCAGCTACCCTTGCAGGCTCTCCTGATGCTGATGTGGACATTTTGTGGATATGAAGTGCCCTATAGCACATTATGTGTCAGATTCTGTCCTTTCTGTGCACCTGTGGCAATGCCTTTCTCTCCAAGAGCTCTTGCTGAGGCCAAGGTTCTTCAGGTGAAAGCAACAGGTTATCCCATAGGCAAGGCTGAGGAAATACCAGTAACCTGCAGAGCCTCTGTGCAGGTAATTCAACACCTCATCCAGACCCTGTGAAGGCTGAAATGCTGATCCCACAGACACCTTATTTCACTTGGCATCTGCCTGTTCTGACTTATTTGGTGTTTGCCATTTGCTGCTCAGCCCAAATGCCCCGTGCTGACCGTGAGGGCAGGCACACACTGCCTTCCCCAAAGTCTCCACTGCTCACAGTCAAACACAGAGAGAAGAAAAAAACCCCACTGCATTCACGTGGCCAAGAGGAGCTCTGGCTTGCTTGAAAGTGCTGTGTCCAGCAGGCTCATCATCACAGCCTAGACAGGCAGAGCTGGAGGACAGACAAACCCTCAAGCACAAGATGCTGCCCACGTCTGTGGGGTAACTTTCGGGTGCCTATTGCATCTGGAAAAGCACTTCCCTCCAGAGGTGCTAAGGCAAAGCATGGATTAATTAAAATGGCAAGAGATGAGCTATTTATTAAACTGTTTTCACATCTTCAGCTGTGTTAGAGAGCTTCCTGCAGCTGCCATAGAGACAACAGCTACAGACAATAAAACTTTATGAGCAATTTAAATTCTCTCTCCCCTTAGGAGATGGAGAAAAACAAGGACAACTGACTGGTTGCAGGTCTTGTGTATCTTGCCTTCATTAAGTAGGACTCTGTTTAAGCACTTATTATGCTTTTCCATCAGATAGTCACAGACTTCCACAAAAAGGATTGTTTATAGCTTCCACTTTCAACAATACCCTATAAAAATACACTGCAGTCATATCTGATTATACAATTTTGTTTAGTGCAAAGCACTCCCAGCACATCAGTCTGCTTATTTGCACGTGTCAGAATAGCAACAAAATGGATTCCCGTGGGCAATGGAAAATAAGCTTTGCACTCGGAAAATAAAATAGTAATAACTACACAGTAAAACTGCAGATGCATGCAATAAATTAGATTTATCATCAGTCTTATACCATTAACACCTGAGATTTGCCCATAAATCTACCTCATTTGAGGCTTATTTAATGTTTCTTCTAAAGGTGGCCAGGAGCTAGAGATTCAAACTACATAAGAACTGACAGGCATGAAGAAAGAAAAACATTTCTTTCTTTCCCTACAAAATGTACAACTTCCTTGTCAAAGAGACACCAGCCTGAGGCATAAGATGGGTACACTTCTACCCAGGATCAGTTCACATCTTGACTTAGATACTTTGCAAACATAAAATAACAAGAAGATAGGAAGAGGATTTGGTGAAAAAAAGAGATTCCTCAAATATCTAATACAATTTACAGAACCTCCATTCAATTCTCCTAAGATCTGTACATATATTTATGACTGAAATATATATTTATACTATATATGTTTCTACTTCAAGTAAATCTAATATGCACATTCAATACACATGCATTTAAAATCTTCCAATCACACAGGCTCTTACTAGTTTTTCACATATTTTATATTTACAAGATGTGGTGAGACTTAGCTTTTAACAGGTGCCTCTCAGTGTGCCAATCTAAATAAAATTATTCTTGATTTTCAAAGACTATGCTGGTAAAAAGACCAAGAATACTCTGAAATACCACATGAATGAAAATACTGATGGATGGGAGAAGAGTGTGAACAGAGTAATAATAAACAGTAAAGGGGTGTGATTTCTGATCATGCTAGCAAAGAATGGGACCAAGGAAAATGAGCAGTCTGTACCTCACATTACCCCACTGAAAACACGGATGAGTAGTGAGGTATGCTGCAATCACAACTGTTTTGCAGCCCCATTTTTCTGTACTTTTAGAGCACCTGCATTGTGCTTTGGAAGAAAAGACACCAGGTGGTAGGACTAGATGATCTTCATAGGACCTTTACCATCTTAACCACTCTGCAATGTTGTGCTGCAATGTCACTGCCCAAAAAACAGGGTGATTTTCAAAAAATTTTTTAAAAAAAATTGTGATTTTCAAAAAGGCACCATATAGAAGAGGCAAAGTTTTGCCTGATAGAAAATCATAACAGTGCCAACCAGGAAGGATTTAACCATAGCATATAAAACACACTTCCCCACTTTGGCACATGGAAAGCACAATCGACCATCAAAGGTAAAAGAAAATGCTGAGAACACTCATCATGCACACTTGACTGAGGGAAGTTGCCAACTTTGCTGTCCTGCAGTGAATCTATGGAAAGTGCACATGCCGGGCTCAAGCCCAGTGCTTGAAAGAAGCAGGTTAGTATGAGACAACAACTTGGTTCCCATGACCTGCCATCCTTCCTCCATGGCTCTGAAGACTCCAGAATTTAAACAGCTGGGCCTCTCCTCTTTTTTTTTTTTTTTTTTTTTTTTTTTTTTTTTTTTTTTTTTTATGCTTTATTATAGCAGCAAGGCAGCAGATTGCTTATATTCCATTTTTCTCGGACTCTTTTTAAAAGTGTGAATGAGCATGTGTGTATGTTGAAATGATAACATAAGGACAAGCCACATTTTTAGTAAATATTACTTTAAATTACCCTGGAATGTAAAAGTGCACTTGTGCAAAACTAGCTGCCCAAAAAGGAAAGCAAAGCTGTAAACCATCCTGCCTGCAAGTTGAGCATGTCAGCAGGAGAGTCACTGTATAAGGGCATGTTTACAGGTCATGTAAGCCTGCACCTACACTGAAACTCATACCCTAAAACACAGAACATGCATGCACTCCATTGCCACAGACTCCTCTATGCAGAACCTTACACTGTGGCAGAAAACCAGCTGAGACCCTATGGTCAGAGGAGACCACATTCCTGGGTGAATTTAAGCCTTTTCATCTCTGCATTGTGGGTAGAGAAGAGCGAGGAGCAGCCTCTCACCTGTGACAGTCAGCACTATGAACCTCATGGCTGAAGCCACCTCAAGGTGGGTTAAAACCAGCCCCTCCTTTTGAATCACTCCAGCAGTGACAGGCAAACCATGGTCCCTGCTCAGTTCCAGCTGCCCTTGGCTGTGGTGCAGTGGGCCATGCAAGACTTTTTCACCTGGTTCATTTTAAAATCCAGCTGGCAAAGGAGCTGCTTAAAGGGCTCTGCCTTTGAACATACAGCAAGGACAGTCAGACCCAGGAACATCTGTGACAGCCACATACACCTGTGTAGTGACAGCAGTACTGACACATGGGTAATAGTCAGTAAGGCTGATGCTGTGAGTAAAGCCATAAGCAGAAGGAAATGAAAACTTAGGGTACAAACCAGCTGGTTTTCAGTGATGCCAGAATGTTGTGCAATGCCTGTGATGCAGCTAGAGAGAAAGGCAGGACTGAGCTGGGTAACAAGGCTGATGGCAGGTGACACTTTTTGCTCTAGCAAGTCATTTAACTCTCACAGGCTTTGGGCCTCCCTTCATTCAACTCTCTTTATTAGATCTGTATGACAGGAACACTGTCACTAACATTAGTCATTACCCTGTTTTACTAAGTTCCTTATTTGGGCTGGAAGTAATTAGCCACTGTAATGCAGATAAGCAAAATAAAAATGTGCAGTTTTGGATGTTGTCACTTCTGGGAACATAAATGCACATTGTCCATTTCCCTGCAGAGCTGAGATCTTGCAGTGACATAAGAATTACTGCTGCAGGTCTGTCCTTTGGCAAGTCTCATTTTGGAAGCAAAGTTACATTACTGGGAGTGGGGAGGGAGTAACTCTGCAATAAACAGAAAGACGCCAGAAATGGTAAAGTTTTCGGTCAGATTGTTACACATAAAAGCAAATGGAGACTGTGCAGAGGTGCAGTTTGACCCTGTAACCTTACAAGCATTGAGAAAATAGTGAGACTTAAGTACAAGGAATATGTTTGGAGTTAGGGGACAATAAATCACTGAACTGGAATCTGAAATGCTAGGCTCTTCTGTTCAACATACTGCTGCAGCATCCCCAGCCTCCATCAGATGCCCTGCATGCCATACCAGGCTGAATTCAACCATATGTTTGAAGCTAAACTATGAAATTCATTTGTCAAGTCCCGGGAGTTTTTGGCAAGTTGTCCTGTGCTATATGTGTGGTCTGCTACACTAGAGCAGGCATGCAGAGCATAGTAACAGGAATGTCTATAGCATCCAGGGGCAACACAGCTGATGATTTCCCTTCTCTGACTTTTAGTGCTGTTTAATAATGAATGGAGATGGAGAAGACTCGGGTGGAAGCTGTTTCAGCACAGTTTCAGGCTTAAAGCCTGCTGAAGGCTGCTGGAACAAGCTATAAACAGATTTCTGAGCTCCACGCCAACTGTGTAAACTCAGAAGCTGCTTGCTTCATTCAGGGACTTCATACCCACCAAAGAGTCAGGAGTCTCTTGGACTAGAGGTAAGGCAGTGGCTGGCAGAAGTCACGTTTTCCTTGTGAAAGGCGATGTGGAAGATGCTAGGACAACGCAGGGGCAGATGACAGATAGGAAATGATTTCTTGGGTGTTTTGAAAGGAAACACATAATCCAGAGTTATGGATCCTCATTAATCAGGCAGAGCAGTCCTGAGGAGCCAAATCTCACAAGAACACCCGTAGGACTTGGAGTCATTTGTAAGCTCTTCCTAAGTGAACCCTTGGCATGACATTTGCCCAAATTCTCCATCCCAATTCAAACGTCACCACCTTGGCCTATGAACAGTTGCCTAGTGGCTCTGATTCAAGCTGATTCACAACAAAAGATAAACCTTTCTGCACCTAAAAAAAGAAAAAGCTGCTGAGAAATTCTTCAATTCCTCTGCCTTGTGCAATCTTGGGCCAGGAGTTTTTGCAACAAGGTCAGTCTCATTTCTTCATCTCCTGAACATACATCCCTCTTCCTTGGTGTGTTGATTGCTATGGGTAGTCCTGCCACCATATTTTTTTAATACAGCACAGAATGCAGAAAGGAGGCAGAACTGTCAGAAAGAAGTTAGCTGAAGTTTTTGATATACAGCATGAAGCTGTCACTTTAACAGAGATTAATAGGCTGCATGGCAGGAAAAAGCCAGGATCTCTCTCAGCCTTGGTTCATCTCATCTTCAGAAGGAACTTCAGCTCCTGAAGGTACCATCTAACCTTTTCCATGGTGAAAAGAAGACCCATGAAACTACTGTTACATGAAGAAATGCTGCAATTTGCCTCCCAGTGACAATGCAAAGCCAACTCTAAGGCTGTGTGCTGACTCCTGGTCCCCCAGTAACCTTGCTGCCTTTCAGTCCTCAGAGATTCTTTTCAGTTCTTCTAAGATGTATAAACTCAAAAAGCCCAGACCCTGACAGCCTGCACATCTTGGACTGAGTCCTCATGAATGCCAAACTATCTTCATGTCACCTGAGGATGGCAGAAGACACAGGCACTTAGCACTCCTCATCCTCCAACCCCAGCTGTGTATCCAACCTTCAGGCTCCAGAGGACAAACCAAACTCCTCTGTGAAAGCAACATTCTGGAAAAACCAGCCACAGATTCTCTCAGGTAATTTGGAAGATAGCCATGTTTCAAATCTGTCCATTAAACCTGACAGAAAATCATAACAGTGCCATCCAGGAAGGATTTAACCATAACACATAAAATGCACTTCCCTACTTTGGCACAGGGAAAGGACAAGATGATATAAAGTCTTAAGAGGTATATGACACACTCCACGCTATTCTCTGATAGAGCTATACCTCTGAGCAGAAATCCATTTTCTTAGAGATGGCTTCTAGTGCTATATTGTAGCAGCTGTTTCCCACCTCCCACTGATGTTATATTTACACGATATGTTTCAAACACCCACTGATCCAGGCTGAGGTCCTGAGATGCTCTGGGGAGGAACAACAGCTGTTTCCTTGTGCTTGTCCCAGCACAAAGAGGGAACAGGCAGTATCAGGCTGGCCCTTTGTCAGGGCTGGCTTAGCATCACCTCTGTGCTTGGAGCCAGGTACTCACCCAAGAGCTGCACTCCACGGGTGAGCCCGTAGACATCGATCAAGGCCCAGAGTGGCTCTGCCGTCCTCACACCGCTGAAGAAGAGCATGGCAGCGGAGTCATTGACCCGGTAGAAAACCCGGCCCTTCTTGTCCACCCAGAAGGCGATGATGTTTCCCTCGTTTGCAAACTCTTCTGGCAGAGCCTTGGCCCAAAACCCGCTTTGGGAAACCAAGTCAGGGCACGCGTACTTTGGCAGAGTGTCAGGGTTAATCCGCGAAGGGTCCTTGGAAGTAAAGCCGAGTCGAAGAGCCCCGCTCCAGCAACATTGCTTTTTAGTGATCTGCAAAGGCAACAGCAGCAATGACAGCACTGGGCACTTGAACATCAACTTACACACTACAGGATTTATGCACTGAACACTGGTGGCCAGCGTGCAGACAACCCCTCCAGACTCAGGAAACATTTTACCCACCAAACACTGATGTGGCTTTTTCAGCTGCACACAGCAATGCTGCTGCACACTTAGGATACAATACCCATATTTAAAAACAAATAAATCAAATTAAATCTATGTGGATAGGTGAAATTTAATTACAGCTGCATGATGATTCATTTCTATTTTTAGGGTAATTCCTTTTGGCCTAAGAATAACCCTCTCACAAAATGTGCCAAAAATGGTGACAAGACCTTTAATCTCAGCAGAGTTCTTCCCACATGGTGCTCAGATGATGGGCTCTCTCATGACCTGAGAAAAAGGCTCCAGAATCACAGTTTCCACCACAGGGTTTTCTGGGTTTGTCAGGCAAGCAAAAGACAGTCTCCCTTGTTTAACTTGTCATATTGGATGACATATTGAAATCACAGCCTTGCAGCAGAGAACTTGTGTGTGGGAAAGCACAATATAGAGTACTTGACTTCTTTAAATACAAAATTTTGAAGCAACAATAGATGTTCTCTTATGATTGGGAAAACCTACTTATTTCAGCTGTGAATGGTGTTTTGCAAAATATTTTGTGCATAACTACACCCTAACTTGTCAGTATGCAATTACTCAGTGTAACTGAGGTCAGGAACATCTGCTATGGATTTTGGAATGGTTCATGTGTCATACCCATCCTTCTGCACCTGACAGACAGCAGGACAAAGGATCATAGATACCTCCAGAGTCATCAGCTTCTACTCACAAGAACTGAGCCCTGGCCAGTAGGGGATCTGTGGGAAGCAGGCAGCAGGTCCTAAACACATGCAGCACATTGTAATAACTACCCAGTTATAAGGTCTCTCTCTCTCTCTCTCTTTTTTTTTTTTTTTTTTTTTTTTTCCCATGGAAGCAGAGTCTTCCAGAGTTAGTATGGTCCTCAGATGATATCCTTGGTGAAGTTTTCCTCTGATTTTATTGTTTGAGTATGAACCTGCTAGGAATTGTTCCTCTCAAAGGGGTTCAGCCTGTCAGCATCCAGACTATAACATGAAAGATCTAAGGATGCTGGATCCAACCTTGATGTGGGGCCAATTCAGTTCCTGCATGCCAGTTGACACACAATCACTGTATCTGTTCACACTTGGAACCTGCAGCAAACACAAGAGCACTTGAGATAGTGGTCGCCCATCAATGCCTCAGCAGCCTCAAGCAATTCCACTGCTGGCCACAGGACAAGAACAGAAACATGGATAGGTACCACCTACCAGATGTCACACAAAACTTGTGGCCTTTCTGTAATTTCATGCTCTGCCAAAGCACTAATGGGTCAGACAAATGGCAATGACAGAGACTGAACTGTCCAGGACAGCAGGACTTGGTTCTCAGAAGCCTGGCAGCAGCCCCACATGTTCCAGCTTGGAAGCATAGAATTTTCACCAAGGAATTCTCCAAGACATTTTCTTTGGAGTTCTGAATACCCTGCTAATCAAATTTGTAAATACTGTGTTTTTCTTTTATATATTCCTCTGCAAGGCAAATCTGGAACATGTGCCCTTGGGGTCACAATAATCTTACAACAAAGACATTGTTCAAAGCCTAGAGATTTCTGTTTTATAAGTCAAGTATCAGAGAAAATAACTCAGAGATCAGAAAAAAGTTATCAACAATTTTTCAGTTAAGGGAGTGCCGCTCTTTATCCCTACTCAGTCCTGCCAGGCACCTAAACTGTTTACATGAAACACTTGAGCACTGACTTCAGTCCCAGGAACCATGGGAAGCTCCTGCTTGTGGGGTGGACACTGGGATGGCACTAAAAAGGACTGAGGCAGATTTGCTATTTTATACCTGGCCAGGGTGGGATGGCATCATGCACGTCCCCAGCAGAAGTGGGGTTAACAGGGTGTGCACATGACAAAACAGGGACACGTAATACACACACTCCAAGAAGAAGCCTGGATTATTTTTTGCAGCAAATTTACTGCAAGCCCTAAAAGCTTTTGGGTCTAAGATAAATATGGCCTCATTGTCATTTGTACAATTCAGTCTCTTGCCAATATTTCTCAGCAATCACAGGCAGTGTGAAGTAAATATTCATATGGTAATTGAGGCTGCACATGTTCCATGTATTAATCAGCACCTATAAACAGTTCTCAATACAGTCTGACCACAGGCAAACTAATATCCAAATTAAAATCAAGTATAAAGCCTGCCAAGAATTAGACACAGCTGGACAAAGGGTACACAGTTTTGCTAAAAAAGGCAACAGTTAATGATGGACCAAATTCTCTTTTCAGCAGCCACTGCTAGCAGAAAAGCTTGGGAGGTCCACTGGGTACCAGAAGGGGAGGAAAATACAGAATCAACATCCAAACTGCTAAACCATTGCTGCTTTCACAGATCCAGGCTCTTGGTCTTTACTGCCTTATGCCATCTTTGAGAACTATACTTCCTAGCAATGCCCCAAATTACATGGAAGAAATCATACTGGAGCATTTGTCTCTGAGGCTGCTTGACAGCCATATTCCCATATTCCCAGAGCTGCAAATAATGTCAGAATAAAACCTGAGATGCAATTTATTAGCTAATAAACAGAATGAAATCTCCTTACTTCTTTCCTCAATTTTCCAGAGGGAGTTTAGACTTTACAGGACCTGAATGACTGGGTTCATGGTTAGTTTGTGCCTGGTAAGAAGGCCTAAGATGCTGTTTTCCACAAGCACAAACAATAGCGAGGGAGTTACAGGATGGATGTATCATACAAAAGCAAGGATGTTTTCACATTTCATCCCTCCCTAGAGCACAAGTTCTGCTAAAGCCTGTTGATTACTCCCATGAGACCTTCCCACTGGAGTCAGCAGGAGCTCTGCTCATAAATCTTTTGTGCAGATTTGCATGCATATCCTTCACATATGTTATGCAAGCTAAAATCCCCAAATACACAGAGATAAACAAGCGTGAATTTCCAGAGATAGCTACCTTGTTTCAGAATGAGGAAGAAATAACCCAGAACCTTTGCCTAAACCACTAAATCCACTCAAATCTTTGATGGTGTCTTCAAAAGTGAAATGCTGCTTTCATCTCCTCCCAGATTATTTGTCGCAGTTCCTTGTCCAAACTGCTGGCCAACATGGGAAAAATCTCATTAGGCAATGTGAGAGATTCCTGCTGGGCTTCCAGCCTGGATAGAAGCAGTAAGAGCTTCATAGGAAGCATAACAAACCTGTAGTGGGGATTTTCTATCTCTGGGCCTGAGCCTGAAATCACTGAAATCTCCATATATTTCCAAAAGGAGGCATGTCCCTCATTCCTTGCTCCTTTGCTGGCTGGGAGGGAAGAGGCAGGGAAGGCTGATCTGCTGCTGTAGAACCCAGCACTCCCGGACCTCTAGAAATGGGCAACAGCAAGATCATTCAAACTGGGTATCCATATCCTAACAAACCTTCTGGAAAACTCCTTCTGCACAAATGAAGGATTTGCAGTCAGATCATTCATGTGTGCCATGAACTGAAGTGCCAAAGAAGATAACCTATTTTGTGCCAATAAAGGCGTGAAATAGGCTATGAACAGAAAAACACAGTCCCATAGAGGGCATAAAGAGTGGAAAGTATCTGTGAATGAAGTTTCAAGGGTATTAAGCTCCTTAAGGTGCTGATAATCCGGAAAGTGCTTCAGTTCCTAAGGACATGGAAGAGTTTCTTCATCAGAAAGCAGCTCCTGGTGTTCATGGAAGCATGTTGTTTTAGAGGAGCTGGATTTCCCATGCCAGCTGCAGCATGGCATGATACCAGGGGTACAAACTCCATCCTCCAGGCTACCACAGACACCAAGGAAGTGAAATCAGCCTGGACCAGTGACAAAAATGTGATCCCTGCAATGTTCTCTCCTCTGATCTTAATGTTATCAGGTGACTGATTCAACAAAGCAGTCAGCAGACTGCCAGGAAGGTCCTTTTCTTAGACAGCAACAGTGATCACACTGACTGCTCCTTTCATCCTTTCCTCCAAATTTTTTTGCTTTTCCTGCCAAGCATGTGAGCAAGAACCTTCACTTCTAGGTCCTTTTTGATCTCTTATCTCCTGGCTTTCCAAGCAATCTCATTTTAATCTCTTGTACTTGTCTAACATCAATGTAAGTATTTTTGGAAGGTGGATTTCCCTTTTGTTCTCAGTTTCTACAGTAGTTGGTACCTGTGGCTCCAAGAACTACAGTGACAAAAGCAGAAGTACCAATGAAGATTGCAGAACTTTAAGGCTAGGATCAGATTACTGTGCTTTTCAAGGAAGGGCTAAAGATCTGCAAGCACCAAAGCCCGGTACACCCCAGCATACATTCCCAGCAGCTCCCGTGGCAAAAAGGGAAGGTATAATTTACTCACCTTAAGCCTGACTTGTTCATAAATAACAATGGGCCTGTTGCTGAAGGTAATGGCATTGCAGAAGCTAGCCTGGCGCTTCACTGCCTTCTGTGTCGTGTCCATGATGATCTGGGATCCCTTCGTGTGAGGATGGAAAAGCAGAGGGCTGATGGAGAGAGTTCCACATTGTGGGATGGGGAGACAGTGCTTCTGCTTGTGGTGGCATCGGTGGGAGGAAGTTGAAAATGACCCACCAATGGAATCTGAAAGCAGAATGGGGAGAAAAGGGTTTTCAAATCTACTGTGAGTAATATGGAAATTTTCAATGCACCAAAGGGGGAAAAAAAAAATCAGGATACTTCAGATAGAAAGTATAGATTTAAAACAAACAAACAAAAACAAACACAAAAACTTAGCTAAATCCTTAAACTGTAAGCCACTGAGGGATTTTAGAGCATCTTCAGCAATAAAAGACTGCAAGGACACTGCCAATTCCTATCTGGACAATCTGACAGTATAGAGCATGACATTAAGACTGCACCTCAGCACTGAAATCACAGGCCATCTTGAGGCCACAGATCAGAAAACACAAGAATTGATTCTAAAACTGGAGCAAAGCCCTTGTGAAGTTGCTGTATCAAACACCTAGGGAACAATCTTCCACTTCCAGAGGTCTCTTACTCAACTTGACCTTTTCTCTCACACCTCCTTTGCAACAGCAACTCCATTGATCTTTGCCTCCATGTGACTCTGGATGCCCTATCCACCCATGCCATGTGCCAGCTCAGGCACACACACTGCTAATTTATACTCAAGCACCACTCAGCAGTAACCCACCTGGATCCTTCCACCAACTCCCATCCAGCCTCCTCTCTCCTCCACTGGCAAGAACCTCAGCTGAGATCCCACATGTCATGAAGGCATTGATCAGAACACCATCATCATAGTAAGGAAAGGTAAGAGGGAGAAAAGCTGTGAAGGATGGAGGAGATTACATCTTTCTCCACTCAAGACTCTACAGAAAGACTTGACACAGGATCAGTACTGTCAGACAGCAGCTTTGTTCCTGAATGAATGGACAGGCACGTTTCTTTCCAACAGGGAGCCTGCAGCAGTTCCAGCTCAAAACAACCACTCTACTGAACACAAGTCATCTGCTTCCTTTTCTTTGTTGTGCACATACACACTACATCATGCACATATGTTTGGGAGGAAATACTCCTAAATTTGGAAACAGAGTACCAACAGAATACAGGACTGTTCTGTGACAGACTGAAGGACACTACAAAAGCAAACATGATCTTAAGAATGTGCCAGTTTGTGCTGTGGAGGTGCATGACTAAACAGTACTCTTCAAACACTCAAACTATAGAAACTAATTATCTATGTTCTTCACACAAATTAATTGCTCACTGCCATGTCTTTTTATAGTTACTATAAAATAATGCTTACACCTATAATATAACTCTTGGTTTTGCAATGAAGTGTCCAGACCCTCTTCCTTCCAGCCTTTTGGGTAGTCTTAGCTCATAGCTACACGAAGCTGTAACAGCACATCCTCAGGTTGAGTGTGATTAACTATGAGTGAACTTAAAACGCTGGCTTCTGATGAGAACATTATAATTTGACTTCAGCAGCTGTCACTCTGGCCTTCTCATCTCCTTGCTGGGTTTCTTTCTCCCATTTTCAGCAACAGCACTGTTCCTTCAGAACAGAGCAGGTAGGTCATACAGCAGCATACAGCATACTTTAAACACTTTCATTAATGCTTTATGGGAGAGATGAATCAACTGGAAGTTTTTTGATGCTAAAAGCGATGTGGAATATGTCAACTTTCTTCTCCTGTTCCTCTCACATGGAGAAGGAGAAATAAGGTGCAGAGTACTGAGGAAAAGTAGAGGTTAACCTGACCAGGCAGGTCACAGAGGAAAACCTTTGGGAGGAACAGACTGCACGAAAGGGGAGTTTGACAGGGGAAGGTCAGGATGCAGATGCTCATGAGCCTGACCTTTTCCCTTTGGAAAGGTCACTGCTAACCTGGGGTAGTGCACCCTGGCTTTCCCCACAGACCAGATTGGGTGGTCAGAAGACAACACAAGCTGCAGCAGGCCCACAGACAGAATCTTCTCAGGGTACTGCCTAAAACCTGTTTCATTAAAGACTGTCTCATGCCCCAAAGAACAAGAGGTTGAATCCCTTCCAGTATCACTAGATTTTTGGAAACTGGGTGTGCTCTCTACTATCTCCCCTTTAAAACTGCTATCTTTGTGACAAAAGTCACAAGAGCAAGATCACACCTGTCTGAAAACAGCCTCTATGTTGAAGGGCTGCAAACTCAGAGGTGCACCGTAGAACCCTGTACGGCTTTTCAGCTTCCATATTGGGGATCATAAAGAACAGCAGCTCCTCACTCCATAGGTTTGACTTCATTTCTCCATTCATGCCTGGTTATAGATGCTGTTTGAACTATTTCACCCAGCAGTGGGTTTGAACCCTGAACACAACCTCCCCATAATATCATAAGCCCTGCCAAGAGCGTAGTAAAAGTGGTAAAGTTGCCACTTGCTAACCTGAGCCACAATGGACAAAGGCCATGGACTGGATCTTCTGAAACCTTTAAGTGAGCCAAGGTGAAGGAGATGCTAACATGAACCACACCATAACACAGGTGAACCACTCTGCCTTCAGTGTCCCACTCCTAATTGCATCCTTTTTGGAGCTGTTTGATAAAAGCAGAGTATTTCCCCAAAGCTGGCACCCTCCTCCTTCGCTATGCATTAGATGTCCCTGGTCTCCTGGATCTCAAAGCCTGAACAACATCCTGTATACAACACACAAGGCAACACTGGGAGTTCTCAGCTTAGGATAATGCAGCTCAAAGCCTGCTAGGGCTTTCCACCAGAAGTGTTCATGCTCTGCAAACATTAAGCATAATCTTAAAGGCTTGGAATTTCTTAAATGCTGCAAGCTGCATTTTTGCCAGCTGAAAATATCTCAATAGGCAGTTAGGAGAATACTATAAAAAATCATTTCAGACTGAAAACTGACTGCAAGGTATTAAATTTCTTACAGTATGTGAAATAAGTATCATTCAGAACTGAAAGAAACAAAGACCAGGACTTTAAAACAGAGCCCAAAGACTGACATGCAGTAGCAAATGGAAATGACTGTCTGCCTGGGGAGGAGAGGTCTGGCATGGGGACAGAGGTACCTGTGCTGCAGGCAAGTAAAAGTGAAACAAGCATGTAGGACAACCACGCTATGAATAGAGAAGAGTGTTTCAGAATTATTAGCTAATCAAAAGAGGCTGACAGTGCTTTATCTGGCAGGTGGCCTTACTGGATAAGCACTTAAAGGGAAGGATTTGAGAAGGAAGAAAAGGAAACCATGTGTGGATGTGGGGACAGGGGACACTCAGTGCAGCAGAAAAGGCCTGCCCCTGAAGGAGCATCCAGACAGCCCTTCCAAAGCTGGGTAGTTAGTAGCAGCAAAGGGAGGAAAAAAAAATCAACTGAGATGAATGCTTGTAATCCTTACCATTTCTTAAGCTGGACCCATACTTTTGAAAATTATCAGTGAAATACAGCATAACTAGTTACACTGATCTTTTACATTTGCTAATAAAAATCTCAGAAGGAGAAAACATATTGAAATTGTTGTGGTAGGCTCTGCAAAAGGATTCTTAAAAGCACAATTTGAAATACAGTTTACTAAGAATAAACATTAGCTTAACACCAGTGGAAACTTGAAAGGCGTTGCAAACCTTGTTTTCTCAAATGTAGCCTGACCCAGGGCATGTGCACAGAAGAAAGAGAACCATAAATTCATGCAAATCTTCACTGCCTTTAAAAACACATTTGCTGTTCTTGAGGGAATAAGAAATAATGTATCTACAGTCTATATCCAACTCTCCCTGGGCCTGTAGGATAACAATGACCCTGTCAGATTGCTGTCACCACAGTAAAATGACAGTTTGCATGGCAAGATTACCAAGAAGCCAAAGCAAAGCTTTGATCCTTCACAGGAAGAGACTATAGCTTTGCAAGTGTTGGGGTATTCAATTATATAAATGCAAAGGGTTAATTCTAGAGTGCTAAATCCAAATTAAGGAGCATTTTGGGTTAAACTTTAGTGAATTAGGGCAATATCTACAAGGTGGATCTCAGCCAGCTGGTCAGATCTAGCATTCCCATCCAAGACTCCAAAAGAAGTCAAAGCCAAAACATAACTTATTTTCATCTGTGCTATTTTAGAGGTGACAAGATGTATCAAGCGAGTAGGTTCACGCATAGTGTAAGATTTTCCATTTAAATTGCAAACTACAAGACAGGAGTCAGGTGCAGACAAACCACATGCATATGAAAGGAGATAATACCAGTCCTTTTTTTTTTTTTTCTTTTTACCTGAAATGTAAAGTTGTCTAAGTTGTCTTTACAGTAAGAGATATGAAAGACAACAAGGGTGGTTTTACAGCATCTGTCAGAAGCGTCCCCCCACCAAAACTTGGGCAAACAGAAGCTGGAGCTGTTTGCAGGATGATCTGCAATGGATCCATCTTTCAAACCTGATTGACAAATGGTGGGAAGGAGCCCTCAAAGTGAAGAAGCTGATTTTTCATTTCATGAAGAAAAATGAAATTAGTGGAAGAGATGCAAAAAGTGACTGTAAGGGAAAAGGGCAGGAAAATATGTGCAAGAGATGAAATTTGTAATAAATCCAAGCACAGCAAGACATTGTTTGCCAAGGGCAGAAGAGATGACTTCAAAGCTTCAGAACAGAAAGGAAGGGAGAAAGGCTGTGTCCTGAAGATGGGATAGATGCAAGTGGGATCTGCAAGGCTCATGATATGGGTGTGTTTGAGGGCACTTAGGAGGATGAGCTGAGAGAGACACTGGCATTTCCTCTGTCTCTCTGCTCAGCTGGGATGAGCATTTGCTCTCTATCACTGGCAGTGCTCTAGCTGAGGAGCAGAGACAGGACAACAGGACATAGAGCCAGCAGACTGCAGGAGTGCCAGGCAGTGACCTGAGAGTGAGGCTTTTTAGCAACACAGCTGAACACCTCAACTTAGGAGTCTCTGGTCAGAACCTGGATGTGAGGCTTTACAAAAGCTTGCTTGAAGACAATGATGTATCAGTAAGAGTCAGGAGTGTGACACCTTTTGTAAAGCTTGAAAAAAGTAGACAAAAGAGGTGAGGAGTGACAGGAGAATAAGAGCTCTGCTTCAGTTATAATAAGCCTGAGTCGTTTGTAATATTTTTTTTTTAAAGGCAAAATACTCAGAGCAAAAGTTCAGGCTGCTCAAAGTAGATTTAGATACTACGGATGAGAAGTGAGTCTGTTAATTGAGTATAAGAAGGATAAGGCTGAACTAACGTTTGTTGAAATTAGACAGAGAGATGAGAAAATGTCTCTGTGCAGAGCTTAGAGAAGACTCCGCCAGATGAGAGAAGGTAGGTGAGGAAGACCCTCAAAATGCAAGAGAGGCAGAAGGACGGCAGGGCAGGACTGAGCTGGGGAGGCAAACCCTCACACACACCATCTCCAGGAGGAGCAATCGTGCTGATGGCTCTGCAAGCACTTAAAAAAATACCAAGGCTGATCAGGTCCTTTTCTCTGTTAAAGGATAGATGATACTAAGAAGAAAAGTGTGAATATAGTTCTTTATGCACATAAAGCTGTTGAGAAGAAATCTCTTCCCCTCCTAAATGAATTTTTAAATTTCCTATCTTCAGTTACAATGCTGTGTAATCACTAACCATCTCCCGGTCTTTAATTAGGCACTGTTTACTCAATGCCTGTCAGTCATTCCCAAAAATTCAGTAACTCTTGTGACACACCAGAGACCTCTGGCACCACCCCACTGCCCATGGATGCAGCCCACCCTTTCCAGGTGCCTCGTTGCCCTCTCCCCATGCAGATCCCCCCGAGCCCCTGCGGACCATAAGCCCTCTAAGCACATAAGAACAGCAGAGCATAAGTAAGCAGCCATATGCTCCCTTCTGCCAGGTAGGGAGAGAGGGGGTGAGCAGCCCCCCTGGAAACTGCTGGGCAGGAGGAATTGCCTTGGGATCTGCACCCCCAGGCTCCAGATAAATCCATGGAAAGGGGAGTGACATCCCTGCATCAGCAGCAGCCACCCCTCCCTACAGTAGCTTCCAGCAGCTCCTCTGATCCACAGGCAGGAACAACTTGCATGTGCAATAATTATGTTTTTGACAGCAGGGAGGCACTTCTGACCTTATTCTCTTTGCATCTTGGTGATACTGCATCTTTGTTATTCTTACTATGGCTTACTAACTTATTATTGTAGGTTGATGTCGTGAGTAGGAAATGAGAAGATCAAAGTAAAAAATCATGCTCTGGAAGCATCTAAGATTTCTTTCTTGATTTAGAACATTTTTGCTCTGCTGTGATCAAGTAGGTTCTGTTAGCAGTCTAATGAGAAATGTAATAATATATTTATGTCTTCTAACAAAAGAAAGTAAGTTAAGTCTAGTTAGATTTATGGTCTAGCGATGTTTCAAAAATTCTGTTTATCCTTCTCTTGCAAATGTGTAGTTTGGTAATCTTCTCTTTTCTAATAACTGATGCTTCAGGAGGAATAGAAACAGCTTGCCCAGGGTGATGGCTGATCTGTCTGTGCTGCAGATGGTGAGACATAAGGAAGAAAAAAACCCAGAACTTTCCATGCTCGGTTCTGTTGATAATCCTTATCTTCTCAAAGATGAGCTGATACACTGTTGGCCATAAGATTACATAGAATTTATAAGTTATGTTTGCTTTTCTGACTCACTGCATTAACCAACCCACTTCTTGCCATAGCTCCTTTTCCAGACACTGCCCAGTTGGGATAAGCCATTGACATCTCCCACCTGCTGTAACTCCAGTTACTCATTTGCTTAGTATAGATGAGAACTATGCACAGAACATGTTACACTTTCCTTAACATTACAGAATTCCTCCTAATTTATAATCATGTAAACCAAGCCCAAGTAGTCATTGCAGACATTCAACTTAGAGTAGAGCTGAGATTAGGGCCAGCAGCCCTTCATCCCTCTCTACACAGGTCCCAGGATACAGTACCAACACAAACCTTGCACCCACTTTTAACCAAAGCCTCACAGTCACAAGTTGGGTGTTGCCCCCGTGGTGCTGCCTGCACTGCTGCCTGCACTGCTGCTTTTCCCCTTCCCCTCCTGCAACTCTGGGCACAGAGTGATGAACAGCAAAGCTGCTGCCCCAGAGGCAGCCCTGTCTCAGTGCACACAGACAGCAGAGCAGCCACTCTCTGAGAGTTCATGACAGTTCATACTGCAAAAAAGAAAAAAAAGTAGCGAAACAAAAGCAGAGCCCAAGTGCAAATATTTTACGGCTGTGTAGTATTTCCATGCACTACAAATCAATGTAAAAGATGTTTTCTTCAAGGGGCCTCATATAGGCTGTGTTTTTAAAATGCATTCCCTCTGCTAAATATAAATCAGTAAGAGTTTTTGTTCTTCCAAAAGATTAGCTAGCCTCAGTATTTTGGGATCTAATTCTGGAATACTTGTTGAGGTGCCAGCATTCTCTTCCAATTTAAATACAGTTTAATGGAAAGTCTATGCTGGGCACATTTTCCATCTACAGTGTAATAGCTTGAAAGTCTGAATACTGAGAGTTCATCAGAAACAGAGGTAACCTATCAAGATTAAACTACATTTATTTGTCAGGATTAGAAAGGATGTAGGAGCAACAGAGAGCAGGAGGAAGCAAACTTAAGAGCAGTAGAGACAAGCAAATGGATCTGCAGAACCAAGATCCAAGAGATGGCAGAAATGGTGTGGCCTACTGATAAGGCCATGCAAAGAAAATTAGAGAAGCTGTGGTTCTGAACTCAAGCACTTGAATTTGCTTTGAGTTGTATCTGCAAAATCAAAGATGTGCCCCCAGACTCAAGATGCTGAATCAGGCCCACATCAGGCTACTCTCACTGCGTATTTACAACATAACAGTTGTTTTCTTTCCATCAGTGGGAAGATAATGGGTATTTTGTGGAGCATATCTGAATCATGCTTCTTATTTGGATGATCAGCTGGAGGATGCTTCCATATCCTGAGTGTCTTGCTTAGCACAGCTCTCTAATCAGAGACCATCTCTAGTCAATAAAGACACGCACTGGGATGAATGATAGAGCAGTGGAAGAGCATCTCCTCTTACCCAGCTGGAGAGTTCAGATTGTGTTTAGTACCACATATCATGAAGTTTTATGCTGTAATGCCATTTCTAAAGACTTCCAGAAGGCAATTTTTCTTCTATCGTACATGACGATTACACTTGGAGTGCGTCTTTTTTCTAATATAAACCATCCATTTAGAGTCACTTCAAGGTGCTGTAAAGTTGGGTCATTTTGTGTGTAGTCTTGTTTGAAAACACACTGCTGAAACCATTCTTGTTTCACACCCTTCCTCCTGAAAGTCCCCTGTGTTTTTCCTTGCAGGGTCTCTTGAGAGCAGCATTTGCTCCTTATCCCACTCATATTTAAACTTGTGAGGTGCAGTGATCTTTTGCCAAAATTATCTGGTGTTGATGTCCTGATGTGTCCAAACTCATGTCACTGCTCTCCCCTTCCTGTAGACTGGCAGCTGTGGAAATACTGTCACCCCTTCCTTCTGATCTACTGAAATTTCCCTTTTTCAGCATCAGAAAATTGCACTACTCTTTTTGATGTTAGTCAGAACAGTCTCCAAACTATTTTCATCCACATCAGTTACCCAAATGTCAACAATTCCATTCAATATAAAGTCCAAAAGCAGTCCTAAAGGGAAGTTCCTTAAATATATATCTACTCAGGGTCACCTGGCTGCTGTTTATGCAGGGGGGTTTTGTAGGGTTTCATGTTCTTGTGAAATAGAATATGAAAGTGCTTACAAAGGAAAAATTACCTGAAACTCTAGTCTTGCTCCACACTGACTAGACCCAAAAGACATTGATTCCACCAGCTTTATTTCCTGTTTGGCAGCAAATAAATCCTTAAAGTAAGGGGTTATTTGAGCTAGTAACTTATCAGGCAGGTCAAAATTTACTATTACTTTTACTATTTGGCCACATTTAATATCCTCTTAAATATTTCAGGATTATAGGAGCACTTTTTTTTTTAATTCTTCCTTTCCACTCTCTCTTCCTCTGTCCATTTCTTCTTAAAGAAAACTCACAGGACATACAACCTTCCTCTCTGCTTTCTTTGCCATCCCTTCCCTTCCTCCTTCTTCCTCCTCCTCCCTTGTCACAAGTATTAAAGTTTCTCAGCCACTTCTCTCTTTCAAGTCTTCCCTTTCCTTCACTGGCCTCACTTTATCCAGCACATTTCTCTCTCACTTAGGTTTACTCTTTTATTTTTCAATTTCTTGAACTATTCTAGTTTATTCTCCTCATTCTTCATATCTTCTCATTTAAAAAAAAACCCCAAACAACTCCCTGTCTCCTAAAACACAACAGGCCCTTGTGATTAACTAAGGCTCTCCAGTCTCACAAAGTTATAAAGAGATGGATTTATTTTGGCAGACCACTAGTTAATCCGTAACATATTCCTGCAAAGTAACTTGCACTGGGCACTAAATGAGGCAAAAGTTTGTCATCAAAATGGCATTTTTTTAGGTACATTGCTGGGATGAAAGCACAGAGCTCCATGCCTGACTCCCACCATCAGCCTCCTAAACTCCCAGTGCACCTGGCAGAGCCAGCACAGGGGCCCAGATGTAAAGCTCCCAGCCCAGGGCAGGGCACCAGCCCTGCTCTCCAGCAACTTTGATGCACAGATAGAAATTATAAACAAGAACTTTTGCCCAGACCAGGGAGGACTCCAGTTGCATTAGAAGTGTTAACCGCTACACCATTAAAATATTTTTTTTCCAGGCAAATAATATAAGTACTGCTGAGGCAAAACCAGGAGAAAGGGCAACATTTCTCCCTTTACGCAAGAATTTGGCCCTCTATGCACACATTCCTTCATTAATCTGCACTTTCTGTACCACAGTCACAAGTGGAATCTAAATTACTGACTTTCCCATTCTCATCTGGCTCTGCAGCACACTGCGTGCACCAGTTTCAACACCCTTTACCAGTAAATAACTCTGTATCTTTAGCAGACCAGAACTTGAACTTGGACCACTGAACTAAAACATGAAACTTCACCAGCCATAAAGTTACAGTTTATTTTAACAAAAATAAACAGTATCTCTGGTGCTTATTCAAAGGAGAAGTGTGAATACTATTCCACCATCCTTCCTGGCAATTCCCACACCAGACCCATGAAGTTTTCACTTCACATTTTGGTACAAACAGCTGCTGGAACAGTCCATACAGGAACTTGCTTTCCTTAGCATTTGCTGCCATAGGTCAGCCAGTAGAAGACCAAGGGTGTTGAATCCCTATTGCCTGAGGACAAGAGCACATAAACCTGTTTTATTTCTTGAAAAGTCATCCTACCTGCTAGCCACCACCTCATGCTGAATCTCACAAAGACAGAAAGAAGAGATGGGTCCTGCCCAGAACTGTTTACAGGTTGCGTATAAGAAAAAAAAAAAGAAATAGGAATAAGAGGAACATAACTTTGTAAGCAAGCATATGTTTTATGTGAATTTCTGTTATTTTAACGAATCTGTCAGGACCCATGCTGCTCCATACTCATGGCCACTGCTATTCCTTGCCCCAGAGGACAGCAGGAGGTGACTCCACACCTCTTCTGTCGGCCCAACAGCACATGGAAGTTAGTTCTAGCCCTCTCTGATTTGCATAGGCAAAAATACACTTCAAACTAGAAGCTCCAAGCCCTTTCATTATAAGCCCTCATAGAACCCCCTCAAACTTTCATGATTATTTTGTAATGACTTGGGTAACAGGGTCAACCCCTCAAGTTGTTTTGTAGAGGAGGTACCCCAATGTTTCCTGTGAGAACACACCAAGGAAGTTCTGCCACCCCTGGCTTTGAAATTTAACATCAATGTGTACAAACAGGAAAAAACTTCCCAACAGTTTTCATCAATTTTATATTGCTGCAGATTTCCTTGCATGACCTTTCCTGGCACAGATGACCAGTTACCATCTACTGAAGATGGGTAATCTACAGCAGGTGGCACAGGAGGAACATCATGAAGATGAAAGAAAGTCATCATAAAGATGATTGCATTTCTAAAGAGCTGAAGGAAGAGAGATGGGCTAGAAAAGCAAGCCAGCTTGGAATGGGAACAATGCACTGTTTTACAATTCATGCAGAGAGACATTTTTGCATATTGATGTATTGATAAGAGTGAAAAGAGGAAGAAATTTGATGCCACATGAGTCAGAGCATTGTTCCTGATGAAGCCTCATTCACAGTGTGACTGCCTTGAACATCACATGGGAACTGGAAATAAGCCTAAAGAGCTCAGGGGACTTTATTCTCTTGGTAAAAAGACACATACACAATTTTAGAAAAGCAAGGAGCAATTAAATGTGGACATCAATTCATCCATCCATTTTCCTTTTTCTTTTCAGCTTAAAATAAAACTGTAACATCCTTTAGTCAATGTTCAGATAAGGGGCATTTCTTCTGCTAATAAAGATCAGTGGAGGTTTAATTTTTTTAAGGTTTGTGGGAGGGGTTTTTTTTTGAGTACATAAATGCTTCTGTTTTTCTAAGCCACAGCACTAAATAATAATGTAATAAGGACCACAGTGCATCCCTGACAGATGCTCCTTCCTGACAGCACAGAGAGATGCAGCTGTTGAACAGGAGCCTGCAAATCCAGACCTCTGGGCCATGAAGCATTTCCCTGATTAGTTTTCTGCACCCAAAAGCAGATTTCAATTCAGAATCTGAACCTACTGCTGTAAATACACAGAGGAAAAACACAAAATATTTGTTATCAAACTGAAGTTGCACAAATCCCAAGCCACTATCAATCAGTATTTTTCTTTCTTTTCTTTCCAGAGATACATTTCTAAATCTCTGGAATACTGAAGTTATTAAGGGTAATTTGCCCATATTTACACTTTATTACAGTTGCTCACACAGTACTACACACTTCACTTTGCACTAACAGGGCCAGCAGTACCAGCCATGTGTGTATCACAAAATTAACTGCTTCTGCCACACCACGAGAGACAAAACTGATAAAGTCTGTCCACAAGGTTAAAGCACGGGCTTTCCAAAGCACAGCATTAAGAGAAGATGGAAAGTGTGTATTGTCATGTATATATATATAGCCAATAAATCTCAAAACATTCCAGTTATCAAATGCTAAAGAGCTTCTGAATCTCCAAGTAACTGCTTGTACACTGGCCAGTCTAAAGCTGCAATCAGCTTGGGATGAAGCAGGACCTCAGGAGTCCCCAGGGAACAGCTTTGCTGTGTGAAGACTCAGAGAGGTCTCTGTGGGATAACTCATGAGGTAAAGAGAAGTCAGTTGTCTTGCAGCTAACAGGATAGAAACATCTCCCAGCAAAATGGGTAAGGTTACAGGATCTCTGGTGAAGAGCACCATGACAGCTGCAGTCAGTTCTTGCAAACATGGTGAATGACTTTAGCACTCTTTCAAATCTGTCTGTAGTACATTTGTAGGATATTTCTCTGAATGTTATCCTTTCTACCATTGGTATGGACAGCCTGGATGTTTTATCTTTTGTTTGATAAATGCCATTGCACACCTGTGTAGGAAGGATGCAGGGAACTGCAATCACTGCATCTCCATTTTCAGGAATTAATTTCTAACATGATGCAATATCCTTTGTAGCATCCCAAAGACAGCACTGCCCACTTTCCTACCTAAGCCTGATTGCTAGAAGCCATGCACAGAATAGCACAGGCCAAAGAGGGTAAGATCATTTTACAATCAGCAACCATCCAAAATCCAAGTGTTGAGATACTGAGACAATATCAATATATTGAATCACCCAGCCTTGCTCAAGCAATAGTGCCATGGTCAGTAAGATTTGCCCAGGTATCTTGTCACAGTCATGCCTCTTAATCAAGGTCTCTCTGGCCAATTTTTCAAAGCCACTGATGTACAGAGAGATTAAAAGAACAGCAACTCCTACCATGCTGTAGCTCCGGTTCCATGCGAGATCTGTATGCTACCAGCACCCATCAGGACTCCCAATCCTGCATTCCTTCTAAGCACACAGCTTCACTCAGAATCATAAAACAAGAAAGCAACACAAATGATAGTCTCTTACCCTTCAGAGATGAAAAAAACAGAGGGTGGCATTGAACTAGTTTAAGATAATGAGAAAATAAATTGAGCAATTCTCCTTTTGCAAGTTGCAAGAAATTCATATCATCAGCGATGCCTTTGTAAAAGCAATTAGATTCTTAAAGCTCTATCTTATATTTGGTGATCTGATTCTATTTGCTGTGCAAAGACAGAAGTCATTTTGATCTGGGATACTTCAGTAAGTTATAGGCACCCATATATTTCCATCTTACAGAGATACTTTTTAAAACCTTTTTCTTTTTTATCTCAGTCTCTTTATATGTTGCCATTTTTTTAACCTTTGAAAAATACCAATTCTTAACAACACTTATGTCTTTAGTCAGTCTTCAAACAGCCCTAGAGAAAAGTAAGGTTTTATTTAAAGTACTTTTAGTTGAGTCAGTGAATATTAGAGATAGGCAGATCAGAGATGAAGCTGTGGCTTTCAAAACTCTCACCCAAAAGCATTTTCTTTACTCTCCTCCTCCCAAAAGCTAAAGAAAATGAAACATTTCTGTATTTTCTTCTGACCAAAAGCCTGGTCTGATGAACAGAAAATAAAATCCAGGATTAATTTCATTCCAAGTATCCCAAACACTCTTGCCACCAAGCTGCCATTTGTCCAGTTTCTAACATTTAGGTTTTCCAACCAAAGAAAAGATAAAACCATGGAGAAATTTCCCTTAAGCAAAAGATGTTTACCGAAAATCTTCTTTACTTTACAGCAGGAACCAACCCAGAGCAGGAATCGCATTTACGCCAGAGCTCTGACAAATGCCTGTTGAGCTGCAGCACTTAAACCACTTGCATTTTAAACAGCAGTTTGTCAAGTGATACTAATTATTTGGGAGGTCTCTGCTCCTAGAAACATAAACATTTCTTTTCGTACCAATCGCATTTTCTTTTCCATGTGGTGCTTCCAGAAGACACTAAATTTAAAATGGCTTCTTTGTGTGCCACAACGTGGTTTATGGCTCAAATCCCCCTCTACTCTTGCAAACAGGGGATAGTGTTGCTCTGGGGCTCTGCACAGCACCATCCCATCCCTGCTTTGTAGGCACAAACCTCCTCTCCACAAGTGGAGAGCTCTCCCAGGATCAAACCTATCCACTTTTCTCAAGGCTGTGCAGCTTCCCTCGGGCTGATAACACAGGTCTGGGACTTGCAGTAGCCTGAGGATCACTTGAACTTCACACAGCAAGCTAAGGGCTCAGTTGCTAGGGAGCACTGCAGGGAACTGACAAACAGGCTCTTGCAAGAGTCCGAGTCAAAAATCCAACAACCAATTCCCAGGCCTGCCAAAGCACAACTCAGACACAGGCACATGTTTCCTTCAAACTCCCTCCTGGTTCAATAGGCACTGCCTGGGCTCTGCTTAAGCCAGGCCACAAGCCTCAGAGTTTCTTGAAAAACACAATTTCAGTCCCGCCCCAGTATCTCACAGCAGGTCCTGCTTTTACTGAGAGGTCTATTGGCCAAAAACTTCCAGTGTTGTATCCACACGGCACCATGTGGCTGCACAGCAGGGCCTATCACAGAGAAAATCTGGCAGTATCAGCCAGAAAACGTTTCAGGAAATTGCAGTAAGTAACCCAAGGACTTTACCAGAAGGAAGACTAAACCAGCATTTTTAGAGTCACGCTGAGCCATCTGCAAGTCGCTGGTGGGAACTTTCCTGTTAGGGCAGTCAAAGACAGGATCAGCCTCTGCTATTCAGGCAAACTTTATAGAGAAGTCACATCCACATGGGTCTTTTTCTGTTTTCCAGACCCCACCAAAGTCTCCTGTAAGCAAGTTGCTGAGCCCTGGGAGCTGACCCAGCATGTGTGGGAAGGTCACCTGGCATGGGCCTGCATCACAGCCTCTGTGCAGAACCACCCTCTGAGGTACAACGTGATGGGGCAAAGTCAGACCATGGGTACCAGCGTTACTCGACCCCTCCATGTTCCCTCTCTGTACTAGGATGTCTTTACTGGTATAGGCAGAAAGGGATGTCAAGTGAACCACAAAAAGAAGCTGATTTTCATAGCAAGGGCCCTTGGTTTAACACAAAGATTTCTCATGAAAAACGTTATTTGATCTTGATGGAGATGGCAAGAACTTCAGATTTCTGCTGATGCTGGCTGTTAGGGCAGAGGCAATCAGGAAGCACACTATATCGTGTTCATGAATGTATACAGCTTTTATTATATGACCATTTTACAATTTCCCTTCTTTAAAACAAAAGTGCTATCAATGTGTCTAATGAGGAAATTATGTTGATGCGTCTGATCAATTATCACGTCTCACTCAGAGGTCACCCCCTTTCAGCTATCGGGCCCATGGTAAATCACAAATAAACCAAAGGACTCCTCTCCCCAGCACCATCAACTGCAGTCATCTTAAATGTTATTTTTTATGCCAACAAATTACAGTGTCCCTTCAAGAGACAATCAAGTACAGAGTCAAGCAACAGAAATACTGGTGAGAGTAACTCAACAAGAGCTACAGAGAAGGTGGTTCTAACTAATTTTGGACTCAAGCAATAAATTTTCAAAGTAAAACATTGATTTAGAGGGGAACAGCAAGAAGGAAAATGAAAGGACAAAAATGATCATAGGGATCAACCCCAGAGCAAAGCCCAGGGACCCAGAGGGCACCAACCATGGGCACATGCACTGCAAGGCTTGTGGCTCACAGCATACTCATACAGCTCAGCACCCTGCTGTGTGATCATTGATCCCTGACAACTCCTGAGAGCAAACATTAACTCTACCCTTCGGTTTGCTTTCACTTTACAGGAAGCTCCCTTTCCTTTAGGGTTAATTTTTCAGACTGTTCTTGATGCAACTCTCTGCACATATAGATATCATTATTGCAAAATTCTTTATTGAAACTAAAGCAGCCACATCAGTTTTGAGATTATATGTATAGAGACAACCTCTTCTTAATTCCTGCTCATGTGTGCAATGGTAATCATATTTGTTTAGTAAATTTATTTTATAATATTAACAACATGACTTTTCAGGCTGTGGGAGTACTTGCTTTGATTAAATATGCAAATGATTCCCTAGAACATGTCAGCAGATCCTACAAACCTTTCTGAAGAGACACCTGTTGCCTCTAAACTAATTGAATGATAGATGAATGTATCACCCATAATTCTTAAGAAAATAGGAGAAGTAAGGAAGAGGTGAAGAAGGATCAGAGCTAGGAATGCATTCACATAGAGGAGGAAAAGGAGCAGTCCAAGAGGAGACAAATAAGACAACAAAATCTGACAAACAACGTTCATCCAGAGGTCCCACCAGAACAGAGCATCAAAGCTGACAGAAAGGTAAATGAGAAAATGCCATGAAAGCAAAGGACAAAATGAGAACAGGAATGGTCTTTGCTTTCACCATTGGAGCAAGACCCCTAGGCTAAAAATCTGCCACAGTTAATAAAAAACTCATTTGCCTTTCATAATAAATAAACCAGTTTTCAAGTATGAACTCGGTTACCTATAAAATCTCCACATACAGAGATCCTACACTTCCTGTCAGAAGTGTTGTCAGCAGCTGATAACACTCTATTATTGGTCACCTTGCAACACAGGCAGGTGACACACAGGTCAGAGGCACACACCAAAATAATCTCTGCAAGTTCCACTTTCAGCAAATGCCAACACTCTTTTGGCACCCTGCCCAAGGTCTTCTGCACCAGTTAATCCAACCCTGACCAGGATTAATTCCTCATACACACAGACTCTTTTGCTTTCAGGGCTATGTAGCAATTGTGCTGAAAGCAGAGGGAGTTTCGAAATAACCTTTTCTTCTCAGTCTTCTATTAGTTCCCAACAAACTTCTGAAGGATACAGGAGATGTTCATCTCTTAATGATTCTGATATCATCACCAGTCACTCCATCAAATGACAAGTTATCCCAAAATCTAGGCAATAACTCAGAGATTATTAGAAAATAAATGAGCACAGAAGTCTCACTAGCAGTTGTTGTTGTAGGTCTCTTTTTTTGGTGCTGGCTCTTTCTTATTTCTTCTGGGCTCTTCCCAGTTTTAATTAGGTGTAAGAAGATGGAAATTATTAAATTAGAATATACGTGTGTGTTAGAGAACAATGCTGTTTAGTGATATTAACTGCAAGGGTAAATTGTGGTAATTATTATGGTTATTGCAATGTAGGCAAAGAATAGACAGCGAGAAACGAAGCGTGGGGCTGATTTCAGCACGTGCATATCGATACACCATTTACCACTCTACAAGGAATTCAGAGAAAGAGAAAAATAGAGGTCCATAGCGCAAAGTCAGACTGAAAGAAGTTGCATACCATAGCCATTTTTCATTAGGGAAATGGCCTCCACCCTCTGCTCTTCCCCAATGCCCTTCAGCCACTGCTCAGCAGCTGTCATGGGGGCTGAGGCTTCCACACAGCACCCAAATGTCCTGGATCTCCCACCAATATGTGTGAACAAGACCTGGAAACTGTCTTCCAGGAGAACAAAATGTGGAGGAAGGATCATGTCAGGGCTTCACACTCTTTTGTACAGGAAAAAATGACCAGCCAGGAAGGAAAGGAAAGTCCCTGAAAAATGAAATCCCAATGAAATGGGAAATTAATCCAGACAGCCATCCAAAAGCCTATTGCTATGCCGTGTAGATGAAGTCCTTCTTCCATTTTGCAGCACACAAATGTGTCTGCATCGTTCACCAGACCTACGTATGTGTGGTACAAATCTGATCATGCTTAACACCTATGCATAACACCTATGTGACCCTCTGTACACACTGCACAAAGACACAGGAGCTATTATCTATATTGTATTCACAACCTACAGAGCACCTTCCACAAGCAGCTTAAAAACTCAGCCATTCCAACTGAAAATCACACCTGTCAATCAGCACCACCTCCCGGGCTAAAAACCAGACATACTCTCACTTGGGACTTCTCTGCAATTATATTGATGCCATAAAATACAGTTTGAAAAATGTGGCGCAAGATGCCTTTTCACCTGCTTCTTGTAAAAAGGATTCCACAGCAAAACTCTGATAAATGCCAGTGATGTAAATAATTAAAGCGAAAGTGAAACAAAACTCTGCAACTAGTGATTTATTAACAATTACAAGTGGAAGTAAGGAAAGTTATTGAGCCAGTGTGCAGATATGCAGACTCACATATCCCCTGCACGTGGACTACCCCACAGTGTGCACTCTAGCTGGTCAAAAGCCCCCTGAAGAGATGTGCACATGTCATCACTAACCTCTGCACTCCTACATACACTGAATCCCTCTCCCACAGAGTGCAGCAGCTTCCCTGGCTAAACCATCACTTTGTGTTAGTTTGGTTCTTAGTGAAAGAGGCATAAAAAGTACCCAAGTGTTTGGGGACTTTTTTTCCTTAGACTGAATCTCCTAGATTTGGCCCCTAAAATCAAGAATAGGATCTCCTACAAATAGCAGCTCACTCATGGCCATAAGGAGGCATGAAAAACTACTGCAGCAGATGAAAGAAGAACACCTAAGAAGACCTACTTAAGAAGAACACAGGTATTACGACATATGCATCTATTAGACATTTCTTTCAAGCATGATTAGCTAGAAAGTAGTTTAATATAATTTTTTAACAAACCCTGACTCTGTTATAGGAATATACAGCCATTCTTGTAGAAACCAGCTTTCTGTGAATCCCAAGGAACCAGATCAACATTTCCTGTTTAAAATAGTGTTAAGCACTGCATATATAGATAGTATATCTCAAATAGAAAGTAAACATCCTGCCTATCAAGGTTGTGTTACCTTTGAACCTCCTATTTCGACTTTTCCTCTTACTGCACAGACTGCTCTAGAAAACACCACAAGGACTCCTACAGAGAGTGATGGGGAAGAGAAAGGGAATGGGAAGAGGAACAGAGACAGTCACAGTGCCAGGCAAAGGGACATAGGTGGAGACTGCCTGAGTGGGTTTCAGCACTGCACAGAGAACAGTCCCATGACCCAACATCTCAAGCCATCAGATGACTCCTTTCAAAAACAAAGCTGCTGTTTTTCATGGCACAAGCCATTGGGGTTGGTTTCGTGTGGGGAATAAAGTCAGAAGTGGACCTCTCTTAGGAAACTCAGAAAGTTGGTGCCTTGGTGACACTAGCTAAAAGCTTATTTTTCCTCCCAGTCCCATCAGGTGGGAAACTTTCCTTCAGGTGACTCAGGACCCATTCAGCACCCACCAACTCCACCATCAGGGCAGATGAGCATGGCTCTGCAGCCATGTTTCAATGGGAAAGCAGCATTTTCACCCAGAGAGATGCCTGTGCATGTGAGCCTGTGTGTACCTCACACAATGGCTCAAATAGGATCAGCAGCACTGGCTTGCAAGACTTCACTGAGTAGTCCCAAGCATCAGTGCAGGTCCAGAGACATCCAGTGTCCCCACCATGGCCACGTAATCCTGCACATGACATGTCACCCACTTGTGGCTTTTCTTGAGCCAAAGGATGTTGAGTGTCCTCTGTCTAGCAGGATTACTGTGTATCTTTGCTGTTTGAAGGCAGACTTGGGAGCAAAAGGGGGTAAAATGATGCCAGGTGTTCCCCATGATGGCCTGGGTGTGGTGGCACTTGACTACTGTAAATGTAGAATCACAGAATCATTAAGACTGGAAAAGACCTCTAAGATCCCCAAGACCAACTCCTAACCAGCCCTGCCAAGTTCACCACTAAACCATGTCCCTAAGCACCACACCTACATGCTTTCTGAACACTTCCAGGGACAGTAATTCCACCATTTCCCTGGGCAGCTTGTTCCAATGCCTGAGTGCCCTTTCAAAGAAGAAATTTTTTCAAATATCCAATCAAAACCTCTCCTGGACCAACTTGAGATCATTTCCTCTTGTCCTTATCCCTTGCTACTCGGGAGAGTAGGCTGACCCCACCTCGCTACACCCTCCTTTCAGGCAGTTGTAGAGAGTTATAAGGTCTCCCCTGAGCCTCCTCCAGGCTAAACAACCCCAGGTCCCTCAGCTGCTCCTCAAATGATTTAGTCCTCAGACCCTTCAATAGCTCTGTGGCCCTTCTCTGGACTCACTTGATTACCTCAATGTCCTTCCTGGACTGAGGGGCCCAGAACTGGATACAGCACTCGAGGTGCAGCCTCACCAGTGCCCAGCACAGGGGGACAATCCCTGTCCTGGTCCTGCTGGCCACACTACTGCAGATAAAGGCCAGGATGCCATCTGTCTGGGCACACTGCTGGCTCATGTTCAGCTGGCTGTCAGCCAACACTCCACCTCTGTTCTTACATCAGGGCACCCACAGTTTTTTAAAACCAATAACCTGATTTTATGGTGCCTTTGACAGGGTGCCTCCCTCAAGAGCCATTTCAGGAGTTTTTATCTCAATTTACTTTTATGACCCTGGCAAGGTCAGGGTGTGCCCAGGCAGAGGCAGGGATCCAGCACCCAGCTCTGGGCACACGTCTCAGGGAAAGCTGCTCTCTCCCCAGTGCCAGCTCAGCAGAGCATGAGCAGCATCTCCCCACCTGAGCTAATTTTCAGCGAGCAGCTAGGTGCTTGTAAAAACCCCAGCTCCTTCTTGCAACACAGAGAGGTCACCAGAAATGTCTGAAGGACACTGGTCCTGTGCTATCTAAAACAAAGATTGTCAATCTTAAGGCTACCAATACAACTCCTTTCAGTATCGTTACATTCATTTTCAATTAAATTTATGAGAAATGGATACAGTTTCTGTTCTCTTTCCTCAGCTATTTTGAGAGACATCTGAAACAGAAATATTCAACAGAAAGATGGAACTGGAGGAACAGTAGCCACAGACAAACCACAAGTGCAGATGTAGTCTATTTTTGTTAAATGTGCCTTTGTAGTATGATTTTTTTTTAATATAATCCCTATTTTTTTTCAAGTATCACTGTGCCTCACCTCTGAATATAACACAGCCTGTAGCTTCTCTGTTTGAAGAAGAAAATTTGAGTTAATTTCCCACATCACCTCATTAGTCTCCATCTCCCAACAAATAAAAATTAAAGAGAAGCATGCTTGCTGGAGTAAAATCGCTGAAAGGCAGAAGTTGCAAGATTACTGTGCAGTGCACTGCCAGCTGCAGGCAGGAGAAGGCCCCAACAGGAATGCCAAGCCTCTGGCACACACAGGAAACATATATATTTTTTATTTTCACTGACTTTTTTTTTTATTAATTCACTCACATAATGCTTCAAAAGGGGAAAAGGCACTTACAATCACAGGAAAAAGGTACTTAAATCACAAGACGACAGACAGAGCTGGTTTTATGGTGGGGGTTTTTTTGGTGACCCAGCGGTACAATTATTCTGCATACTGCATGCATATCATGAGGTTAAATAAGAAATAAGGTCAGGCCACAGAAACTTCAGAACACAAAGAACGAACAAATAAAAAATCTCTATCATCTTGTTAATATCTTTAGGGAGAGTCATCTACTTCCTATGTCCATTTGTTCCTTAAACTCTATAGTTTGGATTTGGTAGAAAATATGAGAAGAATCAGGGCTGTAATATGAATACTCACTGTGTAAATGTATATACCTCATGCATCTCTATTCAAAGAAAGGATACGAGATACTCCAAACCCACGCAGAGCTTTACCTGTGTCTTTCATAGGTAAATATCCATGTTTACTATTGTGACAAGGAAGGGCCTCTGAAAACCCCATTCACACCTCACTGGGCATGCAGCACATTTACTATGTCCAAACCCATACAGAATATTTCAGAGCAAAACACAAATTTAATATTAGGGACTGCAGTATTCCCACACAAATATCTATTTCATGAGATTTGGGCAGGCAGGGACATGTCTCCTATTGCACGTTGTCCATAGGTTCACATTCTGGTCTAAGGCTGGCCTATGCAGGGTATTCCAGTTCCTCTCCAGCTCCTCCCTCGTCCCTCTGTACATCACCCAACAAGCCCAGGGAGAGGGCTTCGCTCAGCAGCTCAGCTTCGTCAATTCACACCAACATCCCCTCCAAACCTTATCAATTCAGCTAAGAAACTGCTAGTGGAAAGGAGAAATAAGGTGACTGCTCTGCGAGCCCGCTCAGCTGCCTGGCAGTAACCTTGCCTATGGGGCTGGTGTTTCCCGGTGGGGCTGTCAGACAGCGCACACGGATACCACACGGACACAGTTACTTTTCCTTCGACCCTGACTCCTCACAGCAAGCCCGTCAGCGCTGCCTGGGCAGGTATCTATGCCTCAATCCTGTGGTGCAGCCAGACGAGCCCCATCCCAGCCTGAGCTTCCTCCCCGGCCAGCCCCGTTCCTGGAGCGGGATGCTCCGGGAGGACGAGTCGGGCAGAACCCGCATCCCTGGCATCCCACGCCGCCCCTTTCTTTCCCAGCCGCTTCCCGTGGCGGCGGGGCGGTCGGTCCTTACCGTAGAGCAGGTTTCTCGTCACCTGCCCCCCCATGTCGGCGCAGCCCCCGCCCGGCTCCGGCTCCGCTCCGCAGTCCCCGGCCCACGCGGGACCCGGCTGCCCCGCGCCGGCAGCCTCCGCCCACACCCGCGCCTCCCGCCGCGGCACCGGCGCTCCGAGCTGTCATCTTTATTTACATAAGAAGGAGGAGACTTCGCGGCTTCCTGAAATAGCTGCCGGCGTTTCACCGATGCAGCGTGTCCCTCCCGTCCCCACGCACACAGCGCGGTCCCACAGCGCGGAACGCGGCAGGCGGATCATCCCCGTGCGGGGCTGCCGGCCGGGCTCAAACCCGCCGCTACCGGGAGCCCCGGCAGCGCTAAGAACAAAGCGGGAGGCACCGCTGACTCCACAGGAAAAAAAAAAAATTAAAAAAAATTTAAGAACTCATTTATAAAACAAAACTACTATGGCAATGTGAAACTTTAGCTCCCCACTGCAAAACCCTGGAATAAATTAGAATGGGGAAAAAGAAAAGGTAAACAAAATTTATTACCAGACATCACCACACCAGTCTTCAAATGGCCTTTGCAGGTTAATTATTAATTATTTAATAGCAAAGAGGTGCTCGAGACGCAGAATGGTTCGTCACAGGCTGGAATAATAAAAACGTTACCCCCCGTAAACTCTTCTGTGCGGGGCTCGCATGCTCAGCCCAGATACAATGCTCCCTGCGCTCCAGCTCATTACCTCTGCTGATGGATAACGGCCAGCGTTAGGAAAAGCAGGGGGATGCCGAGAGTGGCGCAAGGAGGTGCGCAGGGGACCGCAGCCAGGGATGGTCCCTCGGTTGCTCTCTGCATCCCGCAGGTCGCGCAGGAGCTAGCTCGTTCCCTCCTCTCCATCTCTAGCACCGCACGCCCCTGCCCACTCACTCCTCTCGCTGCATCTCTCCTGTTCACTGCTCTATGGCTAAATCAACACAGCAGGCACCGAGCTGCCACAGCCAGCCGCGGCAGATCCCAGCTGGCTCGTTTAAAACTAGCTCATGCATCTTTCTGCTGCACCGCAGTCGCTCTTCTCCCTGCAAAGGAGCGGGAGTCAAACTTGTGCAGCCGCGAGTGCAGCCCTGCCTCCCAACTCTTACCATGGTGTTGGGCAAATCCTGCCATCCCACTGCCTCGATTCTGCCACCGGAAAAAAAGGAAATAAGATTTTCTCTTGCCTGTGTTGTAAGGATTATTTGCTTAGGACGTCTGTGTGCTGAGGTCTCAGCACTTCTGGAGGAAAAAGAAGGAAAAAAAAAAAAAGCCAACAAAAAGAAAAGGGGAAAAAAAAAAAAGGCAGCGCAAAAAAAGCCAAAGCCAAAAACCATAGTCAGGGTGTTTGCACTAGTGCTGCGTGCTTGTGGAGAGCTGAGTCCAGCATTTTCAACCTGCAAGAGGAGCCTCTCCTGAGCCCTCCATCCAGTCACCACTGCCGGCTCACCCACTGTTCCCACCTGCCCAGCTGAGACGAGCACCCAGAGCCCAGAGCCAAGCAGCAGCTCTTCCTCAGCTGAGCAGCGTGCAGGCAGCACTCTGCTCATCCCTGCCCAAAGTCAGACTCTGCAGAGCTCATGGCAGCTTCTTGGCAGAAGAATTTTACTATTTTCCTTCTATTTTTTTCCCCTCCCCAGATGATGCTGCATTTACAGCAGCAGTGGGTGGGGTGAGGATTCGTCCCCAGGAGCAGCATGGTGTGGCCCCTACACTCCAATGGGTGCAGGACATCTCTCAGGTCACACCAACCCACCACAGCATCTTGCTCTGCTCCCTGGCTGCTGGGGACCCACAGATGCCACAAGGATACTGCTGGTTTCATCTTTTGGGGAGCACCTCACCCTCTCAGGCTAATGGCAAAGGGTCCAGAAATTTATAACATCAAATACCACATTTTGCTTGGAGGAATGAAGGTTCGCTTGGACATTCAATCCCAAGTTTTCTCCCTCAGTTTCTCATTTCAGCTCTGCTTCCCATCCTTACCTTAATCTTGCTACAGCTCTGTGAATAATTGACTTCTTGGTTCACTGCCTCAACCAAGAGATTGCTAGAAAAAAAATATAATTTCATGTTGGCCCAAAAAATGAATGCTTTGTGTGTCTCACTGAACAAAATGTTTCTTTAACTCAAAATGAAGCATTTTATTTTCAGAGTTATTTTTACCTCATTTTTTCAAGTTATGGTCATTTGATCCAGCTCTGAAATGATGTCCTTAAAAAAATAATAAATTAAGCCCTTTGTTTGGAATGTACCAAAAGGAAAACTGTGAATTGCTATCTTGTCTGATTATTTTATTTTTTTGCAACTTATTGGCTTTGTTTGTTTGTCTGAAGGGGAGGGTGGAGAGGGCAGACTGCCAGAATGAGTCATCCTGTTTGGCAGAAAATTATAAACAATTTCAATTGATTTTAAAATTGGGGCTTTTTTTTTCCAAAAGAATCCAGCATCCTCTCCCACCCCTGAGCTTCCCCCAGTGCTATGGAGCAGCTCCTGGGGGACACAGGCCCTCAGAGTCCTCCACAGCAGTAGAATGGTCTGTCTTCCCTGTTCTGTGATAATTCCTTGAGGATTATTTGCCATATGGCAAATCCTTCACAGACACATCACACTGAAGCTTACTGGTGATTTGTTCTGGTCACCTCCAAGCCCATTTCAGACCTTTATCTATTCCAAATTACTCCTCAGTCCTTCATGCTTCAGATTCTCCCCTAGACAAAGGAAAAACATACCTATTGCCTGTTCCTGTTTTACAGTTCTCTCTCTCAATACATTCTAGGTCCCCTTGGGGTGTTTCTTTGCCCTTGTCAATAAGGATAAGGCCTCCTATTTTGGCGTCAAGTATAAAAATCAATAACATCACCATTTGCACTCCCTTCTAAATCACTGACAAAGGTATTAGGTTGGACCCAACAAAAACCCAGCCCCTAAATCCATTTCCATTCATGAATTGCATCCAGCAAACTCCAGCCAAGCAGCAGTGTTGCTGTCCAAGCAGGAGGAATCTGCTGCAGGAGTATTTTGAGGCAGTGTCTGATCTTGCTAAATATACTTATTAACCACAAGAGTAGGATGCTGAGGCTGCAGAGCACTTCTGGAAATAGATTCAAGGTCATCAAGCAGTGTATTAGCTAAAACCTTGGATCTTTCCAAGCAGCCTTGAGCAGACAGTGGGGCACCCTTCCCAGCCCTCCCAGGATAAAATCCCTACCTGGGTACCAGGCAGGGTGGCCAGGAAGGGTTATGAGTATATGCATTGCTTTCCTGGTGTCCTGGTAAGAAGGCTGGCAGGTCAGCAAGGAGGATGCCAAAGAACCATCATGGTCTGGGAAAAGACATTCCGACACAGCCAAACAGCCCGTTCAACCCTGACTGAGGGAAAGCAGAAGAGAAACCTGCAGAGAAACACAGCAGGGAGAATGGGCTCTGCAGAGACCAGTCTTTCACAGGAGGAGACATAGAAAAAGATACAGAGAAGAAAAGGATGAAAACTCCAACTCGGGGAGATCAAGGATAAGACCATACTTATGCATAGGCCAGGCCAAGAAAATGAAAATCCAGTTCATGCAAGTGTCATGCAGCTAGAAGTCCTTTGGAATTAGATTTGGCTCTATGAAGAACTGGAGTTTACATTTTGTAGCGAGACAAAACAAGAAATAAAACCTCTCTTAATGGGAGTTTAATCTCCTTTAACAGTGCTGCAGGTAGAGACATCCAGCCAAGAAACAGTCCAAAAAGTTTCCTTGAATATCAGCATGGGTAAAAGGTGGAACTCAATCTAATATCCACCAGGTACATAAAATCTTCTCTTAATGACTTCTAGGTTTAAAAGGTGCAATCAGTTTCTCTATTACCACTTACACTTGGCTCTATGGTAACTAACAGATCGACTAGAAATTGCCATTTTTCACTCAACACAGCAGGTCTCAGCTACTGGAGTTCATCTAGGAAGATGGGATAATTTATGAGAACACATTCTTAGGTCTTTTTTCAGCATGAGTCTCTGACTGCTACTAGGAGGGATCTTCACCTGTACAGAAAACAGATTTCCTTCAGGAACCTCTGCCACTGTAACTTCGGAGGAAAAATTATGCTCTCAGCAGGAAAGCATCCAAGAAAAAATGTCTCACCAGCATGCAAAAGAAACAGCTAGGAAAGCTTGCCTTCTATGGATTCTTTTAACATTCATTTATTGGCATTAACAGAGGTGACTTAGATGAAAGGTGTGTCTCCACTTTCAATTCTTTATCTGTAATGCAAAGACACAGATACTGCTGTAGCAAGCAATATGCTGATTAGTTGACGTTTATGCAGCCATTTGGGACTATAATGAGTTATGTCATTATTAAGCATTATTATAAAGCTGCAGCTCTGGATGAAAGCCAAATCTCATATTGTAAGTCAAAGGAAATTCAAAATTCTGGCTTAAATTCTCAAAATCAAAATAACAACTCATACCTACAAACTACTGCACTGCAACTGCTAACCCAGGTGGCTCAATTATCCCAATACAATTCTCTGCAGGCACAGCAGGAAGGGGAATTTAAGGACAGGAAAAATCTTTAGGTTGACTAACCACCTCCCATTTGCACTTAGCTTAAATGAGACATCAGCTGTGTTTGCTATAGTGACAGAAGCTGCAGCAGCACAGTGGTAAAGGCTGTCTCTGGCAGGGCAATAAAGACATCAGGGAGGTGTTGTAATGGATGTCCAGGTTGTGGACTGATTCGGGGAAGGTGAGCCAGAGGCCTCATGCCACTGCTCAAGGGCTGTCACTCCTGTTTATGTAAAGCCGAAGCTGCTAGAGGACATCCAAGTCTTAACCCCAACACTGCCAGCACTCAGCCTTTTATCATAACCTCCCTGCTTCACTGTCTGCAGAAGTGGAAGAGAGAAACAGCAGTGTTGGAGAGGGACAAAAAGCTGAGCAAGAAGGAAGACTTCTATGGAAAGGAACTGAACTGACCTCAGGCCAAATTGCACAACATTTTTCCATCAGCATGTATGTGCTCACAAGCCCCCACTGGATGGGGGGTTTATCTGTAAAGAGTAACTCAGTGCATGAAGGTGTCAGGAAAGAAATTAATGCAACAAAAGCCAAGAATGTTCCCTCTTCCTTAAATACTTTTGGGATAATATATTGAGAAAACTCTGTGGGAAACTAAGAGGAAGCAAGGACTAAAAATCACAGAATTCAGTGTAAGATATGCCTGGCAATAAAACATTGCACTGAGCTAACCAGGAGCTTTTAAATGATACAGAAAAACTCTGTCTGGAGCAAGGTCCCCTGGAATCTGCCAGTAGCCCATTCCTGAGGGCAAGTATCATGCTGTGCATGACACCAACTAGGCCTTCAAATGCCTCCAGCTCTAACCTTCATTTCCATGCTAAATTAATAGCTTTCTCTCTCACTGCCATTTCACATTACCTCTTCAAGCACAATAAGATTCAAAAGAATCTTAGGCTTATCCAAATAAAATGGAAAATGAGTATAAAAACATGTCACCAGAAGAAACACTGTAATTTTAAAAACCAGAAAAATACTGATTTATAACACTCACCTGAATGAAGTTGACTTATGTTTTCAGAACTAGAGAGAAAACTAAAGTTTCTATCTTAAAGCAAATATTTTCTTTAATCTCATGAGAATATCTTTATTTTTACTTCAACTGTAGATACGGCAAAATGACAACATGGCAGGACTGAGAAATGTGTTATTTCAAGACCAGTTCTGTGGCTATTAAATATTTGGAAACTTTGAGCTGTATCACATGATAAGGCACTATGGCAGACTAGCAACACAAATAAAATGTCTTTCCACACAAAGTTACGGGGAATACTGGTATAATATATATACTTTTATATTATATAAGTCACTCAATCACACTTTATCACAGACAACATCCAAATTTTGCTCTGAAAAGCTAAATTACCAGCTGGAATCAACAGCATTTTTATGGCATTTTTGCTTTAACATGTGACTGCAGAGCAAACACTACATTCATTTTCACAGTATTCCTGTAGGAAGAGGTGATGCCTCTCTGCCTGAGCTAAAGAAGAATATTTTGAGTTTTTTCAGGAATTTTAATGAGGACTTTTCAAGCAACAGGTTAATTCACTCTAACACTCTTCATTCAATGACCTCTGGAAAGGGCACAGGCAGGACTCTGTGAAACCAAAGAGGTAAATAAGGTAATCAGAAAGCACCGGCACCAAGGTCAGATAGACAACTTCCACTCCAGCACGTGATAGCTTTTAAGACCCTGACTTTGTAATCTTAATAATGTTCCCTTGCCAAAGAAATGCAGTTTTTAAAGATTTTTCTTAGTAGATACAATGATAAGGGTGAATAATCTCTCTGTTTCCCGTGCCACCCTTTCCGAGAAAAGCCTCTCACTTACATGCAGGGATGTTTGCAAACAAGCAAAGGCGCTGTGTGTTTGTGATGTAAATATTAGCCCAGCAGAGAAACACCTTTTTATTACCCTGCTGAAAGTCCTCCAGAGAGGACAGTGAAGGGCAGCAGGATCCAAAAGAAACCTTTTGGGCTGGCAAGAAGGGCAGGCAGGCTCACACCACATGTCTGTGAAAATGTCCACTCTGTGTGCCCACAGAAAGTTTTATCCCAGGCTTTGAAAGGCACCTGAGGTCACAGAGAACAGCCAATGATCCTCATCCAGAAACGGCTCTTCATGCACTCCTTTTCACCCCAAAACTTCTCTGTCTCCTGCTACAGGGCCATCTCAGAGGAAATGTGACTTATTTACAGACCTTTTCATACTGAGCTGCTTTCACAAGCTCTTTTACATTGGTCTCCAGGGAACCAAAGGAGCTGGAGGTCAAATACTTCAAGGGCAAAATGCATGGCAAGGGTGAATTTTCCAGCCCTGGTGAGAGGAATCTTGCCAGTGTAAACACCAAACAAATCATGTCATGCCTGTTACAGGTGCTGCCCCTTCCCACTCCCTCTGTCCATCTTTTGCTCACTGCTCTCTGGTCTTCTGCACTCCCTCACCAGACACTGAGGTTTTGTACCTCCCCATCCTAGACTCTTTGTGGCCTTTCATGTTTTACCTGAAACTCAGACTTCCTCTCGTTATGTCCTTTAACTCCTTTCTTCTGTTATTCAAACTAAAAGACATTTTGTCTCACAGAAGTATCATGAAAGGTCACAAGCCAGAGACAGTAGATTGGGGGCAGCTATTATTGGAATGAGAAAAGAGTTTTGGTTCTTCAGCTCAGGAAAATAGGACTTAACCAGTACAAAAAATCACAGCTTTACGTTCACCAAATGCCTTTTTTTTTTTTTAATTAGCTACTCTATCAAAGCACAAAGCAGATGAACATAAAGTGCAAATATTGTACTAAGTGGAGCAGTGGTCTTGTTTCCCTCCAGTCACTTCTCCATCCCACATCTCCATTTCCAGGAGAAGGGATCAGGGCAGGACATGAGACTCATATTACCGAACACAGAAAAATGTCCATATCCCTAGGAACTAAACCATGCTAATGTATTCACCACTGCAGCTCCTAGACTGAGTGTCTCTGACCTACCACAGCTTCTTCTGATCGGCCGCAAACTTCCGCAAACCAAAACAACACTGCTCCTGCCATTGTGCCTCTTCCTCCCGTACACCATGCCTCCAATCCAAAGGTCTTTTTCACTTCTCCTTCCTCCCTCCCCCAATTCTTTGTCTCAGCAACCTCTTCTGTGCCGCCCACACACTTGGAGAGTGGAGAGCAGACCAATCTGGCAAGCTCAAATAACAACAAAAAAAAAAGGAAAGAAAAGGGAAAAAAAAAGAAAAATGTCATTTCCTGGCCTAGAAGACTCCTCTGTATTTTTATCTGGAGAGTGCAATCAAATCTCTCTTCCTTTCACCATGAACCAAAGGGAATGGCAATGGATCCCAAGGCCTCACATTCTCACAAATCAGCCCTCACAAAAATAAGGGGGAAAGGCTGGTATTTCTTACAGACACACAGGAACTTTTGAATAGGAAGCTTCCTTTCATCCTTTTCATCAAGCTTTTTTTCAACCTCACTGCAGCCCCAAGCACCAGTTAAAAATATCAGTTTTTACAAGGTGGGGTTGGATTAGCCAGTTTTCTTGTTAGTTTTTCTTAAAAAGAGCTGAGGACAAGCTTTGCTGTCTGCCTGGAGGCTCCTTAACCAGCCAGGCAGTTGTTGGCTCTTCAAGGGCTGCTGGGCTGGCTGGGCATGTGCCCACACACACAGCACAAGAAGGGGGTTTGGAAAGGTGCAGCATCCCCTCAGTGCCCACATGGCACTGGCAACATTTACCCATCAAAGGCCCAGTCCTGCAATCTTACTAGCACATACAAAAAATCCACTCTGGCACAAAGCATCTAATGACATTAATGGCAAAAAGCACAGTGATACAGTCCAGGCATGTGGAAATAATCATAGGCCCAGAACCCAGAATGACTGATTTTTTTCCCATTCAACATATGTTTTACTTAGATGTCTGCTTCTTCCCACCCTTCTTCTCTCAGTCTCTCAGTCTTTCTCTCAAATTATTATTTGGTTTTGGGGGAACAGAAAAAAACACCTTTAAAACAGAAACATTAAATGACACCTATCTGAGAAAATGCTTAACATAGATAGAAACAAGATATTTTATTAAATACACACATTCCTAATAAGAGGCAGGATCTGACCTCAGCACCACTGGTCACTTGAGCAGATAAAATACATCTGAACTCTGTTCAGCATGAGGGGCTAAAAATAATGTTTGTGATTAGAATCAAAGAAGTTGAGTTTCAATGAGGAATAAACACTGCCTATTAGGACCAAAGTGTATGTTCCACAGGATGACTCAAAAACTCTAAGCTATTCTGTGCAGCTATTTGCTTGTTCAAGGTGACCTGTGAGCCATACCCCAGGCTAGTAAAAATCAGCAGTTACATCATTTACAACACCAATCCAAACAGAGTGTCTCTCCCTCCCTATCAGCTCATCTTAACTCAGCTGTTCTTATGTCCTGGAGACATTTTAGCTGCACAAAAGCATTTTCACTTTTGCAGCTTTGTGCCAACTATGATGACTCCTGTCACTTTATCCTTATGTAGCCACATGGACAAAATGTCCATCATCAATTGCTTTATCAGCACAGTTACTGCCACAGTCATCATAATGCTGACAGTCTTTTAACCAGGCTTTCACCCAGTATCCACCTGCGCTGCTCTATTGAAAGCAAATTCTCACCTGTGCCTCTAGAAGTAGATCAGCCACCACACTCTTCACCAGATTTTCTAAACGGGACATTTTCACACATCTTCTCTTGTGTAACTTGAGGGGCCAGTACCAACTTCACCAACTTCAGTGGCAGCAGCGTGTCCTTGTCCATAGGAGACACTTGCATGTCCCAGGGGAATTCCTACTTGACTCTTACCCAGCTTTTACCTCCAAAGAGAAACACAGACAACATGCTCAGTGCTCCCCAACTTCAGCCAGATCTTCATCAAATTGCTACACTGCCACACTTCTGACTCACACACAGTGAACTCAGTCCACTGACATTTCCAAGACTTCATTCAAGGTCCGACTGTGGTCTCACCCTCACTTCAGAGACTATTTGCCCTTCAGCTTCAGTGAGAGGACAGAAGAGAATGTTTTTCCATTAATGTAGAGTATTTAAGAAGTATAAATCTTTTTCTGACCATCTGGATTAAGATAGGAACATTAGACATGGGCATGACAAGACAGATATCTCTGCATGTTCCATGTTAGCAGCACTGGTCTGTACACTACATGGACATGATGATATTTCAGATGATGATCCTTTTAACAGGTTCAAGTCCATTGAGGATTCATGTCTTAGGAGTTTGTGATCTTCCCAGAAATTAGTTTTTGCTTCACAACAAACCCAAGTACCAGCTGTCAAAGCAGAGGTTTATTTAAGGGAGTATGTACAAGACCCATACCACAGTGCCCCTTAGCAACTCCCCTTTGAACTGGCTGCTCTTGGGGAGGGCAGGGAGCCACCTGTTCCTGGATGCTCAAACACCAGAGTTTGCCTGCTGATCACTCCTTCTGGATATTGTTCATGCTAACCTAAAGCTCAGTAACTACTTTTTTCCTCACAGCCTACACTATATTGCTGAGACCATTTATCCATCTGCTGCCCTGCAAATCAGTGAAACACCTAACAGGCTCAAAACTCAGGCAATATAGAAGAGCATCTTTATTCAATACCTTATTTCACCTTCTAGCAAACAGAAGCAGTGTCTGTCTCACACAGCAGGGATGGACCCTTAGCTGGGTAAGACCGTAGTCTGAGCCAGTACTTGTTGGGATTTAGACAACTTGAGCCAAGGAAGGAGACTTGGAAGATGTTGAAATTTGACTGGGAGAGTTGTGTAAAGACACACAAAATATTTAAAGGAAATGGGCACAAGAGGAAAGACATTTTTCCTGGCTTATGAAAATTAAGCATACTCAAGCATTAATCTGTACTACTGAAATTAGTAGTAAGAATTTTGCCAGCGTAGCAAAACAAAAGCAGAAATGGAAACAACATCTGACATTTGCTATGTCAGACTCATACAAATTGCTGTAGTTAATAGCCTATGAGATAAGCAGTACACCACAGGCAGCATATGATTTTAAATTTTCATTTTCACAGTACAAAGGTGTCATAATCTGGAGAGTTTTGTTGCTGTAAAATCTGGTTATGCTGACTCATATTTAAGAAGAGATTTTCCATTTGGATAGTCATGTTAAATCTAGAAGATACCAAACAAAACAACATGAGAGAAAAAGATTAAAACACAACATAGAAATAGAAGATAATTTCGATAAAATTTGTTGTAAGTAATTTATTGTTGAAGTAGCCTTCAAACTTAAGTTCTTGGAATGTAAAATGCAGAATATTTCTGTAAGTTATTGTATGGGAACTGATCATATAAGCCTCAGAGGCTTATCCAGTATAAATGAAAGCATCTGGCTTTGTATCTTTAAGACCATAATGAGATGGCTCCTGAGCAGTCACTATGGAAAGCATGATATTCAGAAATTAAAATCTCTCTGAGCACAGAACATATAATGAAGATAACGAGGCATGTCTGAAGATAACAGAGAAACAGGACTTGGACTATCACATCAGTCATACTCAGTGCATTAATCATGCAGGCAGCAGACCTGCACTGGGAGGGACAGCAGAAGAATCGAGTAAGGAGCCTAACCCTAAATAATTAACCTTTGGGTAAGTAGCAGACCATTATCAAGCCCCAGAACCAGGGCTAGCATTTCAAGCCAATCAAAGCTGGGGTTAGGTCCTATTCTGGGAGCTGTGTTTTTCAGGGACATTTCCACAATTTACAGCCTGTGGGATGCAATAGACTCTAGTATTTCTAAATACTATCTGCACAGCAGATGTTTTGTGTGTGCACACTACCCCTCAAGCTTCAACCATCTGGTTTTTTACCTAACAAGTCAGGTGTTCATGTTTTTAACCAAAAGAATAAAATGGGCATTTTTTGTCTCCTAAGAAAGAAAATATGGGAGTTCTTCATTTATTCTCTGCACTCTTGCAAAATCTTGTTAGAAATGAAAAAAAAAAAAACAATGGAGTGCTAGGTGGAATGATTCCCCTTTAGTCACAGGGAAAATTACAGAGTAGGACTGTAAGAGGGTGAATTAGCAGCACACACAATGGAACCTGACACCACCTGGCTCTCTTCTCCCTTTTTAAATAAGCAAAGAGTAACATGAAGAGGCACCATGGAAACAGAGAGCTCCAACACCAGGCAAGGTGTGGAGAGGAGGAAGAGCAATGCTGGATGAATGCTGACATCTAAACATGCCAGCCAGGGCCAGGGGTGTCACAGGAGGGTCAGACCCCAAGTCCTTTGAGGACCTCAGACTGCCATCCCTGACCAGCTGAGCGTCAGACCCCTGATGAGAGGCAGCCACCATCAGATGCACAGAACTGGGACACATTGCTGGAGAGCTGCTCTCTCCTCTACCCTCTTCCCACATGGGATAAAAGCCAAGCAACAAATAAACTTTTTAATGGACCATCACTGGTGATGGACCAGCTGTGACACTTGGCAAGTTCCTCATTACGAGTCCCAGAAAACTGCAATCATTGCAAATGACACGTGGTTTAAGTTCAGCATCTTTCCTGATTACTGTTTGTGTACAGGAAGCTTCCCTGCTGGAGCAAATTCTTTCATTATTTCTTCCTATTCAAATAGGATTTATACCATTAAATTTTAAAAAACACAACTGTTTTAAATCTACTTTAAAGTTAAAAGATGAAAAAATCAAACAGTAGGAATGCCTCTCTTCATTGCCCAAGCCTTACAACATAGCCACAATATCACAGTCCCCCTCAGCCAGACTGCAGACATCCACAGTGGTCCGACACACTAAGAGCAAATATGAACCCACCATACGCAGAAATAGTTGCATTCATCACTGATTAATGCACAGACAAAGAAAACTGTACTAACAGAAATACTTGGAGAAAGTATATTTCCCCTCCCAATTAAACAGCTACAATCACCCAACCACTAAGAAGAGGCATTATCATGAGGGGCTCTGTCACATGCCAGGGAAATGAGCAGTGAATGAAAACTCATTATTAACAGGTCAGAAGCAATTAATTGTTCAACCAGGAGCAGAGACATCTTAACTAAGTAACACGCATCTAAACATCATGGATTTACCAAAGCCAATTAAGGAACTGGGAACTGGACCACTCAAACTGTTCACTGCACACAGAGCACCCAGTCCAAGGTGCCACTGCAGCCCACAGTGACCCTTCCCACTGTTCCCAGGTCACCTTCAAGTAATAACCTTCTGTGCAGCCATCCTAGGCTCCTCCACTCATGTTCCCAGCAAAGAAGCAATTTCAAGTGTGATTTTTCTCCCTTGTGATGTGAAAAATGATCAAAAACAAAATCTCATTTCCTAGAGGTCATCTACTCAGCCACTTTAGTTGACACATGCTATCTTCAGTATCCAGAGGGACTCTGGAGGATGACTGTCTGTCAACAGCAATGAAATCTGGAAAAAACCCACAGTTGTAACGGGGTTTGCTCCACGCCCAGCCCAGAGGATAAAATGTCCACCACACCCTCTCAAACTGCAGCTCACTCATTTTGCTGTGTTTACACCATCACCTGTTGGCAAAACATGACTAAGGCACTTTATTGCTTTGACACTTAAGAACAAAATGCCTCATACTGGAAAGAACCTGCTCTGATTGTTGACAGAGTCAAACCAAGGCTGTGGATGGAGACCAGGATCTCACTGCTCATTCCTCACTCCTCTTTCCACAGAAAATAGGAGAGCAGTCTCTCCACATGCCTATCTTCCTCCTCATCACCAAACTGGTCTTTGCTCATGCATCTGTGGTTCAGGGCAGGGGACAACACGGGGATGCCCAAGGTCATCCTTACCACTGCTCTATCCAAATGGAAACCAAGGAAAAAACATGGAAAGAAGGGCTTTCTCCCCCAAACATGAGGATGGGTGACAGTGGGGCAGCACCACTGGCCACAGCCTTTGCTGCTCCTTTACAGCCGCTCTTCTCTCCACGTCAGCTCCCTTTGGCCATGTGTGGAGCAGGGCACTGTTTGCTAAGTGGTATAAAAAAAGGAGACAAGGAAACTAAATGCAACTCTGAGTTACTGTATTATGCAGGGTGGGTGTGAGTTGCACTCATCACCACCAGTCTGCTCTGTGCTCGTAGGCTTTGCTCTGCTGTGGCTCAATAAATCAGTAATTGCAGGGAGCCCCAGAGCCTCTGTTCAGTCCAGGAGCTTTATGTGGCAAACGAGTCATGAGGAGTTAGAGGGACAGAACAGGGAGATACAGCACCAGTGGAGAACACCTGCCCTCTTTCTACAGCTAGAATAGACCTAGGCCATCCTCTGAGCTCATCCCTTTTCTAACCCATTTTTCACACTTTCATACAGCTGAGAAGAACATGTGTGAGAAAGGAAAATAGCCATGTGTTTTATCAAATCCCAGAGATGCTAAGAGTTTTACAGTTTAAGAGGCCAAGGTACTCAGTACCTTACAAATATATACATGCTTCCATGACTGGAAGTAACTCTGTCAAACTATGTACCTGTAGCTCCACAGAGAAAAGGCAAGAGGTGTGTGCTCTCTCAGACTCCTGGCTGCTCTTAGAGTGGCTGGACACACCACTCCCCTGAGGATTTTTTAAGTTTCCTGCTATTTCAGGGTGACACAAGAGCATTTTGTTGTATTATTCCATAAAAATAGAACCCACCATCTCCAATCAGATCAAGGCACTCTCCATTTCAGAGATGACTTGCCCATTTTAACAAAGGGATCTTTTTAAGTTGCTGTCCTCAAGCCCACCAGACCACATGCCGGGGTGAATGTGGAGAGGGAGACAGGGAACACTTCTTTGTGCCATTATTCAAATGCCTGGTAACAATAATGGCTAAAAATGCCGAGAATTTAAATGACTTAGCATCTAAGTGGATTCACTGGAAATACTTTCAAATTTTTTTTTCCTAGCAGATAGCCTGAAGACTGGAAAGTGCATTCAAGATGCTGAATGTGATGTTGCTGTCAATTTATGTCAGTACAATTTCCAAATCAAAATACTGAAACAAACAGTCTTCCCCAGGGAGCAGATGTTTGAATGCAGTGATGGGGACCAATTTAAGAACATAGGTACAAATGAAATGTTCATTCTGTTCCAGCCTTCTCTAGTGATGTGAACTGTGATTCACAGTAAGGAGATGACTACACCAGAGACAAGAATGAAAAATTAATTTCATTTTCTCTAACAGTGGACTGCTGGAATTTAGGAGAGTGTATTTCCCAGTGAGATACTACCTCATGCAGTAAGACAGTATCTGATGTTTTTAAAAGCAGCAGTAATGTTCTCCAAGTCAGATGCATACAGAATACAGTCTCTGAAGCTATTCTGCACAAATACCTATTTCTCTCTTCTATTTGGTTGCAAATTAGGTTTGAAAGGACTTCCCTACTTCCTAACAGTGAGTGAAACTGTGAATGACTTGTGGAAGCAAGAAAGCATAGCAGGTTCACTGGATCCTGCAGTGCGTGAGGATTTTCCATTTACCTCTTAAAATTCACTGCCTTTGCATCTAAAATACATTATTATACTGTTGATATTTCAGCAACATCTTGGATCAAAGCAAGAGGAAGGCATCATTTTGCCAGGCTCCGTACATAGTTACAGTTAAATACTCTCCATTCTTTTGGATCCAGCTCCATAGCTGGAGCTGCATTACAGAACAGCCCTGGCCCACATGGCCCAGCCCTCCCCAGAGTGTGCACGGGCACTCCTGAGCTGTGCAATGCCTTACTGCCCCTGCATGCAAAGCAATGTTTTGGGTTACGCTCTGCAAACAGTTCTATATTGTTATTTTGCATGGGTAAATATGAGACCATGCCAGCCTAGCAACTGAACTGCAACAGAAGATAGGTTCAGAAGGAAATTAAGAATCATTTTCCTTTCCCTACTTTCTATCTAGTTTTTAGCAAGATCAGAAACTACAACTCAAAAAGCTGGGTTCTATTTCCAGTGCTGGCAACGGTTTTCTGACCCTCTCTATCTGTTCCTAGTTTCTAAATTTACAAGATGAAGATTATAAATTTCCTCCATTTTGGACAGATTTGGAGATCTTCAAATGAAAAGTACTGTATAAAAGAGTGTAAGTTTCTGCCAGAGTACTACTTAATAGATATCCTCTTAGACAGCAAAGCAACAGGCAGAGTGAGCAACACCTAAGCAAGTCACATCCACTCTTCACCAAGATCAAACAAGAACTTATCTTTCAGATGAAGTCAAAAAGCCCTGGGCAAGAGGGAAAGGACTTCTTTATCTATTTCAGCCTTTTTTACCCCAAGGTTTTGATAAGTGTGGATCCATCAGTAAATATTTTGTTGAGAGCTATTGATTGTTACTGTGATATCATCGGTGCTCTGGCTCAGCACAGCTTTCATGTTTTCTCCACTGTCATTCTAAAATTTAGGCAGTGTCCAGCTTGTCAGTAACCTGTCTCTGTGACCAAGTCTTCCACCACTTTTCAGCATCACTGCTTTAACTGCTGTATCTACAGCAGTCTGTGCTTATGCCATAAATGAAAGGGGGAAGCAAACTGAAACTGGATACATGAAATTACTTGTAAATTCTCACCAAGGTTATAAAAAGGACATTTGAATACGAAACAGAGATAGTGAACAAATCCTGGAATAAGCTTTTAAAGAGAGAAGAAACCAGGCCAAATGGAAACACACTAAGTATATTTTATAATGAGCAATTGTAAAAAGCTATCCAAATAATGGAGCTCGAAATGAGAATAAACAGTGATCTTCCAATAGGGACAAGTACAGATAAGGTAAGTATCTGCTAAAAGGCTGAACACTGAGCAACCCTTGGGTGTTACCAACTGCTTGAACAAGTCCTCAATATGTTTCACTAAAGGCCAAAAAAGACTGTGGCAAAAATACTGCATATTCAATGTGGCTAACCTGGAATTCAGTACCTGTCAGTGTGACTGTTGCTCAGCAGTTAATTATGTAAAAAATAGACTTGCAATCCACTTTTGCCTGCAATGAGCACAGCTGATCCTGCATGATAACTGATCTGCCCAATAAGATGGGAACAATGCCCAATACCCAAACTACAGTAATAAAGAATGAACAACCAAAAAAGCTAAGCCTCAGTCACAGCACACATCATGTACTCATTTCCATCTTGATCTGCAGGGGCAACAGTGGGGGTCAGCAGGATCACTGTGAAATGTGAAATGCATTGGGTGTAAACATCTGGAAGAGTGTCAGCATACAACAGAAAACAAAAGAAAAATTCTTAAAAAAACCACCCAACTTTACACACTTTTACACACTGTGGTGTTTTCACATTTGTTAAGACCACCTCTAACTGGTGAAAATAAAAATTAAGTGCAGAGCAAAGCTATTCAAGTATTAGAAGGAAAAGTGCCAGCGGGCTCTTGGAGCACTGGTGGACAGCAGTAGAGATTGCAACCCAGGCAGCTGAAAAAACTCCCCAGGTAGAGCTGGGAGCCTCCAACCATGAGTTAAATTGTTCAGCTATGTATATTTTCAGAGTGATGACTGCCTTTCAGTAGTTATTTAGTTTGAGAGGACACAGATCCTGTGTCCTTAGCCTAGGACAGGTTTAGTTCTTAACTAGGTAGACCCTTAAAATATAAAGTGACAACTCTAATATGGAAACTTTTCCCCTCACCCTAGCCTTTGCCAGACCTATGGGAACAGGAACCATTATCCAGCACTTTATATCTTCCCTGAGGTGGGTGAGATATTCACTGAGTGTTGATGACAACATTTAACTGGCAAGCAGTCATTATCCCATGGGAATGAGGAAATGTGCAAACACACTGGAAACACGACCATGTGTCTGTCATGCTGGCATCAATCACCTCTCACCACACAGAGCAGTCAGCACCGCAGAGAATGAGCCACCCAGGGCAGCAGGGCTCCTGCAGTGCTCTCTAACTCCACATTGCTTCTTCCTGAGCCTTCTAGAAGAAAACAAAAGGTGAACCCTAGACAGCCAGAGACACATGAGATCACACAACTGCCCATCACTAAGCATAACAGCAGAACTTGGCCAGCCCAACAAGTATCTCAAGCGTTTCTTGCCAGGTACTTGAGTTTCCAACAGAGATTTTGCAGTTTCTTCCAAAAATGTTGTCTTCTTAAACAAACTGGACAGATTGTTATGGACATGCTAAGAGAATGTCAATCTGCTAAATGTCAGAAGGATTTTGACTAAACTAGGAAGAAAAATAGTCAGGAATTACAGCTATGTAATTAGTAACAAATCTTTAATTCTACATGTTTGGATAGCAAGGCTGATTTAGAATCAATTGCTGAAGTGGGGCGGCCAAGAGGACAGATTCAGATCTTCTCTGTTATGAGTGGAAATGCAGAGTAGCTCTGCTGAAGCCAAAAAAGGTACGTAATGCTGCAACAGTTCCATCCTTACATCTTGGCAAAGCTAATGTAATGAAAACACCGCTTACTTTTTTTTTTCCTTTTTTTTTTTTTTTTTTTTTTTCTTTTCACCTATTCATAAAATGCACCCAAGCCCACAAAGACTGAAGCTCCTCAAAGTCAGGAGCTGAGCCAGGAACAGATCCCAGAGTGGCCAAATTTCAGGTCAAGTGTTTCTTTCAACATCTGAAAGCTCAGGCCCCAGACTCCTTTCCTTCTTGTAGTCTCTTTTTGTAAACAGAAGTTTCATTGAGGAAAGATATGAAGAGAGAAAAATCCTGGGCAGCTTGTTCCTGCTTACATGGCTGGTCTATGGCGCTGGGCTTCCATGGCTGACACCAGTTTCAGCACTGTTAGGAAACTTAAGTAAGAAGCTCTTTTGAAATGTCTAAGTTTCTTTAAACTCAAAAAAGAGCATGAAAACCACAGCCTCTGTCTGAAAACTGTCTTGTGAAGTGACACATCTTACATTTTACACATTATTCATATAATCTGTAGAAGAGAGTCAGTAGTTGACTGACACTATGATGTTGAACACCTTCCAGCCTAGAAATGCTTGCAGTGTGCCAGCTCTACATAAACTGAATCTTGACTTACAAGGACTAAGTGAGGGTGCTGCATGTCACCACAGAAGGGATTTTGATTTTTATTGGACAAATTGTTATCTTCTCCCCTCTAAGGAAGCTGTTGCTACCAGCAACTTGAGACACTGCCATCACCATCTCTTACAAAGGAAGAAAAGCCAGAATTTTTTGTCTCCTTTCTCATGTCAGGAAGGGTGTTTTTACAATAGATGAGCAAGAGTGGTGAAGAAATCAAAAATAATTCAGAAAACATGGAAATAAGCCTAATACCAGTTGCTTTGGACACAGAAAAAATGTATTACAGAAACACATCACATACAGTCTTGTAGCCTCTTGATACAATCTCCTCTTGATGACTTTAACATGGTAGTCTTGGATGAGTCAGTGGGAGATCTGCCCAAGTAAAAACCTCAGAACTTCACCCTCCAAAATTATCTTCACCAAAATCCAGAGAACTTAACAGTCTTAATGTGTCCCCACATTACATTTTGTGTCATTCCAAAGACGGATTTTGGCTTACCAAAATTCTTTGGCTAGTTAAAGCAAGGACAAAAATAGTGGTGTCCACCAAACTGAAAGGAAAACAACAATCTCAAAGCCATTTGTCTTCACAGTAATTTCAGAGTTATGCTAAAAATACAAAGGCAGCATATGGCATTCATAGTGGCTCTCATCACTCCCTGTAGCACCAAATAAGAGAGAGGCAAGTGCAAGGTGCAGATTTTGGTGGCTGAGTGTGATGCAAAGAAATGTGGGAGGGAAGGAGCTACTGAAGGGCACCAAGAAGGGAAACAATGGAATGGGGCTTAGGTTTTGACTTCTAATGAGGGCATGTTTTATTAAGCATGAAATAATAAAATGGTTTATTAGTGGAGAATAACCCTTTTTAAAGGACCACTACTGAATTGTACAATGAATATCAACTAAGGCAAGTAGAAGAAATGTCAACGTTTCCAAGTCCTTAACAGAGTTGGAGTTCCTTCCATGTTCTGGGATGAAATATTTTGTCCAAGATCACATAAAAAGTCTAAGACATAGCAGGGAAATCATAACTGGTATCAGACCACCATTTCACCACCTTCACTCTCCTCCACCATCCTAGTCACAATCCAACCATGAGGAAAAATTTTCCTTGTACCTACACAGGCCGGACACATCAGTGAAAAGAGTGGCTTTCCCTGGAGAAAGGCAGAGGGAGCTCGAAGATATTCCTTGCTCACCTCACACCATTAAGCTTTTCCCTTCCTCACCTCACAGTCATCCTTTTTTATTTTGGCCAAATATTTTACCACCCCCTTACATACATGACTGCTAGAAGGAGCATCCCTGTAACCCCCCCAGACTCTGAGGCCCCCCAGGATTGCTCAGCTGCACTTGGCCAAAAGTCCCACAGAACTCTGGTGCTGGCTGTCCCCAGGGCTCTGCCCCACACCTGGCAGCGAGGCTGTTTTTGCAGCAGCTTTTCAGCAGCAGCACAGATATTCCTCAGAGCAAAGCAGTGACAGAAGCTGGAGCCACCTGGCCCAGAGCTGTGCCTAATGTTACAAAGGGGATTTTGCCCGGGCTGTCCTTAAGAGGATTAGGGAATCATCTACTTGCACAAAACAACAGCCACATCTGCTGCTCCAGCGCAAGTTGTTCTTATCTGCTCTCACAAAGCTCGTTTCTGCTCTGTCCTGACAACTTCTCCTGTTACAGGATCCTGCCATGTAATGCAGACACTTGTGAAGAACTGGAGGCTGGAGGGTGAGCACCAGATCAGGGGCATTCAGAGCTCATCCAGCCCACAATACTAAGCAGCATCACACAGAGCAAATAAACAAATAGGCCTGGTTTTCAGAGGCTGGATATTCAAAGCAAGCTGGGTATCGCTGAGCAGTCAGACTCCTAAGGCTTCAGAGGGGGTTTAGGAGGACTGTGGTAGGTTCAAAATTTGTGAAAATTTAACCAAATATTTAGCAGTTTAAAGGAGTCAAACATTTAAGCTCCCAAGTGATGTTCCCAATATACTTCCTATATCACAAACAGAAAAATCTTTGCTGTGTCAGATGTGCAGATGTATAAAATAGTACCAAACTGGTACATCTAAAAGTAAGAGAAAAGGAAAGCAATTTCCCTAAGGCAAGACCTAAAACCTGCCTACTTTTCTTAGCTTTTTGAACTCCAGGAAAAATGCAGAGCAGCCACCTTGATTTTTCCTCCTTTCCATTGGCAAGAGGCAAGATTATCAAGGTGCTATAAATTGCTTTTATTTATTTTACAAATGAGGTGATTTTTTTTCACTTTTTAGATTTTATAACTAGACTTGTAATTTAGATTTCAGCTATGGCTCCCTAAAGGAAAGGATTGCCCATTTGACCCCTAAGCAAATCAACCCTAATCCTATAATATAACACTCTTCCAGGGGATTGAGCACCCTTTCACTCCCAGGGTGGTCCCACCAGGTCAGGGTTTAACCAGTGTACTCTTGCTCATCCCACCGGTGGCACTGCTGTTGCATGGATTAGAGATGGATTTCCTCAGCCAGGACCATCAATACAACCATCCTGGATGCACAGAGCACACGGGGATGGATGTGAGGAAGCAGGGACAGAGGGAACTGCAGCATGAACAGGGCACAAAGTGAAGTGAGGAACTGGACCTGGTGTGTGTGTTGTCTCACTTGTTAACAAAACCTCCTGTGAAACAGGTTTCTTTTGCAGTCACCAGTCCTAGTGCTTACCTACCCTTTCACATCCAGAAGTTTTTCCCAAAATATTTGACTAAAACATTCCACTGAAGTTGGTTGCCCCTTCCCTGCTGCTGAAGGATTGGGGATTGCTCTACCCTTTCTCACAGACTTCACCCCTCTTCACCTCCCTAAAGGAAATTAATCCACTTCTTTCTACAGTTTTCTCACCAGAAAGAGATCCCTCTGACTCATGGTTCTTGTTCATCTCTTTTGGGCTCTATCAAGTGTTTCAATGCCTTTCTCAAAGCATGCTGACCAAAACTGAACATGTTATTCCAGTTCAGCCCCCATCACTGAGGGGTATGCCTGCCCCAGTCAAGCTGTGGGGCTTCAGCCAGCTCCCCTGAGCATAAAATTTCATTCTTTTGCAACAGAATCACACCATTTCTTATGAGTTTGCCTTCCAGACCCCCACAGCACTAATATTTATCTGCATCCTCAAATTCTTCTGTCCAAGAACAGCATTGTGCTGTTGTCTCCATTGAGTCACACCAAATGACAATTCCAAATGACATCTTAAACTTTAAGACTGTTTTCAGATTCCAGTAGGTAAAGTGCGTCCAAGTCTGGTCTGCTGGTACAACAGACAGTGCACTTACCTTTCTGCAGACTTCACTCAAATGAAGTGACTCTCTTCAAGCAATTGTATGAATTTAAGCCTGCCTCAGATATGAAGCTACTAGAAAAACTACACACAGAGGCATTTTTCAGATGATCTTATTTGATACAGTTGTTAGTTATATATTTTTTGAAAATACCTTTCCAAAAAAAATCACCTAATTTAAGTCTCCAGCAATCATACCTTATATCTTTGTTTTAGAGCTCAGCTGTTCAGGGTAAGATAAATACCACAGGCAGAGGGGTACTGCAGGTACTTGATCGATTGAGAGATCTTTCTCTGGCCAGCTCATTGTTTTTAAAAGGATTTATTTCACCTCAAATAAGAAAAAATATTCCTTTAACATCACTCTTGACACCAATTCTAAAGGCTGCTCTTAGCTGCCTTCCTGGAGAGCCACTAATGAAAAAGTAGCAGCCTCTCGGATTGCAGAGAGTCCAGGCTCTCAGCAAAGTTTCGTAAAGGAATTAGGAATTGCTCTGCTAGGTCAAGTCATTGATCCAGTTAAAGGATTGAAGACAGACATGGACACAAAACCAGTTACTTAACTAATTACCCCCTAGCAAGTGAGCCACACTAACTGGTGATGTCCAAGCTCTCAGTCTGCTGAAACATGCAGTAAAACACTACAGCTTCTCCCCCCATGGAGGTGAATCTACTCCAGAAGGGAAGATTTGTTAGCAAAAACTCATTTCAGAAGCACCCCCACACCAGGAGCCTGCCCTAAGTGCATCTTATTTATCACACAAAGGATAATCAATAGAGAGAGATCGTGACAAGTAGGCTACTTCACCAAATAACTCAAACATTTTAAGACTCTCCAGGAGAGGAAGCAGAACATAAAGGAGCTCACTGGCTATTTCTGAGTTGCCTTGATGCTGTAAGATCAGCACTGTGTTCTTTGCACTCCTGCTACAGCAGCAAGGAAAACACCAGCCAAGTGCTTGGCTCCTCGCACCCACAGTGAGGATCTTGGATGCTGTCAGCTTGAGAAGCCATGTGGGGAGAAGGAAGACAGAGTAAATACTTTTGCAGGACAGACTCCAGTAAGGACAATAAGGAGTGTCCCACTGGGGCCGGGTGCCTGGCTGGCAGCTGCTTGGGGAACACAGAGCCACAGCAGTTAGTGCCTGACCCAGCAATGCCAGCAGTGATGAGCTCCTGTCCACACCTCCTAAGACCCAAGCATTTACTTGAAGCTAAGCTGTAATTTGAGCACTCACCTGAAGCCTCCAGTAAGGGGAGAAATACCACACCAGATCTCATCTCCACATAGAAAGAGGAGTTAAAGAATAAAAATAGTAGCAGCCAGGTGCTCCAGTTCCTCAACTTGATTTAATTTGGCATGTGAAATATAGTAGGTTCAAAACAGTAATTACAGAATAATACATATGAGAAAAAGACTCAAGTCACAAAAAGGAAAGCAATTACAAGCAAAATTAGCTGGTAAAGAGAATTAATGGAAAAATATGAGTGATGATAGATATATTTTACCAGATGTCAGAAAGTAACAATTATAGGAAAAAAAAATCTCAAAAAGAGACTTGTTTTATAAAATAAATGAAATCTTCTAAAATTCAAAATTATATGAAAAGTGAGTGAAAAGTATTTGGCAGAATTATTAAATAAGTTAATAATCAGGAATTGTTTTAAAAGCTGATTGAGAGCAGTGCACATTCCATCAGTCAAGTCCATTAATAGACATAAGTAGCTGAGCTGACAGGAAGAAACCAGCAGCCATGAGGATATTCAGGATAATTCCAGTAATTAGAGAACAGATGACTCTGTGTTTGGGAGGAAGTTAGTCAAGGTATCCATAGGATCATTTGATGGACAGATGCACGTCCAGTCACATCACCTGAAGAGAGACACAGCACACTAAGTGAAATGAGAGATCACACTAATTAGGAAATGCAGTCACTAGGAAGAGTTAATAAATAAACAAGAGGCAATAGGAAGGCTGGCAGAAGACAGCAGAGGGCAAGCAGACTTCAAGGATACAAATTTGGTACATTCTGAAGGAAACACGCCTAATAAAAAATTCAGTGGGGAAAGGGAACCTGTCCATTTGAAAAATATTAACAAGTACTAATGAAAACTAAATTTGATACAGGTGGAAAGAGATCAGTATGAAAAACAGAGTCATTGCAGAGTATGGTGAGCAAGGAGCAGGGAAGGAGAACATCTCATAGGAACAGGGATCATTGTTGGGCTACAAGGGCAGCTGCATGTAGTAGCCAGCAAGACCTGGGGACAGCAGATAGCCAGCATCCAGCCATCCTTCCCTGCAGCACTCTGTATTTATTTTCTTTAGAGATTATTCACACAGCTTTCAAGGCTTTTAAGAGTCATGAGACTATCCAGAACTGGTCAGTAATCATACTACCTCTTCATGGGAACAGCAAAAGATCATGGCCAGAAATACATTTTACTCTCCTGGACCCAAATGGGGAACTTGCTCCTGAGGCCCTGGATCCAGCAGAGCAGGGAATGAGCCTGACATACTCCATCAAACACGAGACCAGTTCTTTGCAGCTGAGATCCTGCACAGCAAACAAGATGGAGGCTACAGACAGCAACATGCAAAGATGCACCCCAACCCAAGCAGCTGTGAAACACTATCAGATTCAGCTCAGATTTGCCTCCTGAAGGCTCCAGGGCTCCTAGGAGATAGATAACACTTCTCACAGAAGGGTAATGCTGGAGAGCTCAGCACTACAGAGCCATGCATCACTAACCCCCTGAGCACCATAGATACGGTAGATATCACGCTCTGGGAATGTATCCTTGCTCACTGCTGGCTGTTTTCTAGTCAGAGTTGCTTTTCTGAAGTCACTTTTGCATACCAAAACGTTTTTTGCATATGATTCAGAAACATGCTATAGTAATAGAGGGGAGACAGGGAGTCTGCCCAGCTCTGTTCAGTTTTATCTCTACCAGCTGCTGTACAGAGCACAAGCAATTCAGGAATCATGGCAAAAATATTTTTTCTAAACAGTCCTATGGTCTATTGAGAGGAACGGAAGTTTATTACCATCAATGACTCACTCCCTGTTGAAGCTTTTTCCTGGACGAACTGCATTCTACATTATTATGTTCCAGTAACAATAAATTATTAATAGGCGAGGGAATTCATAGTTCGCCTCACAAAAATGTAACCAAAAGCAAGGAAAATATGGAATATGCTATAGAGATTAAGTGAAATATTTCATTTCTTCCCCTCTGATGTGCAAGAATTACAGCCCTTCATAATAAATTTCAGCCATGGTTCGTCAGAGGATATGCACAAACACACATTATTGAAAAGGAATTGTGTTTATAATACAGCTTAGAAAAGCATTTTTTTCTCTGTTAGTTCCTGTAGTAAATGCAGAAAATTTGCCTTCCCCAACACAGCAAAAAAAGAGATCTTAGGATACCTGGGATCAATTCCTGACCCTACTAACCCTCCTCTATGATCCTTGACAAATCATTTCACCTCCCTCTGCCTATCCTCTAGCCTGTAAATTAGGAACAACTTTTCACCTCAGCAGAAAGATGCAAAAATAGACTCTCTTAATGATTTTTAAGGCCACATTTAGCTACAAGGGAGGCAGGAAATGTGATCTTAAACCCAACAGCACCAACTAGTTAGGTGATTGCTACATGGAGTGAGGAGCTGACATCACCTTGTTGTTAAAATCCATTGTTCAGTCTCCTGGTTCTCCGCCACTGGCTGTCTTTGGATTTCAAGCTGTACAAAGAAGATTTCCACACCATCATGCTTGAAGCTTTTGAGCTTTTTTCCAACTATACAGCAATGGGGGAAGTTCTGCAGATTATTTCTCAATTTTTAAAAATTAAACCTACTTAAACACTTGGCTTACACTCGAAACTCTAGAGTTTCTTACTACACTAGCTAGGAATAGAAGGGAAAAAAAACAACAAAAACCCACCAAAAACTTTAAATCTGGAAAAGATACTTTGAGCTTCACATCAATCTACATCTGAGTCTACCAAAACAATGCTTCACCCAAAAACTGGCCCTTTCCTAAACTCTCACAGCATTTTGTCTCTTCCATCTATGTCTATTCGCCTTATGATCCATTGTGATTCGGTGATTCCGACCAGCATTGTAACACCAAGGTACTTTTAAGTTGTGGAAACAAGTCCCTATTCCACAGCATCAGCCCTGGGGGCATCAACCCTCCAGCCTGTGGCCACCATAGGGAAAGGGCCTCCCCTCCTCAGTCCGTGCAGGAAGTGATCCATCTATTCCCTGCCCCGCTGAGGTATGACAGACACAGAGCCTATTTACAGGAACGATCAAGATCCAATAAAGCAGCTTCAAAATATGCCAGATGTCAGCTCTTTGTTTACAGAGAGAGAGCGATGCAATTTGAAGGCATCTGTAACTATTGCTCACTCTAAAAGTGGGAATTTTAAAGGAAAAGGTGGGTGGAATGGAAGAATAAACTTTTGTGGTTCTGACTGTCAGTTAAGACCAAGCGCTAGTAAGGAAAAGATTAGGAAAAAAGAGCAAATGTACAAGAGCTCATCCCACCCATCTGAGTAAGCAGGCAAAAGCAAAGGGCTTGGCTGCTCAAAAATGGTGTGGGATGATGCAGTATGAACAGGACTGAGGAGCTCTTAGAAGCACCCCGCTGCCTCTGTCCCTGGAGCCAGGACAACTCCCACGTTGCTCCATCCTCCAAGCACAGAATATGAGCTAATTGCAGCAGTTCCTCCAAAACTCACTGATTTAACAAATGCTGAACAGACAAGAGTGCTGAGTGTATCAGATGTGCTCTGGCTCATCCAGTTCCATCTTAATGCATCCTAGAAGAAATCTTGGAATGATTGTGTGGCTAAAACCCTGGACAGGCAGCTGCAGCACACACGGGAATGTCTTGAGATCCTCTAGTATAGTTCAAGGGCCAAGGAGTAGGTCCTTCTGGATCTTTTCCTGTTCCTGACATGTGAACTTGGGATTCATTCTCTTGTAGCAGGTATAATTCAAATACACACTTAAATGTTTTGTTAAGTAGGGATGGATTGCTGAACTAGCAGAAGGATTTACAAAACACCTTGAGCAGGAATAAAAGTTATTATAATGACTTTTTTTAAAAAGCAGTGTGAAAAGGAAACATTTCTTCATGGCAAGGCAGATTTCCATTGTCTTAAAATCATCATTAGGATCTGAAAACAGTCTCTGAAACATTTGAGATGGCATGGAAATCATTTAGACAGTGCTTAAAACACCATTTATGGAAGTTTGGTTAGAAGACTATGAAACAATAAATCCCTACCTGTAGAGGCAAGTTTACCTTCCAAATTCATGAGCAAATTTATTAGACAGCTGTATTAAAACCAAATTTATTTATACTGAAAAAATCTTGAGAGGAAATAAAATTTGTCTGGGATCTGAACTTGTGCTTTACTGAACAAATAAAAATAAAATAGCCTCTTTCAGTGACAAATGCATATCCAAGTACTATCATATTCTAAATGTGCTTAGTTATCTGCCATAGAAGAAGTGTGCAATGGATTTCCAAGAGGGAAGGGAGGGAAGCAAGGGAAGGACTTAGTAGCAGCAGCTGAGCAAAAGGAAGCTCTTGTACCACCAGTGAATGGAGAAATACAGCATTAGAGGGAGGTGTAAATTAACAGTTCAGCATAAGAGGCAACAGTTTAACTTAACCATCCTATGCAAATGAAATGCACTTTACTTTTTTTCTGCTGTTGTCAAAGGTAAACAGTAACCAGACCTCAAACATGGAGAACATTTCACATTTTGAGCAGAGCCCAGCTCACCAAACCCTAATTCCCAGCACACCTTCAGCAGGAGCTCAGAGAACTCATTTCCCCTTTTGACAAGGAAAAAGGGGGTGTCATTTCAGGCCACAGAAAGCTGCACATTTGAAAGACTTACAAGTTAGCAATTTACTGAAAGCTTGAAGCCTATAAGAAAAGAGAGCTCACTATGGACAATCCAACATGCAAAAGAGCCATTCCAGGCTCCTTTCTGCAGGATCAAAGTCCTCCTGAGCAGCAGGGTGAGAACAGCTGTGGAGAGGAGGAGGAAGGAGGGCAGCGTCAGGGAGGTGCTGAGCAGATCCAGAGACATCCAGCTACCACTCCAGCCTGCTCATAGCCATGACACAAGGATCCTGCTAGGGTGGCACTTGCCCACAAGCACCTGACTGGCAAGGGACAGCACTCTTCCTGGAAGACTTTGTACGGTAGTACTATGCCCTACAGAAGAAAAGCAGAAAGTCATAGCCATGGAAGTTCTATGAAAAAGTTTGGCTCAACACAAGTTTTATTTTCTTCTGCATTTCACCCTTCCAGATCCAATTCACATCTCAACCTGTCCCTACAAACTGGGTGCATGTAACAGGCAGAACCTGGAAGCAAATCTGGCTCATTGTGTTTCCTCAAACGTGTCCACTGCCCCCATGGCTCCCCCAACACAGCCCTGTGATCCATCACAAGAATATCCCAACCTCTCAAGCCCCATCAGGGTGAGGATGTCCCACAGCTGCCACATTACACCAGTGGCTGTTATTCCAAATAAGGGAACTTGTTGCAAACTCCCCTCAAGCTGCCTTGTTCTGGCTGGTTTATGTTAGGGAGACAAGACTAAACAGACCTTCATATTTTCAGAATTAACCACTAAAAATGAAAAATTGATTGTTTGTTTCCAGAGTGCAGATGAAGGGGAGTCCTGCGACCAGCGGCCTCTTTTGGAAACTGCACCACAGCGAATGCAGCACCGGGTTATCTCTTTTCTCTTAAGAGTCTTTGGGATGGATTCAGTGAGGAGTAAACACGTGTGAGCTCTGAGTCACATTTTGGTGCAACCACACGTCTCCCTCCAGATTCTCCCAGTGTGAACCAGGCTTAGTGTGTGGCCCCACAGCAGTTTTTCTGTTGTATTTCCCCATTATTTTTGCCAGGGTGACAGCCAGGTTGTTGATTTTTTTTAAGCTGATCTATTAAATGTCAGATTAAGGGAAGTTTCACTGCTTTACAGCAAACTTGCACCACATAGATTCTTTTAACTGCTATCATGAATGTAAATCAGAACTGATCATTTCACTTCCTTCTTGCTATTTAGGTGGTTTCAGCTGTCTTTCTAACTATCAGGACTGCTATTTAGTTCTGCAAGGCGTGAATTAAGTATTTTTGGGCTGCACTCCTTGAACAGATGCATTCTTACTCTATCTGATCACTAATCCACATGGAAGCTGTATGACTATTTTTTGTGCAACACTGAGCTCAACCTAATATTACCACGTCTCAGCAGAGCTTATTTACTCAGGTTCAGCCTAGGCAAACTGAATTCACCTCTGCCTGCCACATGGACATATGCTCACATCCCAGCTGGCAGGATCTGGGTATTGCCTACTTAACCCTTCCTTTGCTTCTCCCCATCTCTGCACAGCCACAGGCTGTTTACCCAAACCTGATACACACAATGAGCCTCAGCATGGCAAAGAAATATGGAAAACAAAGACAATACTACTAGGGATGTGACATTTATTCAGCAACAGAATTTCAATAGAGTGCTTGCAGCTAAACAAAGAGGGAGAGAGGTAGAAGAGAAACAAGGAAAGGTCCTACAAATCAACAAGGGCACAAACCCCATCATGCACAAAAACTTAGAGGAAGCCCATCCTCAGCTCCTCTTGCATAAATCAAGATTAAGTTCCATGAATTCCATTAATACATTATATGACCCATAATTAAGCTATTAAAAAGCTTTTTTCTTCCCAAAACCCAGTGTAGTGGGCTGTCAGCTCCCCACCTCCCAGTGGGAAACATTGGGGCTACAGCAGGCAGAAAAGCAAGGCAGCATCCCCGATAAGGATCCATTCCACCGTTACTGCTATGCAGGGAGCACGACCTGTGTTATTGCTGGCTCCCTGGAGACCCAGCCAGAAGTTATCACATCAGTAGAAAACAATTAAAAATAGTCTGGAGGAGCACTGAGTAGCAGCAGAGAGCTGCAGGCAGAAGAGGCAGCAAGACAGCTTGGAAAAGACCAAGCTCCTTATCAGCCTCCTTCCATATCCATAAAGCTAGCCATGTTTTCAAAGCACACATCAGGATGCCCCATTTCTGGTTGTGTTTATTTGAACTGCATGTATAAATACCTCATTAGAGAAAGAAACAGCCTTTTTGATCACAAATTGCCTCTTCTTTATCCCCAAGCCCACAGCACAGACACAGAGCGACGCGGAGGGCGCAGGCACGGCTGTGAGCACAGCCACTCAACTGGCAGCAAACCAGGCCTCTGCCTGCCAAATTAAAAGCAGAAATGCAGCTGGAAAAGGTGCTTTTTCTCCCTCTGGCCAATCAGCCACCTTGCACAGGAGGGGTCAGACTGATACAGTAACATGAATGCAAGAGACCCATTTAAAGCTCAACCCAGCTCTTCCCAGGACACATCCCATGCAGGTGTACCCACAGATTCCTCCTCTTTTTACTCAGTGCTCCTAATCTGGTCAGGAATTGAGAAAACTATTTTAAAATGTCAGTTTGGTATTCTTAACGCTTAGCTTCAAGAGAGACAACCAGTAAGAACACACAGGATTGAAATGAGACAGCAGTGAGCACAAGGCAGGGACTGGGATTTTTCATTTGTCCCTGACAGGAACTCACCTTCTCTTCTGGATTATGTTTACACAAGGCAGGATCTAATCTAAATTGAGAAATTTGTGTAGATTGGTGCTTGCTTCTACCAGAATTACATTTTAAAGGCCAGATGCTGCTCTTTGCTGCAAGTCTAAAGCAGCACTGCTGAGGGATGGCACAACTTCCAGTTTACATCTGTGTCTCTCACAGCAGAATCTGGTTCAATAAGTATTGGGACCTCAAATCCAAAACATGGTTACAGGTAAAAACCAGCATGATGGGGCTTTTTGCTGCTGCATAATCTCTACAAGGTACATCAATAGTAACATCAAGTAACACTATGCTCCTTCAGTCCTTTCAAGTGTGAAGTTCTGGGATATCTGAACTCCAGCAAAACCTGATTACAATATCGGTATAAGGCTTGAACCATAGAGTGAACGTCAGGCTAATCTTGTAGAATCATTAAGATTAGAAAAAACCTCTATGGTCATCCAATCTGACACTTCCAGTGATGGCAGTTCCACCACTTCCCTGGGCAGCCTGTTCCAATGTTGGACCACCCCTTGAGAAAAGAAATTCTTTCTGGTGTCCAGTCTACACCTGCTCAATCAAATGTTGTGTTTTTCAACTCAGATGGTGAAAGTGCAATACTTGAAGAGATGCTTACTGCATCTAAGAGTAATTTTAGAATAGCCCTCAGCAAACACCTCCATACTTCCATCTGTGAGCCATTTCATACTGGGGAGGCAAAATCCATCGTCTTCACTTTACAAGCACAAGCTGTACTCATTAATTCAAGGCAAACTCATATGGAATACAAGGTGGAAGAAGCTGAATGCCTACACACAGAGACAGATATGTGGGTATCTGTGTGTGTATGCATGCTGGCAAAGCCTGACAGATCCTGCTGTGACCACTTCTCCTAATTTACTATTACTTCCAACCCCCTCAGTTTTACAAACCATTGTTTAATCAGAGAAGCACTCTGAGGGAATTTTAGTTCTGCAACAATGCCTCAAAAAAAAAAATCTAAAACTGCTACAACCAAGGTGGGGGGAAAAATGTGCGTGGACTAAAATTATCTCTGGAGTTCTCACAGAGCCTTTTAGTAGGCAATAAAGTTGCGGGTTTAGGAACAGGTTGTTAAGATGAGGATAAACACTTTCACACCACGGATGAGCCAAACAAGCTCCGTGCTTTGGGGCAGCTGTAAATCCCAGCCGGACAGAAGGCACTGGCCACCCGGGTGTGTGCAGCAACAGTGACAGCTGGCGGACACAGGAGGAAGGCTCTGCACATCCTCCTCCTCCTCCTCCCCTTAGGCTGAGTCACAACCCACGAGCCTTGGAGAGACGAGTCAGCTTCAGGTGGTTTCACAATTAGGCACCACCAACCAGGCATTCAGGAGAGTTATCAGCATGGCCAGGACATCATTTCCCACCTTTGCTCATCTTCCCCTCCTGCTTCACTTGCCTGCATTGGCCCATCTTTGTTCTGTGGGGAGAAATGGGGCCCCTGAAGGCACAAAATCTGGCTCTTGGTACATTTTAAGTTACTGGCAAAGGTCTCATATTATAAAGGAGAAACTGTATGACAAGAAGTGGAGAGGGATGCCCAAGGTTGTACCAAGAAAGCCACGGGCAGCTTGGGACAGAAAGCTTGAGGTTTGGAAAAGCCACAAGATAAGAAGTACCTCTGGCAGCAGGACCACAGCGCCAGGAGGGGTGGCAGCCATTTACCCGCAGAAGATGAAGAGTCTGAAACCTCATTCTTATTATTCTTTTGGGGAGAAAACAGCTTTTAAAAAATTGTCCATTATTTTCTCTCTCACATCAAGCAGGGAACAGACTGTACTATTTGCTTCTGATTCACAAATATTAAATCCCCTCTTCCCACTATTGGTGACTCATGAAAGTGACTCATTCACCTCTAGATAGTTTTATTTCCTACACATCTAAAATATAAAGAAAAAAAAAAACATATTGGCCTCTTTGCGGAAAAAAAAAAAAATAGCCTTTTCTCCTACTCGTCAGCTTTCGTTTATAACACAGATTAAAGGAGAGTTCATCTCAGACTCCAGACACTAAATCGCTCCTCTGGGTGGCCTACAAAGCCAGCAAAGTGATTGCACAGCAGGCTCCTGCCCCGGCTGTAACCACATTAACTCTCCCCACCAGAGGCTGCGGAGGCAAAGGTAGTGTGACAGCTCTGCCCCTTGCAGGTGGCCATGAGCTTCCCAGCCCCACTGCAAGCAAAGCCAGAACCCTAGAAGGAAAACTAGAAAACTGGTGGGAAAGAAAGATTACTTTGCAGGTTGGTTTTGTGGGGGTTTTTATAATGCTAAGAGGCTCTGCAGTGAGTCACCGACTCACAGAGGCTCTACTTAACCAGGCAATGGGGAGACAGAGGGTGGGAAAAGAGGGCACTGACACCATCATGCACATACAGCCCTGTGGGAAGACAAGGGGAAAAAACCACGGTGCCATTCTTCAGGAGGTTATGGTGTTTTCTGCTGTTTTCTGCCCCATTGATATGAAGGGCAGAGAAAGTGGTTCAAACTGAAAGCACTGAAATCAAAGCAAGATGTCTGGGCAAGAGAAAAGGGAGCAATATTAGACCCCTGTGAAGATCCCAAGAGGAGCAATATTAAACCCCTGTGAAGATCCCAAGAGAATCAAGATCTGAAGACTTGGTGCATTTCACTGAATCATTGCATGCACAGCCTTTTCAAACCCTTATTTGTGCCTTCACCCTCCTCTCCAGAGTCACACATCCAGCTCTCCTTAATGTATAACCTTTGTGTGAAGTGAGAAAAGGAATTTTTTTTTCTTTTTGAGAGGATGCTACTATGAAATAATTATCATTGCTAGTTAGGATAACAAAGAATCAAAAAATAGAGAAATTACCCCATCTGCAGCAGAGACAAAGTGACTGATTCTTATAAAATAAAATAGAGAACTTGTACGTAAAGATACCTGTAAATTCACCACCTCTCAGTGTCCTTAACAAAGCAATTCTTCAGGTCACACATCACATTGAAAAGGAACAGGAGCCACAACCCCAGACACAAAGCTCCAGCACAATTACATAGTTCTCATTCAAGGATCTTATTTCACTGCTACACAAAAAACCCAACACCCTTCAGGCTAACAGCAACCATTGCTATTTCCCAAGCATAGGTTACACTTGGGGGTTTATTATTTCAATCCCCTTTTAAATTGTTGATCTTCCCTCCAGTCAAGCATCAGAATGCCAACTATCAACAAGCTTATGTTTACTAATACTCTTGCACTGTGATAAGCATTGAATGGATACGTTTTTATGCAAAAAGGGAAAGAGGCATAAAAGAAAAAGGAAAACCATGACATTTTCCAACAGCACACATCTCTAACTACTGGTAGCTGGGGGGACAAGATAAATCTATTTCCCCACTGTATAACAGCTACCACTTTCTTTGGTATCCTAGATTTAGAAACCCATTTTTATCACCTGAGACAGTGCAATTTATTAGCAGAGATAGTACAGTTGGCATCCCACACTTGGCCAGTTGGCACCCCAGGAGGAAACTCAAGAGCTAGGTCCAAACTCAGAGGCTGAGCCTCATCTCTGCTAACAAACTTGGCTGAAGTCCCAGCTGAAGAGACAATATAGCAGCAGGCATCAGCAGAGAAGCTCCAAGCAAACTTCACACACAGGAATTGTCCACCAGAGAGCCATAGTGAGGCTCATCCTGCACTATCTTCTGAAAGCACAGATCTTACCCTGGTGCTTGGGGGGAAAAGGAAGAATATGCAATACTGAAACATCGTTAAAATTAAGTGTGACATGGAGCTTTCCTCCCCATGAGATTGAGCAGTAAGTCTAAGATAGTTGTGATTTCTGATTTAATGTAAGATATCTGTGATGCAGAGCTGGTTACTACCTTTAATCTTCCAGACTCCAAAAGTGCTGCCAGAGAGCATTATTTTTAATGCACTCTCACACAGGGATAGAGTTTCCAAGGAAGCTGCCAAATCTAGCAAAGGTTTGCACTTTTCCTTTCCAACACTTTCTTAGAAAGCTGGAAATAACATTACCTTACTTAAATGGCTATTTCAATTAATTTAGTTTTGCTTTAAATACAACAATCAAAATGAATGAAGAATGAAGTTGAAGTTTTGGGCACTTAAAGCTGTCTCTTTAAACTCAGAGCTCACTAAAAGCTTGACAGGCAAGTCATAAAGATCTATAGGAGACCATTTTAAAAAGAGTACACATTGTCCAAGGCAGAGCCTGTATATTTCTAACTGCACCAGAACACATGGACCATAATCCTAGAGAGGACCCCTGGCTTGCTGTAAGATAAACTCCAACAACACTGGTTATTAACACTTTCAAAGCTAGAGCCCATTCTCACCCAAGTAAATGAGAGCCACATTAGCCTTTATGTTGTATTCTTTGTCCTAAGAAGCATTATTTAAATGAAAACACAGCTGGCAATTCATCTGGGCTATGGATGAGAAACTGCATACTTGCAGCTAAAAGCAGAGCTCCCAGTATCTCCTTGTTTCTCAAGATAGACCTTTCCTGAGCTAGTCACACAAGAATATCAGTGTCCCTCCAGGCAAAAAAAAAAGGTGGGATACCTCAGCAACCAGAGGAGGCAAATGCAAATCAATTATGTTAGTGGAAGGCAGCAGTTCTCAGCAGTTACTGCACTGAGGGGGGAGAAGCCAGGCCTCAGAGTTTCAACACCCACCTCTGCCACATGGACATCACCTGGCAGCCTCCTCTTCCCTCTGCTCTCTGATCAGATGGAAAGGGAAGAAGAGCGTGAGGTGGTATTAATATACAGATTGAAAGAGATAATTCAGTCGTCCATTCTAATTGATTCCAATTAACTCAGCAGCCCATGCCAATTAACTCCACCCAAAACTAAACACTTCCAAGCTTTTCATGCCATAAGGTATGCCTGGGGAGGTGCAGGAAGGCACAGCAATGAACCTGCCATTTTCCACCTGCTCAGAGACAAGCCCTGTCATTCAGCACTTGATGCTTAGCCAGGTTTATTACCTGTCTCCGGCTTCTCTTAGTCATTAAATCAAAAATCACACTAACCATTACTGCTGTCCAGGGCTGCAGAGGTCTCTTAACACTAGCAAATGCTATTAATATAGTAAAGAAGAAACAGATTGCCTGGGCTGCCATCTCCCTGACTGCTAGAGAGGCAAACCCCACATTAAAGATGGGAAGGAGCTGAAATGCATCAAGCACAGGTGTTCAGGACATAGAAACAGGGTATTTTAACCAAGCTTAAAACAGACCCAAAGGTGTGTGTTTGCTGGTCCCTTTGCATCGGCCCAAACGTTAACCAATGGCATCTGCACACCTGACAAATAGCAGAAAGGAGCTTTCTGTGCTGGTGTATTTTTCTCTTCGAGATATACAAAATCTACTACATTAGTCATGCTAGAGCTGAACTGTCACAGCTCTTTTATTATATATTTACCAAAATGGTTATCAGCCAGATTTGTGCTATTAAAGAGAATATTTATCACAGAATTACTTTGATACCCAGAAAGTGCACTATTATGGAAGTGCTGTTATTCCCCAGCTTGTCTTTCCTTCTCTCTTTTACAAGGTTCTTTCTGTGCTGGCTGTTCTGCTGGAAACCACAGGAGTCAAGTTCTATGCAGGGATCTCACCCTGCAGGCTTGAGGGGCTGCTGGCTCTCACAACATTGCTCTCCTGAACCAGCCCCCACCCATTTAAACCAATTTATTTTTTTAACCTAAATAATTCAAAGCAGAACATAAGTTTTTTTAGAAATGCTTGGGTTTTTTCAGCAGACATTTTATTTCCAACAATAGCCAACCCACACTAGTCCTCTCAGCTGACTCAATGAAGAAAGCACTCCTGTTTTCTTTGCAGAATACTAATATGGTCTTTGGAAGCAAGTTCCTAGATTGAAGCTCACAGAGGCAGCACAATCTCTGCTGCAAGAAGATGAAGAGGCAAAGTACTGTCTTGCAAGTATCCCATTGTTCCACAAACCCAGCATCTTGGCCTCTGTGGAGGACAGGAGAGAAGTTCCAGTGGTGGAGAAACATGGATGGAAGCACTACAACATGGCTGCCTCTTTGGCTCCTCCTGCTGAATCCCTCATGCACAGATATATTCTTCGTTCACAGAAATGTGACAATCACACCCCTGGGAAACCAGCCTTCAGGAACCTGCAAGGGACTGCCCTGCTGTCATCTCCAGGAGGAGCCTGCTGGCACAGAGGGCAGAAGAGGGCTCAGCAGGAGGAGAATCTTCCCTAAATCATCCAAAGGCTCATCAAATTAAGGCAACTAGCTGGTCAAATGACAACCCACACCCTGAGTTCAGACACGCCTTCAGTCTTCAGTACAATCCCCACAAAGATGTTTAACTTTCAGCAAAGCCACATGAGATGATCCTTCCAAAAGGAGGGCTTGGCTTCTCTCCCTGGCCAGAGCATCCTGCCCATCCCTCGCCTCAGGATACACTGCATGGCACAGCAAGTCCATTCAGGGATGCAAATGAAAACTAACTTTTCAAAATAAGATGTGAGGGAGAAAAAGAAATTTTTTTTCAGTGAAAAAGATTTTCTTGAGTGGCTACCAGTTGTAAAATGGGGGCCTGTAGCAAACCCAATACTGACTACCTCCAACCTCCTTTGAATTCACACTGTGTCACTAATCTGGGTCTAAATGACAGCAACAGGAACTGGGAACTGCTAGTTCTTTCCTGCAGCTTGTTTCTGGTTAGAAATAATAACATACAATAATAAGAACAATGAACAAGAAATAAGGACAACAATGCATCTCTAAGTCTCTCCTTCCTTTACCCCTTCATATAGGTATTTTGAGGTGCAGAGTGAAATGCCTTGGTATCTGCATGGGAGAATTGGAAACATCAAGTACAGGGATTTATCTCCACTAAGCCCTGCTGTGACTAGTAGACCATTCTGTCCCACATCACCAAGAAGATTTCTGCAACGTTCAGACTCTGTTCTCCTGCAGAGATTGCTGCAAAGGAGATAATGGGGACAGAAAGTGCCTCATGCTCTTTAGGAGTGCCCCACCACCATGCACATGTCCAAATTTAGAGTAACAAACAGAGACATGGTTCCTGCCCCCCTGCACTTCACCTGACTGCAGTGGTCCTGGCTCCCTCAGAAAACTGGATAAAAGCAGCAAGAAAACTGCCCAGGATACCACTTTACTGGCAGCAGAGCCAGCCATTAGCCAAAAGATTACTTAATTTAATATTTGTTTACAGCTGCTGGGGATTTCCTGAGGTTAGATGCTGGTTAAACAAACCATGGAGCACCATTCAGCACCTGCCCCAGAAAGTTTAAAAGCCATCTTCAAAGAAAATATAGGGACTCATACCAAAGCAATACTGCAAATCATGCTTCCAACACTATTTCCTATGCTTCACTTTTTTCCTTCCTTTCTGGCACATCACCACCCACATGAAAGCCAAAAAGAGACTATAGTACCTGGTTACACAAGGGGAGCCCATCACAGTAGCAATTCAAAAGCTTCTTCCATAATCCAGCAAAATTTTTCAATCCAGAAGTCTCAGTATAGATTGGCTGACAGATCTACCCATCCCCACAGCCACTACTGCAGCAGCCTCATCAAGTGCAATGAGAACTTTGCTGTTGCCTGTCCCTGGTGCATTAGCTGGAGTTATTCCATCCAGCTGCACAGCATAAAGCTACAGGAAACAATTTCATTAGGGTCCCATTAGGCTTGGGCTGGGTTGGTATTTTCACATGCAAGGGCACAATAGGGAATGGCTTTGGGCAATAATTTGAATGCATTGCTAAAACCATTATCTGAACTACAGATTCATGTTTACAGGCACAGGCTTCCACACATCTCAGAGCAGCCCCCACGGGCACTTTGGGATCTGATATTTGAAGCATTTGATGCTGGCAGCAATGCTCCTCCAGGAGCTTTAGGCACCACAGGGACACGAAGGCCATTCAGACAAGTCCACTACTTTCCAAATAACCCCTGGAAGCTGCCAGTAGGCTGAGGAAGGGCTCAAAGAAAGAACAGATCCCCAAAAAAAGTCTTGTTTTGTTTGGTGCTTTGCAATCTGCAATTGCCCAGGACCCTACTGGTCTACCCTGACCTAACAAGAAATGTTGAAGTTACGGGTTCTTTATTGTGCTGATTCACAGTAACCGGGTATGGGAGATGGCACAAGTCTAATGATCCAAGCTCAAGAGATTTTTAAATTTTAAAATGATGATTCAGTGTATCCATTCAGCTAAACAGAAAGCCCTGTGTCATCATAAAGCTGTGATGATATTCTGGAAATATGGTCTCACTGGAGGAGCACATTGTAATTTTATATCCAGCTATTTAAGAAGATGAGGCCAAGCCCTGACTGACAGACACTTTGATGAAACAACACATGAATTAAACATAATTGTACTAGAAAAACAGTAAAAAAGAACTAATCATTGAGGGCCCTGTGTTGTACCACAAGCAGTGACATTTGCATTGGCACAGGGCACTCCCATCCACAGAGCTCCAAACCCTCCATGAATATCAGTTAATAAATAGTCTGTCACATAGCCAGAGGCAGACAGGTTTTGCCACATTGAGCTTTGCAGAGAGTGAGGTTGAGATGCTGCCACGACCCATGGGACCCCCAGCTGCCTGCACAGCCCCATGTGCTCCCTCCTGTCCAGGCAGGGAGAAGGGCTTCACCTCCTCTTTGCTCCTTGGAATGGCCATCATGCCCTTCACTTTATTAGGCTATTCCCAGTGGAAAAGATGCTGCATGCTCCAACTAGATTCCTCCCAAAATTCAAACCTAAGACCTGCAGTCATAGTCTTACTAGGGAAAACTCAATGTATTTTCCCTCATAAAATTAAGATGCAATTCTACACTGGTCTGCCTGCTATGAACATGTCTCTACATGCAATATCGTCCATATCCATATTTAACTTAACAAAGAGAACAAAACTGGGTTCAGGAAACCTGCTTTCTTCCAGGTTTCCAATGAAAACTGGATCTCAAAGCCATTCATCATGTCAACAGCAGATAACTGTTTCACAGACTTCATCTAGCAGGGTTGGTAACTAACTTTAAAATGGCAGATGGAAGCACTAAATATTTATTGGACTGGATTGCATTGATTTCAGAAATTAACATTTTGCAACTTACTTCTGTGTGAACAGTAATTAAACATTCACAGTCCAGCCCAGGTTCTGAGTAAACTGCAACTCTTTTTGTAAAACATACGTATACATAAAAATACTAGCACTTATCTACTGATTTCCATCTGCACACACCAAATTGCTCTGTGATTATGAATTAAAATTAATTAAAACTTTGGAATGATTTTCCATGTAAAATTGGAACAGTGGGAGCCCTTGTGATGAGCACTCAGGCATCATACCAGTTAAGCTTGCAGGCAGCAGGAGCAGCTGATGCATTGCTTTAAAATACCAAGGACTTAGTGACCTCATGATCCCAGTAAGACTGGGACTGAGTTTTTGATAACAGTGGGATTGAACTTCAGGGGGAAACCATGAGAAAAGTGCAACTGATACTGCCAGGGCCCTTGCAGGCTCCACATGTGACCCAGGAGTACAAGCCTAAATAGCATAAAGCTGCTGTTTGCTTTTGAGCTCGCTTGTCCATGTGGGAATAGATTTGCTCAAGAGATATTGCAGTTTTATTCCCTCAAGAAGAGTATTAATCTCCCACTTGTGCTATTTCATGAGCAGTAATGAGACTCACAGAGTCTATTAAAGACTCTTTTTAAAAGAAAACATGTTTTAACTCTGCTTGAAAAGTAGCTTTTTTTCCCAGAACTGCAGGTCTTTCTTTCAAACACTGTCCAGTAGCCTTTCCAAGACTATTTTCCCATTCACTGTACCTTCACACTCAGGATGTCAGAAAGGTGGCATGTCCTGTTCATCAAGGCAGTAGCTGAGACTTCATTAAAGGTAATTGCTAATGGCACATTACTGAATTGGAAGCACTGGGTACCATTCAGCAACCTTCCTTTCTTCAGCACAGACTGCTATACACTGTATTTTGTTACCAAAGCTGGATTTATTCCATGCTCTGACTCCATCACTACTTTTTCACTTTCTCTCTTCCCCCAAAACATATGTACTTAAAACCCACCAGAAATGAACAAACCCACCCACACAGGGATGGCGGGTGTGTAAGGCAGACTCTGAGCTCCTCTTGTGTCTGTGCTGAGGGAATGGCAGCAGCGCCCCACAGACTGCACTCACTAATAAGGAGATTATTTTCATCCTATAGGCAACGCTGGGCTTTGCTGTGGCGGTCAAGGGGCCACACAGGGGATGTTTTCCCCCAGCAGCTGGGGTTTGATGCTGACCCCACGGTGCTGTGTGTTCCCAGTGCAGCTGTGTGCCTGGGGAATGTGAAGCTGGCTCCACAGCAGCACCAGCACCCACAGCACAAACCCCAGCTGAGGCACGGGACACAGGAGCAGAAATCAGAGGGCTCCTCTGGCTTAGCCCAGCCAGGTGAGGACAGTGCTGCACACTGAATGTGTAGAAAAGGGGTCACAGGTGCAGGTGAGTGGTGGTAGCCTGCACAGATGCAGATGGGCTGGCAAGGCTGCGCTCTTTTTATTGAGTGCACATGCACACAGACTTCTTTTGTTTGCTTTGTCCCTTTTGTCCCATTCCAAAGTGCAAATGGGGTTCATGTCTCCAGGAAATCCTGGGAGTTTGTGGGCAAGTTTGCAGAAGGAGATGAAGAGAGGGTGGCTGCCAGGAGACTTTACTTTAATGAGAGCTACTTCTACACTCATGGTGCAATTAAGAGTCACATAATGAAACAGAGGCTGGTTTGTTTGTTTTTTAATGAGCTCTATTTATATTTGACTTTAACCATCCTCATTCATTTTCTCTGAATCAATCCTCCACTGCTGAAATCTTGTGCATCAGAGTTAATAAAGGACAGCTGTAATCTGATTTACTGCATCATTCCAAACACGAATGTACTCACAGGAGAGGCTGATAGTTAAAGCAGCAATGTTTAAAGCAGAAGAATTGACAGCAAATTGAACATAACTTCTCAGCTGCCTTGCAGAAGACTGAAGTAACTCCATAGTCTCATCTGAGGCATTTTTTAATATATTGTTGTAAAACTAAGAGGTTAAGGCTCATGTCAAAGCTAGGTTTATGCTTCACAAACTGGAAGCTGGTGAAAAGCAAGTGCCTTATCTGATAGATTTCATCTGGCTGTTAGGGATGCCTTAGTTTCCAGACATCAGAGAGTGAAAAATCAGAGGAATTGCATGTGAACCAACTCAAAGTATGCAAGATCCTCAAGCTTTTTACCTTCAATAATGCAGAAAAGAGAAAAAAAATAAACCAAACAAAATAAATCAAGAGAGTTTATGGTTTACTCCAAGTAGAAGATTAAAACAAAAATCAGCATTATTATTCCTTTGATTTCTCCCCTTCCTTAAAACAGAGAAGCCACTGATTCACACATAGCCAGAAATGTGAAATGGAGGTTTTATCCTTGGAGGAAGAAATTTTGTCCCTTTTTCCATATTAATCTTTTAAACAAAGAGAGCTTCATTCTAGAGGAGCAGCTGTGTAATTAAAACAATTTGAGGATGAACAGTGTGATTCAAGAGCCAAATACTATCTTAATTATATGCATTAATATTCTGCTAAGAAGATGCTTATCAAATTAAAAAAAAATCCATGTTATTGCACAAGGAAGGCCACTAAAAATATAAAAATAACAGAGAAGGGTGACAGTCCAAGACAGGGCAGGTCACTGCATGCTCTGAAAGTGCCTCTCAGCTGCAGAGGAAGCTCCCAGCAAGCAACAGAGAACACCCCTATGTGAGTAAGCAGAGAGTGGCCAAAAGTCAGCTGTCCTCAGAGGGGAATACTGAATGAGGGACTTCTGTGTCAAAGGGGAAGCTGCCCTGTGGCTGCACCAGCTACTTGGGAAGGATTCTTGGTTGTGGTCTGTTGTAATTTTTTGTGAAGAAAATCGAAAAGGAGCATTTTCACAGAAACTGGCAGCAAAGCAAGCACCAGAGATTGGGACAGGCGGGTCAGAGAGAAGAGTCTCTTGGCTGGACTGAGCACTTGGATGCCATCCTGTTGTGGGGACACACTTCAGTCCTCATCTACAGACCATCCCCCATTGCCAATAGGTGGGCAGGGAGCACGTCTGGCCCTTTGTGGCTGCCTGGGGGAGCCTGGCTGGCAGATACAGGGCACCCAGTGCACAGGGGACAGGAGAGCTGCAGGTGAGGAGCTGGGGGAGCAATGTCTGCCTCTGCCCCCCCAGTGGCACTGAGCATCCCTCCTCAGAGCCACAGCATGATCCCACACTGCTCCCTCGCCTCTAATCAAGGCTGCATGGCAAAACATCAGCATCAACTGATCAAGAGAGAAACGAGGGGATTTCCTTGAGGGTTAGGAAGCCACAACAAAGTGTGGAACTCCTGATTCCCACGATGAAAA
>VWYP01004757.1:553021-643498 GCA_013400435.1 Pycnonotus jocosus
TGTGGAACTCCTGATTCCCAAGAAAAAAAAAAAAAAAAAAAAAAAAAAAAACCAACAAAAAAAACCCACTCCACACCCACAAAGTCTCAGAAAAACCAGAACTGCCTTGATTGTATTGAAACACTGATTTGAAGAAGTTTGCAATTGTACAATGGGCATGAGCCCTCCAGTCTCAGGTGCACGAGGTGAGACTGAGGGATTTCTGGCTCACAGCCTCACTGTGGGGCTCTGCACTCACATCACCCCAGGAAGAGAGGCAGGCTCCATGTGTGAATAGGAGATCTCCAAGGAAAACCCAGGTGCTGCAGGGAATACAAAAAGGCAGGGCAGGGAATACAAAAGCATCATTCCTTCTGCCTAATGGGCAAGAAGCCAGCATCTTGCAGAGGTGCTGCTCAGGACGAGACCATGGTGCAAGTGCAGAAATCTCTAAAGGTTTAGGAAACACTTCTCTCACTCATCTTAGGAGGGCTTCACCTGCATCTTTCAACACTATAGAGGTGGAGAAGTGTTTCAGACTTTGCCTCTTGCAGCTTGTCACACCTGGGGCTAACAGACCCAGTGCCATCCCCTGGGGAGATGGAAGGGCACCCATCTCACAAACAAACCTGGGATTGTTACTCAGCTACGCAGAGAGCCAAGGTCTCATTAATTAGCATTGACATTTACAACAGAGACCACAAGATATGAGTGATAAGAAGATGGATAAATTCCAAGAGGATTAGGGAGCAAAAAAAGGCTGTGGGGGATGGTTGTCCTGCTTATTCTGAGTTTTCCTTGTAAAAAGAGACTATTGATATTTGAATTTCTTTTTCTGTTAGAATGGAGAAAATTGCAGTAGGTCTTCTGCCATGTATCTAAATTGCAAAGTGCTACACACCACTGAAATGAAAAGAGGTTGCTTGGACTGGCCAGTCTCCAGTTAATGGATTTGTGGGTGGACCTGAAGGTTACAGATCAGGAGGGGTTTTGCTGAAAGGGTCTGGCTTAGCTTCGATTCAGAGGATTTCCAAAAAAAAAGCAGAAGTCTACCAGTTGTCTGCCTCTACTAACACAGGGTCAAGTTCATGATAAAATAAACCATCTGCTCTTTTAGACTTCCATCCTAAACCAGAATAAACCTGTTTTGATGCTCTTGTGGACTTGGCTCTTTCCACTGTCTTTGATGTGCTCCAGTTGACATCATCAGGCATTCATGTTCCTTGGATGAGTTCCTCAGGCATCGACCAGTGGGATTCTGCCTCAATTCATGACTCTTTTCTATATGGCAATGCCAACAGCAGAAACAGCTGCCCTGGTTTTGAGCACTAATGAACCCCCATTTCTCACTTTCATCTCTACTCTGTTGCTGATCCCTAGGGTCTTTGGAATTCAACAGAGAAAGCCAAATCTAGTTCTGGAGAGGAAATCCACTGGCAATAACAGTGGAACAGGGCAAGATCAGCAGAAGGGGAGCAAATGCTGGACTTAATCCCAGCCCAGAGGCAGATCCTTCACCACCATCTCAACCTCCACACACACCCACACTGAGCTCTGGGGTCTCCTTCCCACTCCACTTCCCAACCTGCAGATTCAAAACTCACCAAGAATCAAATGTGCCGTTAGAGGGAAGAAGTGTAAACATCTGCAGTCTGCATCTGCTGGAGAGGCATGAGGACAATTAATGTATGACTGTGACAACCAGGCAGGGCAAGAACAACCACTTCCCTTCATTTAAAACCTTTATTTAAAAGATTTTATTTAAACCAAATCAGAAAACCCCATCATCATTGGCGTGGCTTTCCAAACCACAACATACAAATGCTCACGAGCACTACAAGACCCAGGACAGCTTTCCTCTCTCCTCTTGCCATGCTGCTAATCGTGATGTCTGGGGCTATAAAAAGGCACAGCACAAGAGCCTGTCTCTCCTTCTGATCTGCTTCCGTGTTTATAACCATGGCTTATCTAATGACACTTAGGAAGTGTTACCAAGGAGACTATTTGCATCCTGCACGGTGTTGCTAAAGCAACACTGCTAAATTAGATGCAGTGCTCTTAGCCTTCACCTACAGTATTTGCATTGCTATCAAAATGCAATAGTCACAGGCTTAAACTATATTTGGGTCATTCACTCATCCAAACACCTGAAAATAGTCCAATGACAGCAGCAATGGAGTTTCCCATGAAAATCTCGCACATCTAGGTCTCCACCTCTTACATGTATTTCAAGCGTGCCCCTCAATGTGACCTGCAGTCAAAACAAGCCATCTTTCATGCAGCAACCTTCCTCCACAGGACATGTTTTCCCTGTATGTTTGGCTTTTATTTAAATGCATCAGGAGATTTTAACTGTCATAAATAATTACAGCATCTTAGCATTTGATGGAGCATGGCAGAAGGCAATTTGTAAGTAGCATTAATTTTTGAGGCACAAGATGGCTCAGAGGCACTGGAAATGCGACAACTTGCCTGGAGTTTATGGGTCAGCTGTTCATCCTCACCCTGAGACTTGGTTCAGCTGTAAAGAGCCACCACTCAAGGGCTTCAAGATGGCCCATGGAAAGATTAAACAGCTAAATAATAATTACTTGGTTTACCCTAAATAAAATGGTAACATTCTCATTATGGAGAAGATAATAAAACAGAAATAATTTCAAACTATAAATGACTAGCTATAAACAAAAATAAAGGCTGGGGCAATTTTAGGTGATATTACAGAATAAATTAAATATAGAAGCTCCAAAGACTACTGGTAGGCGGGAGAGTGAGCAACCAAGAGGTGGGGTGGCAATGGTTTCCAAGGCAATTAACAGCTTCTCTAGAGCTTGGACATTTGTCAATATGATAAAAAATATAAAATTCAAATAGCCCTCCTGCACATGCACACACATTAATGTAGAAATATGGATGGTGTTTTGGAACTTTACAGGAAATATTACAATTGTGTGACAATGTATTGTATTTATTGTAAATATGCAATAAATATAATTTTACTGTGTTCTTCATGATATCAAGCAATGTCACAAGCAATGTCACTGGGTCCTCTGAGATCCAGTATTCTGATGCAAATCTACAGCAATGTATTACCCCCAGAGTTCTCTGTTCTGATGGTCTGAGGAGTCCATTTTGGTCAACAACATGTAACAATAAAATATCATCCCACCAATACCCAGATGGAGCTCTCCATCACTATTTAATATGTTTATTCCAAAAATAACTCTTGCTTTTAACACTTTCAAATTTAAAAGATAAACTCAGGCAAGGACATAAATACTTGGCATCTGTCACTGAATTCAATCAGCTCCCTGAATCGGAGCAAAAGCACCCTGTTCCAGCTCTGCTGCAGTGCATAATGTGGTTTGGGTGCCTCTTATTAATAAATCATTGCTTTAGCCCAGAAGCACTACTAAAAAGCACACCTGGGAGCATTTTACTATATATAAAAATCTCTGTTCCAACAGCAAATTTGATCTGCCTACAGATTGAGAAGGTAACTCCTTCCTGCTGAAGAGGCTACAGCACAAGAAAGCCCATGTCCAGAGAGCATTTCAACTGCCAGCCCTTGTAATTGCTTATACCTGGGAATTTAAGGTGGAATACCAGAATCTGGACTGGTAAAGAATTTCCTAGCAGTAGCAGGCACCAGGTCAGCCTATTTCAGGATGAGAGGATGACAGAAGCTCTTTCCTCCCTCCCTGCAACAGCTGTGGTGAGATTCAGTTCCTCAAGTTGTATCATTGCTTTAGCTCCTCCACAAGAACATGTGATGAAGACACAGAAGAAGACTTCTGCAGCTGGCCATGGCTGTAGATCACATGTGTGCCCACCACCATGCTCCACTGAGGTGGGTGGACAAGTGCCCACAGAGGGCTGGTGGAGAGCTTCCTCCAAGCCACATGGTGGGGAAGACACCCTGCAGCAGGTGAGCTGTGCCAGGGTCTGAACAAATGCTCAAAGCCTTCCTAACTCCTCTCATATAGAAAAAAGAGGATGGTTCAAGTTTCATGGGGCTCCAGATCTACAACAGCCATACTCCCTCATGCCTCCTCCTATGGTCACACAAAAAACTCCATGATAGTTCAGAAAGTGATCTTCAGTCCTCTGTAGGAAAGGGTTGTTTGTGTCCACACACACAGGCTGCAGGAGGTGCTTTTTAGCTGCCTCTGCTCCAGGGGAGCTTTCCCAGGACCCAGCACCCATCAGTGGCTTCAGGTGCCCCATGTGAAACAGGCCACGGGAATCTCCAAGGAAGGGTCAGAAATGAGGATTTGCATTACCAGCAAGGCACAGAGAGGGGAGGAAAGGAACCTCCCTGTCTACCAACCAGCTCCTCCTTCTCCCATGAGAAATAAGATCAAAAGGAAAAAGAGGTTTTCTCTCTGTTAGCTGTGCCTCTGTGAAATTTTCTAAGGACTTTGTGTTGGTTTTGGATCAGGTCCTAGTCCCACGTGGACAGAGCTCAGTGTGTCTGGATTATTTATTACCAAAAGGGTTCCCTCTGCAATCAAGCATGTGGAACACCTTTTTAAAGCATGCTCTGTGCTGTATCTGACCCGATGGAGTTGGCATGAAGAAGTTCTCAGCACCCCCTCAGAAATGCTGCTGGACTGCAAATTGTCATTACTCCTCTTGTGTCAGTTCCTCCATGCCTTTATCTAAACTATGTCATAAATCTTCTGGGTTTTCTCTGAACTCTCCTCCTCCTAGTGACATTCTGTACTTCTGAATAATGTTGTCTCCATATGAATTACAAGGGACACAGTAATAATGCTCCAGCAGGAGCAAAGGAAGCAGTGGGAAAACAGCTAAAAGCTACACTGAACTGTTTTCTTACTTGTAATCTTCTGTCATACACTGAGCTGGAAGATTAGATAACGAGACTATTTATAGCAGCATTGCTGAATGTGTATCAAAAAACCTTTATTGTAAGACCACAGCAAGTATAAAATTTTAATTTTGCCTGCTACTTCCCTGTGTCACAACTTCTTTTGCAGCAAAGCATTCTTTTCTTGTGCAGTTGGGTTATTAATAATGGATGTAGCATTAACATTTCCAAATTGGGAGTTCACCCTAAGCCACTGTTCCCACCCATCACTCTGTAAATTCTCCTCCTGGGCTTCATGTTGGACTGACAATAGGAGACTGACAGTGTCTGCTCAGCCACCAAACACACTTTGTGTGGGCAAGAGCAACCAGAGCTCACTGCATTCACTGCTACAGGTCCCACCTGCACGACTTCTCTGCTTGAAACCTGAAGCTACTTTTTAACCTCTCTGCCAAGCTCTCCAGTACACAACCTGTAGGGCTGCAAACAACTGTCCAGAGGAAATGCACAAAACACCAGATGATCTCCACCCAGCAGATAGTAAGAACATTCCTCCACAATGTAAGGCAGATTTCAAGCAGAGGAGCAAAGCTCTCAGCTGTCAGTACTTATCTCTTAGCATCTCAACTCTAAACTTTGTAAAAAAAATAAGTAAAGTATTCATTATTTTAATTAGGGATAACTCCTTGCACCTTTATTTTATCTCATGCTTGTTAAGGATGTGATTGTTGAGGGGTCACACCATTAAAACAGGAACACTGAATGATATACAGAAATGGGAGTAGGAATTTAGAAATCCAGTACTAACATCAGAGGTAACCCAGGTCCTTCATTATGTTTTTACTGCATTTTTAATAAAGAAAGTAAATTTCAACTACTTCTCCTCTTTCTATATTTGATGAATATAATCAATTAGTGAGGAACATTTTGTCTTTTTCGTTTTCTGTCACATCTATTGAAGTGACTCATTCACTCACTCACATAAGAAACAGATTCTGTTTGCAACATTTACAGTTATTTGTGTCCTGTCTTCTGACTCAATATTTCTATGGGAAACCATCTCTTCCATTCCTGCCTAGTAAATACTTGTTAAGTATAAAAAATAGGCATTCATCACAGACAAAAATGATCTTGCAAGATAGACAGATATTTAGAAATACAATTTACCCAAATCAAAGAAATCATGAGTAATACCAATAAAATTAATGCTATATTTAAAAGATACCACCTAAGGAGGAGATTTAAGTTAACCTTCTGATGAAAATATGGAATCTGGATGGTAAATAAGCTCTGTATCTAGATCTGCTTGCCTTAGCTGTCCTTTGACTCTTCAGAAGGCAGGCTCCCTCTTTGCTAGCCCACTGCTGGTTACTGACACCAGTTAGTTACACAGCACCTCAGTCACTGCTTTGATGAACAGATCTTCCCAAGCACTGGTACTAGACATAGGATATGTTGTGGTCATATCATAAAAATATGAATTTAATTCAATAGGGAATCCCTGCCTACACCCATGCAGGAACATCTGGAAAGTGTCAGTATTATCAGTGTGAAACTCAAATACTGAATATGAAGGAACAATAGAGGAGGGAGACTCCACAAGTAATGCCCATACTTTAGAATAATTTTTTACTACAATGTTGTTATTTTTTTAAAAACCCCAAAGTTTACACCAAGTAGTTTTTTTGAAACTAAACCTGCCATGGAATTTTATCTCTGAGGCTGACAAAGAACTATTAATATTTACTTTCCAAAATTTTGCATAAAACAGCCCTACAGTATAACCTGACAGTTTTCTGAGAGCTGAGATTCCTTCCCTATGCTTCAGCAAAAAGTTGAACTGAGGTGGACTAATGGAGGATTGTATAAACATAACACCACCATGGCATCCTCTGCCCAATAATTTTAAAACAAAATCCTATTTTAATGTTGTACTTGAAAGGCCAAATAACCAATAATGTAAACATGAACTAGCATCTTATAGCAACACACTCTTACCATCTCGAGCTCCCTATGAATAAATGGAGATGAAAACCTATTCTCACCTCAGATTTAACCTCAGTTTTGCAACAACCTAGGTCTTAGCATGGGTAAGTATCCAAGTGTCTGCCCTCCTTGCCAGCTACTCAGCTGAGCAATGCCCCAGCTAGCCAGGCCAAAAGGTAGCCTAGGCTCATGGACACATCACGCTCACAACAAAAGTTTTAACCACTGTTAGACCCTAACTTTCAGTTAAAATTCAGCTCTCATCCCCAAAACTGCTTTGGTATTTGTGGCACAAAAGTGAGCACCTGCACAGCGCTGTGATTTAAGTGAAAAACTACTTTGGGATTTGGCAGCTCACAGCACAGCGCTGAGCACCTGCACACTGCTGTGATTAAGGTTAATCTTAGATCAACCATTTCTAAAGACAATCCTGAAACACAAGTATTGTGCATCCCTCTCCTTGACACAGCTCAGAATTGGATTACTCAGATGTCCTAAAATTTCAAGTCAGAGCATATGTGGATCCCCAGCTTGAAATAAGTAGCCACCATGAAGGTACACACTGTAAGTAAAACAACACGTACTTATGTACTTGCCACGGGCAACAATTCCAGCGATGCAGAAGTAGCTGGTTCCTGCAATTATCCTAGCAGCAGTAGGTAAGAACAGCTGCCAAATCAGAAACCTTCCAAGCCACTGTATTAGAACTCTTCCCAGATATGGGAATGTCCACAAAACCTGCTGTTTCAACAGCCCAGGAAACAAAATGAAGCAAAGGCTACTTAAGCTTCTGTCATTAGGAGGTGGTTGTAAGCAGAGAGAACCTGCTTTCTCTTACTCAAAAGGAGCCCACAAATGGAAAAGCAACTGTATTTGTCAAAATCACAGTGTGCAGGAGACACAGTCACATTCAAGAAAGCTTGTACAGGGACCTGGTTACAATCTCTTCTGCCTCCCAAATAAAGCCTGGATGTTCTGTATATGAGTTTGACACTGACAGGGCAATGAACCACCCTGTAAACAACCAGGCAGGGATGCTTATGAAAAAGAGGATGGATTCAGCTAGAAACCAGCCAACACCAGAGCAGGTTCTATGCATCCATCTACACTATAATGTCTAAACAACCCACCTGCACCTTCCACTGAAGTTTTAAGTTCTCCTTTTAGCACTCTTCTTATCAGCTAAACACAGCTAGTCTTAGGAAGATGCCCTTGGGAAGCCAAAATGAGAAGGGCAAATGTGTGGTCTTTGTCCGTCACAAACATCAAAGGATTCCTCTTTCATGACTTCCTCCAATCTCCCTTAAAAGTGGACCCATTTTAGCATCCATAGCATCCACCAATAATGAGCTCTACTGAGCAACTACCTACTGCAGATGGCTGCAGCTCCCTTTTGTTCATTGATGTCCTCCTAATTCTTGTACTGGAAGAGACAGTGAGCAGTGGAACTCTGCCTCTTCTTTGCTTGCCAGTCATTTCCATTCTAGTTGTGCTTTTTCCCAGAGACAAGAGTCCTAGCTTATTCAATCATTCCTTATAGGAAATTAATCCAGATTTATGACCATCCTCATTGCCCACCTCTGAATCTTTTCCAGTTCTTCTGTATCTTTCCTGAGAATTTGGAAGGGGAAGAACAAGAACTATACATAATATACACATTTACACAACAATCTATTAATAGTCTCTCTTTTCCTCTGGCTTCCCTTATAATTTTTAGTAGTGAATTTGCTTTATTTACTTACTGAGCCTGGCACTAATATTTTTAGCTCAATCATCCAACTCATGTTTTGGTTCCTACTAGTTTGCAAAAGTAGACTCTCTTGCACTTGAGAAATACAGAGAATCACCCATGAGCAAGAAACCATATGAATTCCTGGAAAATTTGTGAAAATCTGCAGCAGTACCTGCTTCACCAACAGGCTTCATCCCCTTATGAAACAGACAATGGGAAAGGAAAAGTAAGATCAATAAATTGCTGTATTTGGAACACTGAGCAATTTTAGGCAGTTTAAATGCAATAAATCAAAGTTCAGTAGCTTGGGAAAAAATCTAGTGCTTGGGAGAAGGTCATACAAATCAGACAACCTCAGGCAGGAAAAACTTTATAGCCACAACCCAGACACACTGACGGGTCAGAGGGAGACAAGCATACCCAGGACAGAGTAAAAGCAGAAGGGCAGGAAGCAGGACACATCCTTCAAAGCCTTGAAGGATGAAACTTCTGATCCTGTAAGGCTAGAAAAAAATAATATAATACTTCAAAGAAGAACCAATTATGACAGCAATGGGAGCTGAGGTTATCTCACAGTAGCACTGCTGGTATCCCTCCAGTGCACTGCTTGTGATGCCTAAAAATGCTTGTGATGCACCCCAACTTCTAAGCCCTATGACCATCAGTTGCTGATAACCTTTTACTCCCCCCTTAGTTTCATCTAATGAGTGCACAATGTGGAGCTGGCAGCAGGACAGTCTTTCAACAGCATACAATTATTGAAATGCCTACATTAGCCAGATTACTATCTTCCACGTGTATTTCAGAAGCTCATAAAGGACCAGGGAAATGGGGGAAAAGTCTGACATGTTTATGTATCAGTGGGATATAATGTTTGGAACTGCAGAAATGGAGGCAAAAACTGTGTAATCCTGACTGGTACCCTCTGTGGGTGAGGGAAAGCAGGAAAGCCTCTCCCTTCTTGGTCAAGTGCTGCACACCAGGCTGCCAGTCTGGGGGCTCCAGGCAGAGAGGTGGTAACACCCTTCAGCAAAGCACTACTGACTCTTGACTGCGGGTGTCCCAGCAAAAGAAAGGACTAAGAACTGTTCTGTTGAGGTGCCAGACTGCTTCATGTGATACTCTGAAAGTATAAACCCAAAATCATCCTACAGACATCACCCAGACCCATGAGTAAAAGCTATCTGGATGAATGAGCAATAAATACAGGCAACCATAGGAGCACCCAGCACAACATGACTAAGATCTTGATGGGAGCCTCCGGATGCCACTGTAATACAAATAAAAAAGAAGAACCCATGAGTAATCTGCACTGCTGAAAAGAGAATCCCTGGCAGCTGGGACTGTTTCTGTAATACTGCGCATGCATTCTTTTGCATAAATATCATAGGTGCATTGACCTATGAGAAAATCAACAGGAAGAAATCCTGCCTGCTGCCACTCACCATGGAATTCTACTTTTCAAGGCAAGAGGGGCTCAGGAAAGAGCACCAACCTGAGTAGGAGGCTGGAGGAGAGGATTTAAGAGAGAAGACAATAATACTTCTTAGCTTTTACAATGTAATATTGATCTGCTGTCTACAGCAATGGCTAAGCCTTCTTGAAGCTGAGGAAATGACACCAGTGAGGATAAAGAGCTACATGTCCATGAAGCACAGGAGATGCCATACAAGTCCTGTGTCTCGCTTCTGACCCAAGAACTAGAAAAACTTCATTTCTAGCATCCTGGACCAGAACATCTGGGAACTACACCACAGCCCAAACAGGGCACACAGGCCACACCTCACAGAAGGAAGAATTAAACATGCAGTAAGGCTGAGCAGTCCTGAAGGAAGGAATACAAAAGCCAGAGACTGGGAAGATATAACACTAGGCAAGGAGGGGAAGTTAATGAGCTACACCAGTGTTAGAAAAAATAATTAAGAGAGGAGATTGAATAGACTATCTTGGAAGAACCTCGGGGAAGGGAGATGGGTTGAACTGAGGATGCATCTCTTGAGAAATAATAGAAGTCTCCTTGGTTCAATGCAAACTGCCCTGACACAAGTAAATAAACAGTACACAGAGCCACTGATGATAAAGCTGATCTTTATCATCACAGAATCCAGGAGATTAGATACAGCTGGACTTTTCCCACTTGGCTTCCCTCCAAACAGCCATAAACACCTTGTTTGCTAGTTATCACAAACCATATTTCAGAGAGGGTGGACAGCAAAAATTTCCTGGAGTTTATCTGGCTGCATCCTTAAGGAGATTGTTACCAGATAACCATAATCTTCTGCACAGCATTAGGAAAGTACAAAAAGGATCACCTTCTGTCATCGCTGACAAACTACATCTGGGTTATGGGAAGGGAAATACTCACAGGAATTCTGAAAATAATCTCGCCTCAACGTCCCCATCATGATAGCACCAAATGAAAACCTCCTTCCAATCACTGGCCAAGACTTAAAGGTTAACAGGCATATCAGGACCATAGCATCAGATCACCTAAGGTTGTGGGTGAGTTCAGTTTTCACTGTCTTCAAAACAGCCAAAGCCTGTAGGCTATGGCACCGAAATCTGGATTCATAATCCAGATATGACATACTGCTTTGGAATAGGTAATTCTAAAGTGCTCAAGTCTAGTGGTTCCTAGTGAACAGTTATGTGAAGTGCTTTTATAAACATCTGGGCATAATAAATTTTAACAATAAAGTATTACCTTACTCAAAAGCAACTCTAAAATCATCAGCCTGGGGTTCCAGTTTTGCTCTTGCATGTACCTTCATAAAGAACTGCTTATTTCAGTTACCTAATTTTAAAACTGCAGCTGAAGCCTGAGAATTAAGTTGTGTGTTTTCCTCCTTATGCACGACCATCTAAAGCAAAGCAAATATTCTGCCAGCCATGTCAGTCTTCGTGAGATTTGTGTGTTATGCCTTCACCACCACCAAAAGCATCACATGGTCTTCAGAAGATTTATGTAACTAAAGATGACCATTTTTAGCAGGGCTAAGAGAAAGACATAAAAATTTCCAGCACGAGCAGGCAACAGCTCTACCATGTGCAGAGATCTTACTTCTTACTTAGGTGAGATGAACTTGTAAGGTACAGCGACTGAATTCAAAGTCCACAGACCACCTTAGGAAACAATGCAATCATAGCTTCTTCTTAAGCAAGAATGAGCCCTAATCACCCCAGCATCAGGTTAGGAAGATGTTGTCACAGAGTAAGAAAGTATTAGATGGTGGCCAACTTATAAAAGTTCAGTATCCCTAACACTTCAGACACTGAAGGAAGAACAACTGGGGACCTTCAACTAAAATTAATTTTACAAAATGTTAAATGGCAGATATGTAACAAAACTGTGTGACATTCATACTTTCACTGCTGTGCCTCGAATCCATTTTACAGAAACCTGTCAAATGCAATCAGACTTGTTTATTCTGCATTTAAATGTAGGACCTGAGGCAGTCTGGTTTCAAAAAAGACAGAAAAGGCACATATTGTCCCTGGCAGTTGCTTAGTTTTTACAACAAAGGCAATGCCTTGTTCAATCTTTATTCCAAATAAAAATTATTTCAATGCTCTGTTGCATTACAATCTTGAGAATATTTCTACTTGCTGCCTCAGCACAGGTAGAAAATTAATTAAAATGTAAATTAAAGGAAGAAATATACAAACAAAGTGCCATTAACATATAACTCACTGCTCCCCCCCACCACCAAAATCAGGTGATTCATACAGAGCATCCTCCAAATCTCACGTAAGCCACTGTTAATGGATTAAGTGGCAGTGTCTGTCCCTTCTGGCTTCAGTTTATAAATTCTTATCTGCTTAAGATTGCTCCAGAAAGCTGACAGCATGATTCTTAAAGAGACAAATCCTCCCTGGCAGTTTACAATTGCATACCAGCAACTACAGCACTGTGTGTGCCTTCATGTTTGTGCTGATAGAGGATGATGGTTCAATGTTTAGGATTCAGCATCCCTCTCCTTTCAAGTCTAATTTGAAGCACCACCATTGCCTGGGCTGAGCTTCTCACTGACCTTGTCGGTGACAGAGCGATGAACATTCCTAACATCTCCTTGCATGGCCATTGAAACAGCCATGATAAACCACCCTCAGTTCACACAACTGCTCCAAATCACCCAAGCACAGACGAAGGGGGCAGAGAGATTCATCAGAAGAATAATACAAGTATCAGAAAATCCTTCTGTATAACAACCAGTTGCCCAGCTCATCATTAACCATTTCCACTCCTCTAGACCATGCCAAAGCCCAGCAGAAATGAGGGTGAACAGCAGGATCCCTATTTTCCACACTGGTGGCTGCAAATTCTGCAACACACAGAGAAAGCTGCAACAAGTTATAATCTGAAATGGCTGTTAGAGTAGCACCTTCCCTCATTCCCTGCTTACAGAGAGATGTGTGACATCCTCTACCACCATCAGCCAGCGCCTTTGACTGTAAAAATGACCTTAGAGAAGAGGTACCCAGGTGGTGCTGAACACACACAGTGTATGTGCACTGCTGCCCCAGAAAATTGCATTCATGAACGATGGGCTATTTTCTGCTACCACGCCCCCAACTTACAGAAAAAGGGAGTTAAAAAGAGCAGAGATATAGGAGACCTTTGGCAGACTCTCCTGTCCACATTACAGAAGTCACCCCCATCCCATTTGGTGCCGACAGGTCTCCAGGAGTTCAGAAAAGGGATGGATGGCATCCTTACGAGGAACAGAATAGCCGTATCAGCTAGACAATAAACATCTAATACTCCCTGCCCTCCTCCATACAGGACTGACAGTCCCATGCACACACACATTCATGGAACACTCAGAAGAGACACCAAAGCAAAGCTTTCATTCGCCAATAAGCACTTGGGGACGCTTGGTGGTCTTACTCCCCCAAATTGTTGTCCTTTGCTTTCCTAGGGTACCTTTGCCTGGAAAGACCCGTGCACTCATCAGCCACCCATGGGGCACTGCCGGGGAAGAAGTGACAGTGCTGCGACCAAGGCATGGGGACTCACACCGCGAGAGGGCTCGGGGTGCCAGGCATGGAGCCATCCTAGCCCGGGGAGCACAGCCTGTCCCAAGGTGTTCGGGATGCCTGCCCGGCGTGGGACGCTCAGGGTGCAATGTGTACCTAGGGGTCTAATCGCAAACTGGGGTCCCTGCGGTACCCAAGATTTGTGTCCTGCCTGAGTGCCCATCCCATCCCGGGCTGTCCAGAGCACCCATCCCGCTCCGGGCTGCTCCAGGTGCCCCGGGATCCCCCGCGTGCCCGTCGTGACGGGGATGCTCAGGGTGCCGGGGGTGCCGACCGAGCCGTACCTTTGAGGCGGTGGTGGCGGGCGCGGTGCAGGCGGCCCTGGCCGCCGCGGGGCAGCGCGGGGATGCTGGAGAAGCGGCTCCCCATGGCGGCATCCGAGCCGGGCCGGGCCGGGCGGCNCGGCACGGCACGGCACGGCACGGCACGGCACGGCACAGCTCGGCTAGGCGGGGCGAAGAGGCGGCACCGCGGCCCCCCCGCCGCTCCCGTCGCCATGGAGACAGCGCTGTTCCGCCGGGGGGGCCGCGCCGCCCCGCCCAGATGTGCCACCGCTGGCGCGACAGGTGGGGACACGCGGAGCCGCTCCCGACCCCCGCCACCAGTACAAGGATGCCCAGGACCACAAACCCCGAAGGGCAGACGCAGGGTCGGGGACATTATTCCCTTCCGTTGCCACCCGGGACCTCTCTCACACCTGCTGGCCCTAAACCCGCTTCCCCAGCCTCCTCCTTCCAGAGAGGAAATTTGTGGCCAATCCCGGAACTCTGACCCTTCAAAGAAGCTTCATCATGCATAGACATTCACACAAGCAGACTGGCTGTGGTGGGATGCAACTGTCCTAGAGCAATTAGAATTCTCATGGGTACAAACATGCCAGAGCCACACTTGGGAAGGCAAAGAAGATGGGCAAGCAGCTCCTTGCACAGTCCCAGGGCAAGTGGACAAGTAGGCAGCTAGACAGAGGGGTGAGTAGGTCTCTTGCTGGTCCCTGACCTACCCAGTCAGTTGTGTGTGTGTGCCTGCAGCCACCACTTTACTCAACCCAGGGGCTCAAAGCAGTGAAAAGCTCCAGTGAAGCTCAGGGAAGCGAGGTAGGGTAGAGTTGGGTAAAGGGAAACGCTTCACTGGCAGATCTGTGAAGGGTCAGGAGTTTGTATTGGTGAAACTCCAGCATGGGGCACTGCCTGAACGTGTGTCCTCTGCAACACAAACACGTCTCTCGTGAGGTGGGACTGCCCTGTGTGGCTGCAGCCCTCTGAGCAGAGGTGAGCCTCTGCACAGCTCCATATTCAAGAGCACAAGTGCCACGGACACAAATTGTGTATGTGCCCAGGACACGCCCACATGGCTCATTTTCTTGCCCTTGGAGAGAAGGTCCTGTGTTAATACCACACCTGTCCACCACCAGACATGTGGCTCCTCTTCTCACTGCCCACCCTGGAGCCAACAAGGCCAGAGAGCTGCTTCACAAAAGCAGCCACAACAAGCCAGGATGGGAAGAATCCCCTTGTCCCCACTGCAGCAGCACCTTGGGGAATTTCTCCTGTGACAGCCACAGCCCAAGACCTGGAGTTGTTCAGTTGGTACCACAGTAAAATCAACCCACAGCTGATGTTGTCTATTGCATAATTACATTACCTTTGTCTTTAAAGAGGACTACAGGCTCTGAAGACATGGTTCTAAGCTTCATCTAGAGTTTTAGTGGATGCTGAAGGCTGAGGACATCTTCCATTCAGCTACGTTGTGGCTGTAAAATGTCTTTTTACTTCCTTCTGTAGAACAAAAATTTGATTTTCAGCTTTCTTCCAAAAGATGATTTTGCCAATCTATCCATCTGCCTCCACCCTCCACTTTCCCACCTCTTAGTAAATGTAAGAAAAGCCCTTCCTGGTCAAGGACATTTGAACATTTTCACCCTGAAAACAGTTACTGCTGCAATTTCCTCAACCAGGGAGCCAAGAGACCCCCTGTTCTCTGAAACCATCCAAGTACCTAAGTTTCAGAGGAGAAGTGGAAGGTTATTTCTGAGGTCAAATAACAAAATTTGACAAGAAATATTGAGAATCTCAACCAAAACATAATGCTTAAATCCAGATGAGGATTTCTTTTGGTATGTGTGATGCACAGAGCCAGGGTGAAGAATCATTACTGTCCTGCCCAGCCTTTGATTGCACTGTGGGTGAAATGTGCACCTTTTTCACATCCTTTCTCATTCTCTCAGAAGCAGAAAGTAACAACCACACTAGTCAGAGTGGAGCCATGGCACTTTACCATGGTTCAAACATGAGCCCTCTCTTCAGTTCTTCAGGGGTTTTGGGTCCTGCTCTGGCCCCATGTTCTTCCACCAGCTGCCTCCACATGCAGGAAGCTCAAGAGCAGAGGTGAGATGGAGACTGAGACTGAATCACATCTTTGTTTAGATCCTTTGTGAACATGAACATTGTATTTCCAGCTAGCTCATTACAGCGAGCTCAAAAAGAAACAAATTACCCTGAGATGAGCTCAGTTGATTAGGGCATGGTGCTAATAACACTAAGGTTGTGGGTTCAATCCCTGTATAGGCCATTCACTTAAGAATTGGATTTGATGATCTTTGTAGGTCCCTTTCAACTAAGAATATTCTGTGACTTGTGACACAAGACTGGAATGGCCCTTAATGGCACAATTCCACCTCCTTATCATACAATACCTTCCATCCTGTTGAACCTAATTGTCTCCAACCAACAACAACAACAACCAAAACCAACAACAACAACAACCAACAACAACAACAACAACAGTAAAACAACAAACAACAACAACAACAAACAACAACAACAACAACAAAAACCCAAACTGTTCTTTCTCCATTTCTTTTCTCTAATCTCTCTCTCTCTCTGCCTGTCCTTGAATTGCAAGAGATCTTGAGCAAGGATTGTCACTTTTCTGGGAAGTTTCATGTTTAATGTGGCAGAAAGAGGTGTCAATGTAAGGTAAATTATAATGGAAAGAGGCATCTTTCCATTGTATAAAAGAAACCTTGAAAAAGGAAAGGTGCCAGTTTTGGACTGGAGGCATAGGGAACATCCATGTAATAGCACAGGAAAGATTTCTGTGCAGTCATCCATTAAATGGCAGGCACTCACAGATGCATTTTGCAGGCTGCTAACTGTGCCTTTTGTGATAGCTCACCACGTGGTGAACTTGTTCCCAGAAAGACCACGTGTTTACTGGTTCTACCAAATCCACCCTGAGTTTTAGACACCAGGCACCAGTTTAACACTGGTGCCATAGTGTGAATATTAAACTATACCCCACATGGCTGGTGGGTTTTGTGCTCAACCACCTCCCTTTCCAACCCAGATAATCAAGGTAAAGCATTGTTTCATCATTGAAAGGGGGAAGCCATATAGGCCTGCTTTAGCAACATGTTCAGCTACCGTGAGGGGTGGGCTTTGCTTTGCCTGGCACAGCAGCCTGCAGCTGACACCATGGGGACGAATGCAAAACAGCACCAGGGGTGGTTGTGGTTGTACCTTGGTTCACTTTATCAAAGAGCCTTTGAATTTTCCCCTTATATTGGTAGGAAAAAGAGTGAGAAGGAAGGGCTGCTTGCTGTCCTTGCCAACTTATGTCAGCTTTTCCTGCAAAAAATGTTGAGCAGGGTGAGAAATATGCTCTGTGATCACAGGGGCCCTTGATAGACAAAACAGGATCACACTGATTCTGGGTTTTGCCTTTTTCCTGTGTTCTAGCAACAGAGAGCATTGAAACAGCTTGCCAAAATTGCAGGGCTTTCACACCAGCAAGTCAGGACTTTCCTTATGTGTTGGTGATATCAATTGGATTGGCTAATTAGAGACATGCAATTCCTTGGTACCAGCCCTGCCAGGTAGTGGGGACCTGGTGCAGAACATGCTGTGTGAGAGAGCAGGATGAGTTTACAGTGACTTAAAACTCCCCCCTCATTTTCTGAATTTGGGCATGGGCACCTGACTTCCAATTTATGATTTGTGCTTAGAAGTCAGTGGAGACAATACAGCCACTCCATGAATATCATCTGAAGTTAGTATCAGCTAACATCATGATTATAATTATGGACAAACACAAAGAGAAAGGCTCTGCACAGTCACATCTGTTCATGGAACAAAAGTCGTGAAACCGCCCATCAATTCTCCACCCGAGAGCTGGGTGCAAGGATGAGCTGCAGCTGTTCAGCTCTGGCATATGTGAAAGACCACAGAGGCAGGATGTGGAAAAGGATTTGTGAGAGGCTGGAGGGTAGTATTTACATGCTGGGTGATAACCAGGCAGATAACCAACTGCAAGGCTGGGTACGCAAGGCTGCTTTCAGACTGTGAAGGGGGCAAGGTCAGATGAGGACTGTATTTAAGGACTCTGGGTGTTTTGCAAAGGTCTCTAACTCTGAAGCACTGTGCAGTACTGAAGCAAATCTAGTTTAAAATTCCCTTACTAAAGCCTATGTTTGTGCCTTCTAGGCATATCAGCACTAAAGAAACCAGGTAATCACAATCACAGAATAACATGAGGAATCGGAAGAACAAGAGTAATGATGAAGCCTGAGGCACCATGCCCTCAAATACAGGCAAACACATGCAAATTCATATTCTGAGAGGATGCTCAGAGTAGAAGGTGTGACAGTTTTCACAGTTGTGAAAGGTTTCACAGTTGTGGAAGCTTGCATGTGGGAGAAATCCTGATTTTCAAGGAATGGATTAGGGTTCGGGCGAGGGTTACAGGCTTGCACATGAATGATGGCCCTTTTCCATGGAAAACCAAACTCCCCAACCCAGGTGCCTGGTGTCAGTTTGCAGGGCACGCTTGGCCCCCCAAGGCCAGCCAGGTTTCACAGTTGTGGCAGCTTGCATGTGGGAGAAATCCTGATTTTCAAGGAATGGGTTAGGCTTCTGGCTAGGGTTTTTGTTAGGCTTAGGCTTATACCCTTGGACACAAACGATGGCCCTTTTCCATGGCAAACCAGACTCACAGCCCCAGGTGCCTGGTGTCCTTCATTGCTGTCAACTTGGTACTCCAAGACCTTCTAGGGAATACATGTCACAGGATAAACACAAAGCACTGAGTGGGCACTACCCAGGCCCTTTTGGATTTAAAACTTATGAGGTCCAGCAGCCTGGACCACTCACTGACACACCAGTGAGGGTGCTGCAATGTGGCACTTTAAGCATCAAAGAGTGTGAGAATGGAAGTATGCCATACATTCCTTCCAGAGCAAGGTTTGATCCACTGGGCCCTGCTGACTTCACATACCTATTAATCTAATTCTTTCCCTTATACCTTGGAGAAAGATATCAAAAACTGTTGCTTTAATTGTTGTAATTAAATGCCTGGCATCAGAACTTCCACAGATGTGGAAGAAAAAGACACACTTATCCATGAAATGTACAGATCTGCATGCTACAGGAAGAAAAGATCATCTGGGAGATATTCATTGCATCTAATTGTTGGTCTAATTGCTAATTTGTGTATTTTAAACTGCCTGAATGAAACAGGCATTCTTGATGTGGAATGCATCATCCTAAAGTGAAATACCCTGCAGCCACTACATCAGGAAGGTTTACCTTCATTGCTGTCACCTTGGAAATCATTGAAAACTGGATGTAAGACTCAGATGGGACCGAAGCAAATTTGGCCTTGCGAGTCAAAATAGGAACAGGATGACAAGAGACCACTCTCAGTCACAGGTGAATAACTATGTTTCTGTGTCTAACAGGACAACAGATTTCACAGCAGCAACCAGAAGAGTATGCAAAGATACTTCTAGAGATAATAGGTTAAAGTGAAGAAAGGAAAAAAGAGCTGTAGATGTAAAGCTTCATAAACTGCTTAGTCTCAGACAGCAGTCAAAAAATCATCATGACAAGTGATCATCAAATTTTGGGGGTTTTCCCTGAGAAAACTAAATCCCATGTCACCTCTTACATAAGAAATGTGTTTTTTCTTGTTTTATATGAGTGGGACAGGAAAGAAGTGTCCACCTTTTGTGACATACTGGCTGTACAGTGTGCAGACTGGGGAAAATGCTTTGTGCACTCATCTTGATGCTTTAGATTAATTCTGTTTGTTTTCTGACCTTTACATTTGCAGTTCTCCCATTCATCAGCAATGGATTTGTATGAGAGGAGGCTTTTACATATTTTAGCAGCCATTTTGGAAACAGCTACTTAGGTATTTCTTATGAGCTATGCTCAAAGACAATCATCTGAAGACCAACAAACAAACAAGCAATGGTGGAGAACAAACAGGTGGTTAGAAAATATTAATTTCTTCCACATATACTGGTCACATTTTTTGAGCTCTGACATGAAAGTAAAATTATACTCTTACAATGCTTCTGTGAGGAGGGTTTAAGTATCTTTTCATTCAAGTCCATTGTGCTCCTCAAAATGGGAAACTTGGTGGGGCCTGTTGAGCCCCAAGTGTATTTCAGAGCAACCCCAAGCTGCTTCCTCCCATGGCAGAAAGCTTCAAGAGGCACATTTGTGCCCAGTGGCCCAAATCTCACATATCCCAGTGGCCCAAATCTCACCACTAAGCTGGGGCTTACATAAAAGGCCAGTACTGAGTAGAGGATATTTCCAGGGGAATCAGCTTCTCCCTATTTAAAGGGTCCTTTGATCTACAGGAGAAATCTAACAGGAATTTAGCACAGCTAATATTCAAGCCTTTGATCTTCCTTTTGGAGTTTCACTGGCTGTCAGACAGCCTGAACCCCTACTTCCAGCAATAGGAGCCAGAGATTTCTCCCTAGCACTTTAAGTGGGTTTGCCACCTTCATAGATCAACCAGTATTGCAGGGGTTTTGCTCCTACTCACTTAACTTTTGGGGAATTTCTCCCTTGAAACCTTTTCTTAGACAATGGACCTTCCTATCAGTCTCACTTTCATATCTCTGTCAAGATGGTGGATATTACTACTGAGGTGGCAGACAATCCACTGTAGCAGAACACAGACTCTGAGGGATATTTGCCTTCTAAAAAAGATCTTACATCCTTTCCAGATCTAAATGGGTGTAAGGTAAAGGAGAGATATATCAAGACTTGGATGACAGATGCCAATGCCAGCCTCATATCCTATTTCTACATCAAAATATTTGCTCTTAATTGAATTTACTGTGCAAATTAACAGTGGAGGTGCCCAGATTTCTAAATGGGTCATTGCAACCAACTTTATATCATGCTCAGAAGTCAGCATGCTTGAGGAATATTGGGGAAAAACCCCAAATATTTACTAAATGTGATTAGTTAGAGAAAAGGGAAGTGTATTAAGGATGTTAAGGATGTTAGTCTGAACCTCTAAATGTGTTTGACATCCTCAGTACCTTAAATGGTGGGTTAGAATATCAAAGGCATCCAACAGCTTTAGTATACTGGTCAGTATTTCCTTTCTCCATGTGGTTCCAGGCTAGCAGTGTATCGTCACAGGTTCCAAAGATTACAAACTCCAAATAAACTTAAAACAATAAGAAAAGTCTGGGTCTTGATTTCCCAGTCTTCCCCAGTCTGCAGAGCCTGCACACAGCCAGCACCACAGAATGACACAAGCAGCATCAAAGAGCCAACCAAGATGATCTTCCCACATTTGACTCAGCCTTGTACTGGCCATGGAAACAGGATGTGTTCAGTACTTGTCCTCCTGAGAAGCTCTCATCCAAGTCAGTCAGGCCCTGTGTAGTCCTTGGAGCTGAACACCACCCTCAGAGGTCCCCAGAAAGGCTGAAACTTCTCATTAATTCCCACACAGACATTCCAGGCAGACTGCAAGGAAATTGGCTGAATCTCAAAAAGATGACCTGGAAACTGCAGCAGTAGCTTTCTCTATCCATTCTACAGAGCCCTGCTGGTGGCACTGGATGTGCAGCCTGCTGGTAGCACCTGAAGTCACCTTTTCTCTTTGCTCCTTGATGCAAATGGTGGGAGCCAGCCAGCCCAAACTCAGAAAAGTCAAGTTTGGTATCATAAAGCTCTCCTGACTCTCAATTTGTAGAGCATCATGATGAGGAGCACTCCCCACCAGGAGAATGGGATGAACTGCTGCATTCAGCAAATCAGATGCAACTATTTCTTTTTCCAAAGATACAATCTGGTCCCAACAGTGAGGATTAACTCCACCCAGACAAATATTAGCCTTAATTTTGGTTTAACAGCCAGGATCAGGTAGAATGATTTTCAAAACTCTTCTCTTGAAATGCTCAACTAAACCAGGGAGGAACAGGGGAGAGCACAAGTCCCCAACAGCACTTATTTGAATAATCTTGCTGACAGATGTTCTTTTCTCAGAATTTTCAGTCTGCATAACAGATCACAATATGAAATTAGATACTGTCACTAGGCTCTGATAAATGGGGATGCAAGGACTAAACATTCCCTTTCCATATGAATAAATACTCCAATTCGAACAGCACCACTCACATTGTTCATGCTGTCACCAAAATTCTGCAGGCAGCATCACAGACTAGGAACTGAGCAGCACCCATCATTATTCACTTCATGAGCAGATATAGATTTTCAGCTCTCATTTACTGACAACATGTTCCTGACGTTATTATCTCTTCTAAAAGCTTCTGCATGAGTTGTAGCTACTGGATTCAAAAGGAAATTTTGCATCTTTGCCTCTGAATTACTGACAATATTTTCAGTGTCTCTGAGGCATTTAGGGAACAGATTTCCCTTTAATTTTAAGACTGCAAACAAAGGAAAGGCTATTACACTATTAGGCTAATCTTTGCAATGTTTTAATGACTGTCAGTTAAAATCCTACAACTTCCAGTCTGAACTTGCTGAGTTGCAAGTTCCGTGTCAGTGGAGTTCCTTAGATACTTTTCTGTTTGATCCAAAAGGCAAAGTAGATAGATACGTATGAATTGTAGTTCCATCATTCATCCTTCTGCACAAATGGAACATGTCAAGGCTGTAGTTACAGCCTTGCTAGAAGTTAAGGCCAATTGCCAAAGATTTTGCTTTTATTCTTCTTTTCTTTTGCTTTTATTCTTACAGTTCTTTTCTTCACTGTCTCTATCTTTGCAGTAGTCAAAAACCTTTATGGTGGAATGTGTCGTCATTTTAGGAAGGAATTCAATAGCAAGAGCTGGATCTGCAATGCTTCTGACTAATTCCAGAGTGCACTTCTAGCTAACAGAGCACATGGGCAATAAAACAATGATCATGCCAGATCCAGAGAGTGAGAATGTGATAATGTGAAGTAACCCAAAACGCAATCCCTGCCTTACACTTATATGGCTTAACTGTTCTGCTCTGCTGCCCAGGGTGGAAAGCTGTGGCTGTAAGCCAGCAAACATCCAAGTGAAGTCAGATCCGGGTGCTGCATGCACCCAGGGCCAGAGAAGCCAGTTTGTGGTTGCTTTGCAGCCACTGTGTGTTGGCTTGGTTCCCCCAAAATCATCTTCAATCACACAGAGATGATTTACTTCTAAGGAGCAAGAGTGGTTCTTAATGAGGCTGGGAAGGCCAGAGGGCTGGGAAAGTGCAGAACACCAGAAAGAGGTCAAAGGCACAGAGCTTGGCTGAAGGTGATGCTTCATGGCTGGGAAATTGGTGGCAAGAAAGCCTTTAACTGCTGAGGAGTCTGGTTGTGACCAAGCCAGGGAGAGATCAGCATTCTTGTGAAGCTCCTCACTAACCTGTGCTATCACCTGTGCACTCATCATCGTTGTTTCTGATGTGGATCCCAAATGGTTTTTGCACTGCCTCTCAGAGTCAGTACAGCACGTTACTCTGCAGAGATGGACTCTGCTAAATAAAAGTGAAAATGTAATGAGGTTTAGAGACAAGAAGGGAGGGGAAGACATGAGGGGGGACATAGGGGTCTGGCCATGAGAAATCTTGATGGAGTGACAGGGATTAATTAACAACAGCACATTTAGTCTGTGTGTGGTACCAAAGCCAAGACACTGAGTTCCCCAGGAGGCCTTAACACAGAACAGTTCAGGGGTGTTCAGAGTTCTTGGAATAAGCCCATACCCAATGCCCTGTTACAGCAGATAAACCTCAAAGAGCAGAGGGATGCCACAGGATCCTATCATCCCACACAGTGTCATTCTAGCTATTTGCTCTGGAAATACGGGAGTAGTTAGGGATGTTACCAAAAGCAGCAAGAGAAGATGATTATCCTCTGCAGAACACAAGGAACTGCAGGTAATTACTGTCTGTGCAGCCTTAAGAATTTAGCTTGGAACAGAGGATATGGAAAATTGCAGTGCACCTTAAAAGACCATTTCTGCTGAGTCCATGATTGTTAGTATTAAGTTATAAATTGCAGTCCATAATCTTGTCTTTAAAAGGTATTTTGTGCTCTGCATGGAGGACCAGGACAGAGAGGGCAGAGTCTCTTTTGTGATGAATCATCTGTCTCTGATTATTTTTCTCATTAGCTCTTTACAAGAGTTTGTCAGGGGGTGGATTGGGGTGGTAGTGATGGTGGTGCAGCTGGAATGGTTGGTGGGTTTTACCCAACAGTTTCTATAAGATTACCTGCTGTTTTGGAGGAAGTTTTTTGTTCTCTTGGAATTGCCTCTTCTAGGAGCATGCATTAATTACTCCTCATGATTATGTAGCAGGAGGCAGTGAGCAGGGACCTGCCAGAGCCCAGTAATGCAGCAGTAAACCCACCTGCAGACACCTCCTCTTCCAATCTTCCCTCTGAAAAAGTGTTAGAGCTTAAGCTTTTAAGCTTGGAAAAAAGTTCCAAAGTCAGAATGTGTGAGACAGATGAAATGAGAGTTTAGCAGAGAAAGAAAAATTGCATTTTCAAGTCTAAACATCCTGAGATTTCTAGGATTTGTCCATTTCCCATCATGGTCAAGCATAAGTGAAATCTGCCACAGAGATCATCCACAAGTCTCCTGCCATCACAGAGAATATCTGCTGCTGGTGAGAGACTCCTTGAGAAGGTTAAGTCAGGATGGTATTTTCCTTTGAGAAAGTCAGAATAACTGCAGATAACTGCATTTGTGATCACAGCATTCTGGAGACACCCAACACCATACAAATATTATAAATATACAGAGAGAGGAAGATTAATGATGTGTGGGTGGGGTTATAAATACAGATAAAAATGAGCTAGATGACAAGACAATTTTATGAAACAGGACCCTAATTTTGCTGGAAGATGAATTGCAGCTACTGTGATGCACCAACTTTTAAATGCTTCAGGGATGTGTGTTTTAGGTCAGGTGGCCCTTGCATTAGTAGGAAAATGAAATGGTATTTTTATATCAGAACATGGATTTTTAGGGCTGGAAGTCACCTATTACTCTGCAGAGAAACTAAGGGTCAGACAGCAGTGTCTGTGTACACATTCAGCGGGTAACAAACTCACACAACTTCCCTAATATTTAAGCTGTTACCTGAACCTCAGATACTTGAGAAAGCTCCTTTGTACCAAACAAGGACAAGAGCTATGAGAGAAAATATTGTTATTTGCCGGGACTACTAAGATACCCTCTTTCTAAACAATCCTTTTATCACCACTCTTGAATGAACCACCTAAAAGGAGGCCCGCTGCTCCACAGGAGTCCACAAAACAAGAGAGATTTTTTTTTTGTCTAGAAGGAAAGGCTTTTAGAAAAGCAGCAGCAGCCAGAGGTAGAGAGATGTCAGGGCGGCTCAGCGCTCTCGCCCGGGCTCCATCCATGCCGGGTGACAGCGGCCGCGGCGCCGCAGCTGCCGCCCGTGCGGGGCCGTGTCCGCTCGGATGAGGAGCGGCGGAGGCTTCGTCCCTGTGACTGCGCCGCCGGGGCCCGGGGTGGCTGGCGAAGGGGACTGTCACAGGATGTGACTGCAGGCTTCTGATGAGAAAGAGATGCTGGGGTTTGGGAGTTTTGTGGAGAAATGCCACAGTTAGCTGAATTTTCTGTCTTTGACTCACTCTGAGGCAAATTCAGATTAGCACTGGTGCCTGAAGGAAACTTAAGACAAATCCAAATCCAAACCCTGAGCAGTTTAAATACTGATATATTTCCTTCTGTCAGAGGCAATGGTTTTTAACCATCACTTCACGTGAGACACAAGGCACTGGAAGAATAAATCTCCCATCTCAGAGCACCAAGGAACACCAAGACAAGACGAATTTTAATACCTGTGGAGAGAGATTGGGTTTTCTTGCAAAAAGAAAATACTTGTAGTGTTTTACTTATGAAGCCTTCATGCATACCTCACTTTTTTGGGGAAACTCTGCTTCATGGATTCCATTCTAATGTTGTGGTTCTTTTTCCCCTTTGCAAATGTTTTTCAATGTCTACAAAATAATAATAATAAAAGAAAGTCTCCATAGTAACTAATTCTATTTTAGGGGTACCTTTGTATTTGCAGATATACCTAGAGGCAAATCTCAGGGAGGTTCAAAGTGGACATTAGGAAAAAGTTCTTCACTAAGAGGATTGTCAGGCAGAATATACTCCTCAGAGAAGTGGCCAGGGCACCAAGCCTGACAGATTTCAAGGAGCATCATGATGATGCTCTTAGACACCTGATTTAGTTTTAGGTAATCCTGTGAGAAGCAGGGAGTTGGACTCAGTGACCCTTGTGGGTCCCTTCCAGCTGGCAATACCCTATGATTCTACAGTTTCTAGCAGAGAGGAGTGGATCCTGACTACCACCCAGCCCTGACAGTGAGATTACTTCTCTCTCAGTTACTCTGCAGTTTATTTGCAGCATAAGAAAGGCTCAACATTGCTCTAGCACATTTTCAGCCCAGAAAATGTCTGATGTCTGCTAAAACTTCATAAAGACTTGTAGTGGAGATACACACACGAGATGAGCCCCAGCATCCCAAAGGACAGCTGTGCTCCAGCCGCCAGCATCACATTGGTGCTGCGGGAGCTCTGACCACTCCACCCCTGAGCACACCACAGCAGCGCTGGCAGTGCTGATCCGCCCGACACCACTTCCAGGGATGCTCAGCACTCCTGAAAAGTCTCCCTCTCGCCTCTGGGTGCTGTGGGAAGGACAGAGGAGGATCGGAAGGCAGCGCCCGGAGGAGCCGCAGCACCGCTCTGTGGTGGCGGGTTTCTTTGCAGGTTAGGGACAAGGACACCAGCTCGCTCTTCTCAAACACGCTGCTTCAGACAGAGGCATCGCTTGTCGTGGCACCAAGAAAAGCTGCTTCCTCATCGTTTCGAGGCTTTGCTCTGCTCCCCTCCTTCCTTCCTCCCCACTCTAAACTCTCTGCGTGCAGGCACCCTTCACTCCCGTTTTAAAGCCCCTGCACCCCAGGATACAGCTGTGATACTGGGATGCTGCTTCATAACCCTTTGCCTGACTGGAAAACACAGTCAGATGTGCTTAATCCTTTAAAAAAAAAAATAAAATTTTGCCTATAAATTTATCTTTCTATCTTTACAAGTTTTTTTCCACTCCTGACATGTAAATTAGAGAAATATAGGATCACTCCTTACAAAAGATCTGTGGCATCAGTTTTTAGATATTACTTACCTAAGGAGTTTTGGTGAATTAATGACAGTACAGAGAGAAATCTTAACTTATAAGACATGAATCCAGCTACTGAATAATGTGGTCTGCTTCCTAGAGTAGTCACACTGGAGAAAGACTGGATCAGTCTTAAATCCAAATGCAGAAGCCCAAAGTCACAGCACTGAGATGGGTTTTGTCACTCAACTTCCATTTCCTTTTAAACACGTAAGTTTTTATAACATCTCTGCAAACTGAAGAGAAACTGATCTCTCAAGAAAAGTTTGTTATCGGTGTTTTTCATCTTATAAACTGTGGATTCCCCAGGGCTGGAGCCTAATTTTGAATGTATGAAAAGAACCAAAAAAAAAACCACCCCAAAACCAAAAAACCACCACCCACAAAAAAAAACTCAAAAAAGAAAAAACAAACTCAAAACAAAACAAAAAACACACACACACACACAAAACAGAACAAACAAACAAAAAAAACACCACAAAAACCAAAAAAACCCCCTAGCTTAATATCAGTAGATATGTGAGCATTACCAAATCAGAAAAAAATCTGAAAAATCACTCATCTGGAATGTGTAGAGATCAGTCTGTTTTCTTAATTTTCCACTATTCCCCAATTCCCACTTAGCTGAGAAGAGACTCCATCTCAAATGATGTCACTGCAGCATCAGCTCCAAGCCAGGCAGATAAATGGCCTTACAAAAATCCCTCTCAGTCAGAAAGGGTATGAATTAGGTCAAGACTGGGATACTGCAGAGATCAGGAAATAAGGCTTCTAAGCAAGCCAAAAAGCAAAGCGCTAATGGCCAGGATAGCAATATATAATGAGCTCTTAAGAAGAACAACACATAGCTAAGCCATATATTTCCTCACTGGCAGTCAACTTCATGCTTTAATGAAGTTACAAGGCAGAACATAGGAGCATCTAATCTCCAGAGAATATCATTAGTGAAGACAAACTACATTTTACAATGCTGCCATTATTTTTGCTAGCATCTCATTAATCATTTAATAGTCATTACTCATTATTTGCTTAGCCTGGACAGAGTACACAGCTGTGCAAAAATACCCACAGAATCACAGATTCAGGTGGTCCTTTGCCCCATGGAGCTAACAAAGCTGTAATTTGTCACTGCTGCCAGTGACCATCAGAAGTTTGCATAGGAGGAAATACTGCCCATGTCCATCTTCATGGGCAGTTGAAATGGAAGCTGACTTTTACTGTGATAAATTGAAGATGCTGAATGATTTCCAGGCAGTGAGGAATAAAATCCTCTGCCAGATTTGGAGAAAAAAGAAGGCAATCATGTTTCTCTGCTGTCCTCAGATATAGTGAGGGACTGAGCCCCCAAACTGTTTGGAAAAGGCCACAGAAGATAGAGCTCAGTTCCAACCTGCTGGTCAAGTATAGACAGGCTCTCCTCACAGAGGTGTCTCCCTGTGTGCCCAGGGGTTAGCAACAGGCTCACCTGAGCTGCAGAGGAACAAGAAACTGGTCTGCAGGCACTGCTGCTGGGAAAGGCCATTTACAGTGGCAACGGCCTTCACTCAAACACAAGATGACAAATTTCCTCTCAGCCTTGAAAAACCCTTGTCTTCTGAATAAATACAGACAGGTGTAAGGGGTTTTCCAGTTCACCATCTGAGAGGTGACCAAAACAGAGACTGGACCACAGTCCTCTCACATTGACCTGGGAAAGCAGGGATGCTCCTACATCACAGGGATGTGACATTTCATCAGTGACTTACTCACCCTCCTGATACCCAGAGAAAGTGTTCATGTGGATCCACTCTTAGCTCCATAAAGGGAAACTGAGGCAAGGAACACACTGCTGGGTACCTGCTCCTTGTGGCCATACAGTTGTTGTTTTAACCAACCACCCTGTGGAGGTGGCATCCCCGTGTGGCAATTAATGAGCCAAAACATTGGGAAAAAAAGTCACATTCAGAACTAAAGTAATTTCATAGCCATGTCCTGCAGTCTGTGGATGTGCTGGGACAGTTCTGAATCCTGATTTATCATCCAGCAGCAGAGGTACAAAAACGAGCAGGGTGATAACTCAGTGACCTGCAGTGCTCAGGGGGTACCCAGACTGCAGCCCCTACTCAGAGCAGGACAGTGCCTCTGGTGGGTGTCAGAGTTGCTGTGCATTTCAGATCAATTGTACAACCCCACGTTTTTAACAAAGGGAAAAGAAGTCCTTTGTGTATTTTTATGTGCTTTTTAAGTGTGTGTGCTTTGTTTTTTAAGCCCTTACATCACATAAGGAACAAGTGACCAATCCATGTAACAGTTTTCTAAATATATTTTGCTTGAGGCACACATTCAGGACAGAAAAAAAATTCAGTCCAGGTAATTAAATATTTGTCAGCTATAAACAATTGCAAATGGCTCCCAGTGAGGTAACCCATCACCTCCCATGCCACAGGCCAGGAGCGCTCCTGCAGGAGCCCTGTGGATCCTTCCTTACCGCTGGGAAAAGTGCTCTTGGCAAAGACTCTCTTGCAGAGCAAGCTTCAGGATGGGTGAAATGTCTGCTCCTGGATACTGGCTTTTCCCATGGAAAAGATGGTCCAGTCCCAGCAAAGGAAAGGGGGACCGAAGTGTGACCTGCACTGCTGGCCTCTGCTCCCCACCAAAACACATGGATAAGGACTTGCTCTGGGTATGCACACCCCCAGAAGCCACATATGCACAGCATCAAGGCTGCTCTGGGATCACAGGCTCGGGCACAAAACCAACCACACCTTTCTGCTGAATGTATCCTATTTGAAATGACCAATTCACATTTCGGTGATGAAATCGTCCTTGTCCCCAAAGCAAGAGGGTCTTCTCACACCTGTACCCACCCTCTCCATCATCTGAGGCAAAAAGCCTACAGCTGGTATTTTACTCCCATAAAGGGGCAAAGAAGGGTGGCCCTCCCCTTTGCAAATGCAAAGGGTTGTTTAACATGGCCCTCCAAAAGATGCATCGAGAAACAACAGCTTCCAGCATAGTTCTGGAGGTTTGCTATCAAGAAGCAGCTGCCTTCCTCTGAGGATGGTGCCCTTGAGAGCTGCAGGCAGCCTCACAGCAGGCTCAGCAGGGTGACTACACTGCTGGGCACAGGGGGCAGGCCCACTTGCTGGAGGAGAGCAGATAGACTGTTTTAATCCTTGTTTCCTCTTCATTTTGCCCTAAGAATGAAGTAACCAAATGTGATAAACTTTGAGAAATATTTTGAAACCTTGTCCATCTCTAGCAATTTACTTACCTCAACAGGCCTTTCTCTATTTCTCCAGGAGGCTCTGAATGTCTTTCTCTGCAAGTTAAGGAATATTCCCTTTCTTCTACAGTTCCACAACTCCATGTCTCAGCTCTGAATCACTGGTGAGATCCCAATCACAACAGAGCACACTGATTACCCTGAGGCATCCTCTACAGACCTCTAATATCCAGGTCAGGAGATGGCACTCAGGAGAAGTAAAATTCCCTTGTAGATTGTCCTGTCCAAAAGATGTTTCCTACTCTTTTTATGTCTTATTTTCCTGAGCTGTAAGGAACTGTTTAGCCTTTACTGTGTTTTTGCCCAGGAGAGCTAGAAAGGCAAAATGATTTTTCTAAAGTAATTGTTCTACAGAGAGTGCACAACACTTTCTGAAGCCAAGTCAGCACATAAATGTAAGCCATTAAATGAGAAACCCACTGAGTATCGAAGCAGTTGAGAACCAAGACCAGCTGCACACTGGCTAAAAATCAACTATGGAGTTCAGCCAGGGGTCATGATGCCCTATAACAGCAATGTGGAGGGCTCCTGATGTCCTATAATGGCAAAATGGAAACATGAGTTGATTAGCCAGGGGTTTTTATTGCTGATGGATGAACATTAACAGGCAATTCACTCACAGGTAAAGAAGAGCACAAATGTTATGGTTGGAGCACATGTATTTCATTAAAATAAGTGTGCAAGTTGCTGTTCAGATTGAGGAAATGACATTCATCTGTGATTCATCTGTATGGGCCTGTGGATAACTACAGGTACCTCCTCCCTGTTGATCCCTTTCAACATGATCCCATCAAGGCAACCAATCCTGCAATGGGAGACAGCACAGGCAGAAACCCCAGCGCTGGCATGGTGTACTTCAGAGGAGACAATTCTCTCTTTTTTAACAAAAAAGTAACACTCTTTTTCCCTCCCCCTTTCCTAAATGCATTTGGAAACCTGAGCTGAGAAGAAATCTGAAAGTGTTTTCAGAGGAAAGCTGGGGAGAGGAAAATTAGGTTCAATATGTCAGGAAAAAAATTCCAGAACTTCTTTGTGTGGCAATGAGTTGTTTTTATCTGTAGAATGAACTTTGAGACAGAAAGATGATTAAGATGATAACCCAGACCCATGGGACAAAAGAACCAGCTGCTCTGATTGCATTTTGCCCTCTGATGGGGAGCCAGAAGTGCCCCAGCACAAGAGCCTCAGACTCTTGGATGTAGTATGGTACAAATATCCCAGTGAATACAAGATGCATAGCCAAGAGCTGCCTTTGCCCCCAGATGTCATTCCAGGCTTTGAAAGCTATGGATTCTCACATCCTCTTGGCTAGAGGGTTGGTCCTTTCAGCTCATTTTCATAGGGAAATCTGAGCTGGCAGCCATACAGCGCACTTGGGGCCAGGTGTCAGCTCCCTGCCTTCCCCCCTGCCCCACACAGGGCTGGGGACACACAAAGAGAAGTGGGGCAGCAGCAGAAACACAGATGAGCTCATCTGACTTACCTGGTTTCTCCTGGGCAGTGGATCACTCTCAAGGCTTCAATCAGCAGAGAGCAGCTCGCAGGCACCCACCAATGGCTCTCCATAGAGAGTTACCATTCCCTGGAGGAAGAGACCAGGCACTGCTAGGGGCTGTCACTGCTTGCCCTGTGGCCCAGCCCTGAAAATGAAAAACAAGGTGAAAAAAAACGCTGCTGGAGTCTGTATCCATCAACTCACCTCGAGTAGAAAAGCTACCAACTGCCCTGGAAGACAAGCACTGGGTGAGACACAGACCTTTGAGAGCGGTGTGCCAGGGGAAAGCCCCAGCACAGGATGTTCCCCCTATCACTGCAGCTCTCTTCCATCCTCATCCTCCTGCTGACTGGGGAGTGAGCTGCATCTCCTGCCCTGTGGCAGCAGAAGGAGGGACAAAGGGAGACAAGCCACTCTGGGCAGCCCAGGGATTTCCCAGGAGGAGCACCCCTGGCCCAAAGAACACAATGGATCGTTTCCGGATGATCTTCCAGTACTTCCAATCCAACTCAGAGTCTGTAATGAATGGAATCTGTGGGCTGTTGGCCCTGGCAAGTGTAAAGATGTACACCAGCTTTGACTTCAGCTGCCCCTGTCTGCCCCAGTACAACGTGGCATATGGCTTGGGGATTATGTTTGTACCCGCCATCATCTTCTTCCTGTGTGGCCTCATCCTCAACAGACAGTCCTTGGTGATGCTGGAGGAGTGGAGGCGACCAGAGGGGCGCAGAAAGAAGGACCTGGCTGTCATCAGGTGGGGTTTGGAGCAGTAATGGCATCCTTCTTCTCACCTCCTGTTTAGCTGTCTTTCTCCATAGCTTTGATCCTCCGGGTAGATTAATTTTCTTGTAAGCTCATCTCCTGAAACATCTCCCCGTGACGCTGGAGGGGCAGGGGTATTGGAAATGCATTTACATCCAGCAGAAATTAGGGCAGTCTCATTCCATCCCAGCTAAGGAGAGCAGGAGTGCCTCAGCACCTGGGCTTATGCCACCACCCTGGGAAACTGCACTGCTGCCTTGTCATGTGTTCACAGGGTGTCTCCTGGGGCTTCCATGTGCAAAAAGATGAGGTATTTCCTTTTAAATATGCAGAAGGTGTGGCATTTTCATCACGGTCATTCTTTATCAAAAGCCTCATGGTCTCCCTCCCTTCACCTGAGTTTTTACTAATTTGTACTGGTTGTAAGGGTGAGAGGACTCATATTCCATCTGTTACACGTAAAGTTTTATGCAGTATACAGATTGGCTCAGAGAGGGGCAAGAAAAGCTGCAGAAAAAAAATGGGGATTTTCCAGATTGAAACTGATGAGAAAAAGAAGTATGAATGTGAAAGACAAAGGAGAGCTGACAAAGATCTGTGCATGGGAGACATAAGGGTACAGTCAGGGCAAGCACATGATGAGGGGATTGTGCATGAGTGCAGACAGCACACAGAGAACTCCCATGTGCTAGTGCAGATTTCACTGAGAGGCAGAACCAACAAAGACATCCCAGAGCAGAAGTATCAGCTGGAGCAATACTGAGGGTAGTCCTGGGAGTCAGTTCACTGGATCTGGAAAGACTGCTTGGCTCAGGACAGCCTGCATCCCTCAGAGCTCTGGATGAGGATAAAGCTCCCAGCATTAACCCACTCACCTCTCTCTGCTGCTCCAGGTACATGTGTTCCTCCATCATGCAGCGAGCCATGGTTGCCCCTGTTGTCTGGATCGTAGTCACCCTCCTGGATGGCAAATGCCTGATCTGTGCTTTCAGTGGCTCCGTGGATCCCCAGAAGTTTGTGGGCTTTGCCAATGTGAGCACAGTGCAGGTGCAGCAGCTGCTGGCCAAGGTGCCCTGCAAGGATGATGAGCTCATGAGGAACAACACGTCCCGCAAGGCGGTGTCCAGGTACCTGCGCTGCTGGTCCCAGGTGGGTCACTGCTGGCAGAGCCTCTCAGTGTCAGTGAGGTGACCAGACATGTGGCATCTGCTCCTGCTCTTCCTTGATCTGCCATCACTTCATTGTGGTCAGGCTGGGAGCAAGGCTGCTCTGTGCTTCTTTTTGCTTCCAAATGTTGCTATGCTATCCTAAGGGATAATCATGAGTCAGGTAGGGAAAAGGAAAGAAATAATGAATGGTTTAATAAAAGAACCAGCAGCTTCCAAACCCAGATAATAAAAGATGTTGTTTCTCCTAAAGCCAGTTTAGTTTTTTAACACTGTTCAGTGTTAAAAGATCTTTCTAACTGTTAACCCTGCAGACAGGACCCACTGTTTTAGGGACAGTGCAAGCTTAGAGAGATGAAAACAGCTTTCTCAGGGCCAATAGAACAGGGCACAGTGGGGAGTGGAGCTCTGACTGGCCTCAGCTCTTGGTACAGAAGTGCCAGGTGAGGCATTGGGACAGGTGGAAGGTCATTGAAAACAAGCCCTTCCTTCTTATCAAAGGGAGCTGCCCATAGTCTGGGCTGTCTTCACGCTGCTATGGGGCCTCCTGGGCCCTGGAGTTAGTGTAGGTGGCAGATGAAGATCACTGGAGATAAAGAAATGCCAAAGGAAAGCACTAAAGTCCCCTTTCCCTGAGGCACTCCTATGCTCATAGCAAATGCTGGCCTGCTCCAGGCAATTCTGCAATCAGTTATCCTTACTGAATGATTCATGCACAGATAAATATCCCATATTCTCTGGGAGGAAATTACACCAACCCTCTGGGTGCAGCGGGTGCTAGACTACAGGGACAGATCAAAGACAGGAGTCCAGATTCATCACATTTCCCCTCCAGCCACACAAACTCCCTGTCTCACTGATACAGGAAAAGAGCTTGTGCCTGTCCTTATGTCTGTCTTGCTCCTGTTTCACTGCTTCTTTCTTATCACACAGGCACTCGGCTGGAGCATTTTGTTGATCCTTATCATAGCAGCTTTCCTTGCCCGCTGGCTCAGACCTTGCTTCAACCAAGTCACCCTCCTGCAGGCACGCCACTGGAGCAACTACATTGACATCGAGCAAAAGGTTTTTGAGGAAACCTGCTGTGAGCACAGCCGGCTCTTTGCTCACAAATGCATCCTCCACTTCTTTGAAAGCATGCAGCAAGAGATCAAACGGCACAGCTTCAGCTTGCCTAGGGAGGGAGAGGGGGCTGGAGAAGAGGAAGATCTTCTCCGGGGCATCACAGATCAGGACCAAGTGAACAAACTTCTGAAAACGTGGTACTATGAGAAACCTCCCCTGGATGTCAGCCAGACACACCAGAGGCATCCCCTGGTGCAAGAGAGATCCCCTCTGCCCTGGGCAGATGCCAGCACCCACTCCAAATTCCCCCAGCACATCAATGTGTAAAGAGAGCTTTGTCCTGCAGACACAGAAGGAGCATTGCCAAACCTCTGCACAAAGCCAGGACCAGCAGGCAGATGACAGTCATGCTCCTATCTTCCTCTGAAACTCCAGCCCCAAAGGCTCCACTCCAGGGCATGCCTAGCAAAACCTCCAAAGTCAGCTGGTTGTGAGGGTCCAGGGGTCCCAGATGCAGTCACTGTTAATGGCATTTCTCAGCCAAGGGCTCAGTGGGGCATTTTTGTCATATCGAAGGGTTTGCAGCTTCCTACAGCAATGATAAAAGTGTTCTGGCTTGAGGAAGGATTTAAGCATAGCAGCAACATCTGGCTGCATACACAAACCATACACAAACAGAGGTGTGAAAAGCTCCTGCCCATTCCAATGAAACCTGGTTCAAAGGGTCATCAGAGCTGACACAGAAATTATTTAATTGGCAACTCTCTTAGTACCACACCAACATATTTATCAAAAAGGCAAAACCACCTCCTACATCTTCCCATCTGCTGAGAGCTCTGGCTGCCCCCAGCCCAGCTGCCAAAGTGTGCCTTCCTCTAACAACCCATCAATACTTCCATGCATTTCAAAAATTAAATACGGCAGCACACTGAATTTCATGGAGCAGGGTAACTTGAATTGAAGACACCTCTGAATAAGGATTGGATTGGATTGGGTTTGCAGAAGGAACAGGAGATGGAGGATTTGTGTAACACAACCATGGGGCTATGCTGGGGTTCAGGTAGCTGCTATAAGTGCTAAGCCATGGAAAGGACACACTCTGCCTGAGATGTCTGAACACAGATTTTTAAACTCCTCTGCTAGATTTGAGTACAAACTGACCTATCCAGAGGATATCCTTGCAACACCTATTTGGGCATTTCCATCCATAGTTTCAAAACTGTTTGAATGTAACCTTATCTCTGAGCTTTTAATGATAATTGCTTTCTTGCCTGCCTTTTCCAGCCCTCTTTGTACATGGTGCCAGTTTGACTGGTACTTCTGTCCAGCATTGCTGCTTGGATGCATTAAAGTCTTTACTGCAAACTAACCCAGAACAGACATGTCTATTCCTCCAGGCTGAACCTCACAATTATGCCCACTTTGTCTCTTGGAGGGAGAGCTGCAATGTGGAGGGGCTGGGAGGAGGTGGGGGTGAAGAAGAAATGTCTCCTTGGGTGTGCATGGGCAGGTGGGGCAAGCAGGGCTTCCAGGGGGAAAGACATGGGTGGGATAGGGGCAGAGAAACCTGCCACCACATTGGGGCTAAATCCAAAACAAGGGATCAAAATGAAGATGCATATTAATCCCCCAAATGGATTTGTCAAGCCCCTGGCAGGTGGGCCACCTCCTCCCCAGGATGTTTGTATGCACAGGCCAGAGAATGAGGATGTACTGGGTAAAACATTGGGAGGCAAAATAATTCCATAGCCTACCCGTGGGCAGCTGCACCCCTTTGCCCACTGATGCCCAGTCAGGAGCTGCAGGGTGCAGAGGGATGGGCTGCAGAGCTTTTCTTATTTGCATAGCAAAATCAGATCTGGATGAATCCCTGAGCTCCCTTGGATATGCTAGGAGAATGCATAGAGCCAGCTGTGGCCCATGCTGGTAGGGAAAAACACAGTGATCTTCTCCCCAGGAGCTCTTTAGATCCAGGGAGCTTCTGAGCTCTTATTTGAAATCAGCATTGCACTTTGAATTGTGTCTCTGGTTTACTTTTATCAGACATGACATCACAAATCTGAGGCTGCAGCTCAGTTTGGACTCACCATTCCATACTAGTCAAATTGGGTATTTTCCTAACGTGCTCAGAGCTGAGGTCTGCAGCTCCATTTGCATGCTTCTTTCCATGTTCTCAGGTTTTAAGTCATACCAGTGTGGCCACAAAATACGAAATGCAAAAAAGGGGAAGAGGAACAGATTTGTTATTCGTACCAGGAGGAAGAAAACAGGAGGGTTTAAGAGTGCTGCCATAGATTTTGAAGATCTCAAAGGTTCACATGGTGCTGGGAGAGTCTGGTCTGGTCACGGAGTAGCTCCAGTTGGCTGGGGCCATGGGTATTCATTCCACCCAGCCTCCCTGAGTCTCTTGCTGTGTTTCCTTCTAAAGGCCAAGAACTCTTCACCATTTTGGCAAGTGGTGTCTAGCACCCCATGACAGCACAAGAGGCAATAAAGCCAAATTCCATTTAAACAGAAGAAAACATTGATTTTAAGGGTGATGGAAAGGCTTGCCCAGAAAGTCTATGGCACCTCCATCTATGGAAATATTCACATCCCAGTTATATGTGAGCCTGAACATGCTTTGTGCAGGGAGTGGTGGGTGGACTGAAAAATCTCCAGAGATCTCTTCCCACCAGCTCTATTAATAGTGTGTACCCTCCTGTGGAAGTTGGGGCAGAGAGGGTCATTCACAAACTTTAGCAGCTCTCTGATTCTCAGGGCTGTTGTGATGCCTGACCTGCAGATATGTCCGGCATCCTTAGAGATCCTCATCTCCCGAGAGGCTGTGGAACAGCAGAGCTGACTGCAAAGACGACTTCCCCAGTCACTTCCTAAACTCTCCTGATGGGAATTGTTACTGCTTTCACGTCCCTCCTTTCTATATCCTACACTGACTGGGACATGCAAAGCCCTCCTCAACTCCACACCTTGGAGTCTGTCTTGGTGTATGGTGCAGGACCGGGTCCTGGGAGAGGCTTGGACGTGTATCATCTCTTTCAGGACAGGAGTTTTCCAGAGCACAAATAAGTTGGGATTTGGGAGGAATCATCAGCTCTGCCTTCCCTTGCAAGTCAGTTAGAGCGAACTTTCTGTTGGGAAGCTCATGAAAACAAAGTCCTTCCTAACAAAGCAACATGGAAAGAAAGACTCAGGCATTGTCTTCTGTGGGCTCTTTTTTGATTGGCACTGACCTATTGCTGGCTTCAGTGAGAACTATCGTGCAGTACACCAAGCAGGCTCAGGCCCTTCATTCATGTTTAATAAAAGGCAGGGTTTTCCTGGAGATCAAAAAGCTCTCAGCTTTTTACAGGGTTGATTCACACAGGCTTTGATGTGAACTGCCCTTCAAAAAGCCACTTGCCAGGTGAACAGAAAAGCCAGTCTGAGTTCTTAGCTAGCAATACAATATGCCTCGTCTATATTCATGCAGCAAAATCTCTGCCCATTTGATGAGATCATGCAATTAACCTCTCCACAGCAGGCAGAGCTAAGACTGCTCAGGTATTACCCACTGCACTCTGTGCCCACCTCTGCGGTGGCATCTGAGGGTGAGCTCAGCATAATCAGCTGAGCCCCAGGACTGGTGCAGGGCAGACTCAGAACCTGCAGCACTGACTAATGGTCAAAATGCCTGGTCTGGCTTCCTGCCTCTGTACTGACACACTGCAAAAACTTGGGGCAAAGTACTTCTCCTGCGTCTTCCGTGTGCCACTCACCTATGTACAGCTTCCCTTGATGACATGTCCCCAGCCATCATTGCAGTCACACTGCAATGCTGCCCAGTCATACGTGTCTGGATCCTCACATCAATTGCTCAGGTGGTGCCTGGACAGGAGGGACTGAGCAATTGCCACCATCTGTTTTACAGCCACTTGTAGTCCCAGTAATCCCCCATATTTTGGCCATATTTTGCTTGAGGGAGCAACTGAGTGTACCAAGGCTGCTTTGTGAACTGGGAACCAAGATGCAGGATAACACTATCAGCCTGTCCACTTCTTTTAGATTTGTGCTGTAGAAGTCAAGCCCAGTGTAACTGTTACCTCCCCTTCCTCTGCTTTTCCTTTTCTTTTCCCTTCCCTATGCAGAATAAAAAAGAAGAGGTATTTCCCAGTGAAGCAGGTACAGAAGTAGGGGCTCACAGACCTGCAGGTGCTTGCCTCAGATGCTGCTGAGGCAAGGCAGACACACAGAGGGAAGGGGGAAGCTCTGGAATCCAGTTTTTCCATGTGTGCCAGCACTGCAGAGGTGGAGTGTCCCATTCAGTCCTGGGAAGAGCACCCACTCTCGAATTTGCAAACAGGTTCACAGCAGCCAATCAGCCAACTCTGGCCAGGGCACAAAGTGTCTGGTACACAGCCATGGTAACACCTGCACCCTCCAGCAAACAGCACTGGTGGCTGGGAGACTGCAGAAATGGGGATATGAAGAAGAATGAAATCAGATTTTGCAAACCAGAAACAACCCAGGTCCCAGATCCAAAGAAGAGCAGGAGGAAGCAAACTTTTGTAGGCAGCAAAATCAGCAGAAAAATAATTTAATTTTCTGCTTTAAATAGTGGTGTTGTAAGAGTGCATGAAACAGTGAACTGCACAGAAATTTGGTGATGTCATCTTTGAAGAGGAAATCTGAAAGAATGAAATAAACTGAGCCCACAGCTTGGACTCCGGTGGCGGAAGGAATCAAGCAAAGATGGACAAGTTTCGGATGATCTTCCAGTTTTTCCAGTCCAACCAGGAGTCCTTCATGAATGGCATCTGTGGGATCATGGCCCTTGCCAGCACCCAGATGTACTCAGCCTTTGATTTCAACTGCCCCTGCCTGCCACACTACAACCTGGCCTATGGGCTGGGCATCCTCCTGGTGCCCCCCTTCATCTTGTTCCTGCTGGGTTTTGTGCTGAACAACAACATCTCCATGCTGGCAGAGGAGTGGAGGCGGCCGCAGGGCGGGCGGGGGAAGGACCCGTCAGTCCTGCGCTACATGTTCTGCTCCATGGCGCAGCGGGCCATGATCGCCCCCGCAGTCTGGGTGTCAGTGACGCTGCTGGATGGCAAGTGCATCACCTGTGCCTTCTGCACCTCGGTGCCCGTGGACACCCTGGGCAATGCCAGCCACCCCCGCCTCTCCCAGGGGGAGATACAGCGGGTCCTCGCCCGAATCCCCTGCAAGGAGATCTACAATGGACAGCAGCTCATCGCCAATGAAGTGGCCGTCAGGTACCTGCGCTGCATCTCACAGGTAAGAGGTACCATGGCTGTGCTCTCACTGGTGGCTTGGGGTGAGGCACTGCCAGCCTTAGCTCTTCCCTCGACAGAACCTCCTTGTTGAAATCAAGCTGCAGCAGGAGAGACTAGTGATTTTGCCACAGTACAAGGTGTTCAGAGTCAGTTCTGTGGAGCTATGCCTCTAGTGTGGTGCAGAGGCTGTAGCTGTAAGTCATCCTGATAATTGGCCCCCTCTCCTGCCTGGGCAGCCCCGGGCTGCAGAGCAGTGACACCCAAACCATCTGCATGTATTTATTCAGAGCAGAAGGGGTGGAGATGGATCTTACTCAGTGACTGGTAGGTTGTCACCCTCTCCAATAACCCATCAGGTGCTCTTGCTTCTCATTACAACATGTGCAAGCAACGGGCTGATAACCATCTATGCCACTTGTCTCTGCTGCTGCATGGGAACAGCCAGTGGGTGTTTATTAACCATCCCAGGGAACCACAAATGAAGATGTGTCACTAACCACTTGTCCTGTGCTTAATTCTGCTCAAGCCCTCTGCTCCTGGCCGTGCTGGAGACAGGATAGTCTGAAATACCTGTCACTCATGCACTCCCATTTATAAGCAGCCCTTCTGCCTGACCTCCTTAGGGCAGAGAGGAATTATTGTCCCCTTTGAGAGAAATGGACCCACAGAGACTTCTCGAAAGACACAAAGCAGATATTCCTGGGCAGACCCCAACCGAAAAGCATTGGGAGCCGTAAAACAAGAAGTCTCAGATAGCACCTCCCTCCTAGGGTGCTCTTCTAGGGAGCTGCATCTCCAGGAGGGTTGAACCTCATGAGCTCTGCCAGTACAGCCTGGAGGCAGCCTGAGCGAAGACTGATGGTGAACAAGATAGACTGGTTCTGGCTCTGCCCTCATCTCACCCTTCCTGTCAGATCCCATAAACAGGGGAGCTTTCACTGCTGCTCACTCACAGTAGATGTTACTAAGTTTAACAGCTCACAAAAAGGATTAGATAGCTGCATAAACTGGGGAGACAATTGTCCCCAATCTGGGACAATTCTGCAAGTCAGAGGACACAGGCAATCCTAGACCTAGGTGAGGGGACCATCCTATTGGAGACAGAACCAAGGGCTGGGCACAGGATTCAGCTCTGGCGTTATTTATGGTCAGTGCCTGCTGATGTTCTACAAGGTAAGATGCAAGAGGTGCTGCCTATGTGGATGCACTGAACAAAATTTCAGTGCAAATGATTCACAGGGCCTCCTCATCCAGTTTTGCAGTGTAAACACAGCCAAATGTCAAACAGCCCAAAGTGAAGTCAGGCTTGTTTGCAAACCAGGGAGGTTCTTCTGGCATGTGCTCTGCCTGCCTGTGACAGCTCTGGTTCCCTTTCATCCCTGCAGGCTCTGGGCTGGTGCTTTGTGCTGCTGATGACCACTCTGGCTTTCATGGTCAGATCTCTTCGGCCTTGCTTCAGCCAGGCTGCCTTCCTGAAGAGCAGATACTGGTCCCACTATATCGACATCGAGAGGAAGCTGTTTGATGAGACATGTGCGGAGCACGCCAGAAGCTTTGCCAAGGTCTGCATCCAGCAGTTCTTTGAGGGCATGAGCACAGACTTGGTGGCTGCTCGCTGCCACTTGCCCAGGAAAGCCCCTGCTGATGCAGAGGAAGCTGCACAGAAGCTCTTGGGCATCACCGACCAGGGCACCATGAACATGGCCCTGAAGAGCTGGCACAGATGCAAGCCCCCACTGCACCTCCACCCACCTGCCCTCCCCACTGGAAATGGCTGGGCAGGAGAAGGGCAGCCCCCCACGCACCCCTCTGCACCCCCAAGAGAGACAGCTGCATACTACAGCTGTGTGTGAGGGCCCGCAGGGCTGTGCAGAGGCACATTTTTGTGAGATAGGCTGCAGAAAGGGCAGAAGAGGCCAGAGCACAGGCAAGGGTCAGTGCCACAGCAGCTGCAGAGGAACAGGCACCCAGGGTTCAGTGGTGCCAGTGTGATCCCATCTGCTCTCATCTGCTCTCACATCCAGTCCTACAGCATCAGTAATTCAGGTAATGAGTTTTGTGCCAGGAGGGGCAATTTTGCAAGGCCATGATGGACAAGCCCCAGGGATGCTGAAGGGTATAATGTGGCAGCCAGACATCCTATGTGTCCCATACCACTGAGCACCAGGTTTGTGTTGTAGCAGTTGCCAAGACAGACACTATGTGCAAATCAAAAGACAGACAGATGTGCAAATCTTCCTCTCTTTCATGACGTGCTCAGCATTGAGCACTGCATGTGGGTTTAGGCAGTATTAAAAATCCCCAGGGGGGGAAACAAGCTGGGACTTCCCCTTTCTCCTGCCAAATTGTGAGACCCTAAAAGATCACATTACCCCTCCACACACTACACCCCCACAGACACATGGCTCCCAAGCCAAGAAAAGCTTTAAAATAAATTTGACCAAAGCAATGAGCTAGTGAAGTGACATCCTACATTGCACTACCTGTGACAGAAACAGCATGATTGGTGTTACAGGTGCCATAAAATGAGGATTCCACAGAGATGCTCCTTGAGGGAAGTGTCCAGACAAGGAGAGCAGTTAGCATTCAGCAGCAGGGAGTGGAGAGGGGGCCAGGCCAACACCCTACCACAAATCTGCCTCAGGACTATTTGTTCTTACAATTTTTCCTGTATCTCTCCCTGACACAAAGACTGTTGTTAAAAACCCACCTGGGTGTTTGTTTAAGGAGCCAAATAAATAATTCACGTTTACCATTCAAGCTGTGTGCTCAGACACCAGGATTTATAAAAGCTATTTACAAAAGCTGTTGGTGTTTCTTTACTTGGATGCAATGAAAAGGACTGGAAGAGCCTCCAGGCCAAGCCTGAGGTGCTGAGGTTATGTGAGTTGAAGCGTTTTGCCAGTGCATGGCCACCAGCAGCAGCCAGCCACGGCCCTCAGAGAAGCCAGGAAGTCACCACCAACGTTACACAATACAAGGTGGATGCCCACTTCTATAGAAACAGAGGATGACAGGATGCAGGTCGTTGGGGTGACCATGGAAATCACAGCACAGAAGAGTGTTTCCCAGTGGCTCTGATTTTATTACAGATATGCAGAAGGCAAACCCCTTTTGAGAGATGAGTTTTAGCCCTGCCACGTCCCTTCTGAGATGTTCATTCACTTGAAATTTCTGCTGTGGTGTTCTTGTTTAAACAACTTATTATGGCTGGCCAGTAACTGAGGTGTCATTTGCATAAACCTTAATTATCAGCGTATAATTCCACAGAGTCTTTGGGGAGAAGAGAACAAAGGATCAAAATGATGAGGAAATCCTCCTGACTGCTGTGAGATCATCTGAGTAAGCCCATAGTCAAGGGCAGGCTGAATCTGGCCAGCTCCCAGGAGAAGGGAGCATGACATGGCTTTGTCATTAATCTTCACACCCAAACGTTAATTAAGGCACCTGCCCAGAAATTAATAGGCACAAAACCTGATTTACAAAGCAAAGGAGATTAAAAGATAAAGGTGGTTTCCACTCTGCAGTTCAGTGCCGTTCATGGCTCACTGAGAAAGGTGTGCTCAGAGTCCCCACAATGGCGAGCAGCACACATGACATAGCCATTAAGGTATCAAAATAACCAGATGCATTTGCAATGAGAAGCTTTTGGACTTTTAACTAAGATTTTTAGCATTAGAACTTTGCCCCCATGCAGCAAATTCAGCAGTTGCAGAGTTCTCACAGATCAGACAGGTTCTCCTCTCCGCGCTGGAATTTGGGTACATTGCCTCTGGGAGAAGAGCCTTCCCAAGGGAGCCCGACACAGCCCCTGGGATTGCAGCCAGGCTGTGGTCCCGGTGCTGATCCCGGTTTGTTGCAGTGCCCTGAGCGTAGCGCCAGCCCCACAGTCCCCACCAAGCCGGCAGGGGAGCACCGCAGGCAAGCACCGAGGGTGTGGGAGTGCCGAGGGATGCACCGCACCCAGAGAACTGGGAGCTGCAAAAACCCGCCCCAGGATCCCAGATCCGGAGGTAGGAAGGAAGACGATCCAAAAATCCCATCGTCTGAACTGCCAGCACTGGGCTGAGCTTAGGTTTGCTCGGGGCAGAGGGGAACGTGGGTGTTGCTGAAGATTTGCCTGTGCTGAAGACATTCTCTGGGGAGGGCTGAGTTTAACCCCGGAGACAAGACAGCAAGGAGGGTGGGGAAGGAGGATGGGGGCCCCCGGCCTCTGCAACAGGCTGGGCAGGAGCTGGAGCTGAGGGACAGATGGCGGAGAGGAGGGAGCACAGAGAAAGCGAGGCACTCTCGGCTGCCTCGCAGGCATCGCTCAAGCAGAGGAAGCAGCGAGTGGAAAAGTTGAGCCAGGCAGGAATGCACGGCACTCGCCAAAAATCAGGCTGTGCCCAGCCCTGCTCACATGGCCCCCGGCCCTGCTCAGCCCCCAGCCTGCTCGGTCCTGTGTGGGGGGAAACAGAACCTGGCACCCCACAGAGCTTGTGATGCCCCAAAAACCCACCCAGGGGGGCACCTTCCCGTTGGCTCAGTGAGCTCCCATGTGCTAAAGCAGAAGTTTCTGCCCCTTCTCGTGGGGCCATGGGCTTCTCCCGCGCTGTCCCTGCCTGCGTGGTGAGGCTCACCGTCATGACTGCGTCCCCTGGGGACCCTGGGGGCTGCACCCAAGCCCTAGGCTGGGAGGATCCACTATTTCCCCTCTGCACTCCTGCAAGGCGCCTCACCACTGCCGTTCTCCAGGCAAACTCCCGGCCATCCCGGCCAGCCATTGCACATCTGCATCATGAGTCAGAAAGCACGATGTGCTTTTTCCAGTAACTCATTCTCTCAGCTTTTCATTTCCTTTTTTTTTTTTTTTTTTTTTTTTTTTTTTTTTTTTTTTTTTAAAGGCACAACCTCAGCTGCGCACAGAGCAGAAGCCAAGCGCCTGTTCTTTGCCCCACCCAAGCTCAGGGCCTGAAACAACCTCCTCCCTCTTTCAAACCGAATGAGGAAGCCTTCACAAACTGCTAAGGCTGTTTTCAAAAGCTTCCACTTCGCCCATCAGACCAGCTTCAGCTGCATCCTGACTTCTGCACTGCCCTGTGTGCCGCTGGAAACCCCCCCCATGACCAGAGCCTGAGTGAAAAAACACAGGAAGGGCTGAGTATGCTCCAGAACTAGTTTCAACAACTTTTTCAAGTAAGTGATGAAATTTTTTCTTGCTTTCATATATATTTTGGGGAAAGAAACAGAGTATCCTAAAAACTTACCTGCTGAAAACAACTTCTCCCCTTCTACCCAGCCCTCTCTCCCAAACCATAACTGCCAAGCAGAGGAAAGGTAACCTCTAAATGGCCAATACTTCTCTTTGTCAACTCCTCCGATTTTTGCTTTGCCATTTGCCAGGCTCTGTCAGGAAGGTTACAGGGCTATGTTTATCAGGGCTGTTCGTGGGTAACCAACAGCAGATGCTTGAACTAGAGGAAGTTTGTGGCTTTAGCATCTGGCTGCAAAAGTAGAGTTCTACCAAGCATGGAGATGGAGGCCTGGCTCCCCATCACGTGGTGGCAGTTTTCAGCTGGTCTGTCTCCTTTGCAGAGGGAGTTTTGCATATGGAAAACTGGGAAGCTGCAGGAAGACATTAATGGCTGTTTACATTTGAACTCAGCGATATCACAGTGTGACTTTAAAGGGCTTGCCATGGGTTAGACACAGCAAAGAATGAAGGCCAAATTTCTGCCCCTGTTCCCCATCCCTGCCCCATGGAGAATGGGAGTAAACTAGGATTTGTTGAGGCAGCATATAACCTGAGGCAGAGTAGTGGTTTAAAGCACAGTGTAAGAGCAAGCCTTGTGCAAAAGACCATAAGGATTAAAGTATCTTTGTCTCTTCTGCCTGAATGTTCCTGAAATCTTGTTCCTGCTGTTGGAGTGGCCCAGAGAAGACTTTGGGGCAGCCCTATGGGCCATGGCTCCCAGGTAGCCCTAGATGTGTGCCTGTACTTCCAGGACTCTGCAAGCTGTCAGAGACAGTTAAATGGGTGTCCAGGTCCTTCCTGTCTCCAGCAAACCCTGGTGACAGCAGTTCCTTTGAGGCCGGCAGGTTTCGTCACAGGGGTGAGGGTTCCCAGAGCTTGAACCTGTAGGCATGCAGCACTGATGGAGAGTCAGATAAGAAATTAATTGAATCCAGCTTGCAGATGGGATGGGGGAATAGCCATCGCTGCAGGGTGTGGATATCTTCCCCAGTTATTTCCCTGCCCTTAAAAAAAATCAGGGCACATGTTTGTCCCTGCTTGGCCCCAAGTGCCTGCAGCCCTGTCGGTGGGGTGTAACACAGGCAAAGGGTGCCAAAGAGCACCTCTGGCACTGAGGCTGCCGGTAGAGGGGCTCAATCTCAGGGCAGCAATTAAGAGACTGAGCTGGGACTGCAGGCCAGGACAGGGAGTACAATTATGTCAATCAGCTGCAGGATGAGAGATCATCCTGCCACACCTAATCCTAGCAAAAGCTCACACATAGTTGCTGTCCCAGCTCTATAAGCATTTGGTGTTTGTATTCTGGGTCATCAGGATAAGCTTTCCCAGAAGGTAGCTTCTCTTGCTGGTAGCAACAGCCCCCAAGCATCCCTTCACCCCTCTCAGCAAGGGCTGCTCCTGCCTGGGCCTCCCATGCCACATTTCTGTGCTCCCAAATCTGCTGGGATGTCTCACAGCACCCCTTGCTGCCTTCTTCGCATACCTGTGTCTGTTAATAAATATTAACTCATCAGCTCTAAAGAGGGAGGCAAAAGCCACACAGAGCACCTTCAAAGCAGCAGAACTCCAGCATCTATGTGCCACATAGGTAATGTGGCACTAGTAGCTGGGCTAGTGTGAGTCAGTGGCAGGGCTGGGGACACATCCTAGTGCCAGCGTTCTGGTCCAGCTTTCTCAGTAACATGGTGTCCGCCTTCATTGCAGGTTTGGGAGATCATCAAGAGTTTGCCAGTGATGCTGACAATAATTGCCTCTGTGGGAAGTGACTAAAACCAAACAGAAGGAAAGAGGACAAACATGCAATTGAGAGGGACAGAAAGAGATGTCCACCTGTCATCCTTGCTGTAGTGAAGCTTTTGGAGGGCTCAGTGGGAAACTATAATGGCTGAGGTTTCACACACTGCTTAGGCAAACTTCGTTTTCAGCCCCTTGTGAAGTATCCCTGGTATCAGCAATCAGCTCCAGAGGCTGAGACACCAGGTGGGAAGAAAGGACATCAGCGAAGGTGTCTTGCTCCTGGAACAGCTCTTTGCACATCAGCTAGCACCTGGCCATTTCATCCCCTACTGGAGTGTTCCTCGGTGCTGGGGGCTGAGCCAGCACGGCCCCCGCTGCAGCACACACTTCAGCCCCCTGACGAGATGGCCGCCCTCGTTGCTGAGAACTTCCGCTTCCTCTCCTTGTTCTTCAAGAGCAAAGATGTGATGATTTTCAATGGTTTGGTGGCCCTGGGCACGGTGGGCAGTGAGGAGCTCTTCTCAGTCGTTGCCTTCAATTGCCCCTGCTCCCCTGCCCGCAACTACATCTATGGGCTGGCTGCCATCGGTGTCCCAGCCCTGGCCCTCTTCCTCATTGGTGTAATCTGGAACAACCACACCTGGAACCTGGTGGCTGAGTGCCACAAGCGTGGCACCAAGAACTTCTCTGTTGCTGCCACCTTCCTCCTCTTTGGCTCCATCATGGGCCGGGCATGCGTGGCACCCATCACCTGGTCGGTCATCTCGTTGCTGCGTGGGGAAGCCTACATCTGTGCCCTCAGCGAGTTTGTCAAGCCATCCTCCCTGGACAAGTTTCCAGCTGAGTATGGGGCTGAGGTGCTGGCCAAGTTCCCCTGTAGAGACGTGCCAGCAAACCTCACCAAGTTCAGGGACGAGGTGACACGGAGGCTGAGATACGAGTCTCAGGTAGGCACACCAGGGAGAACGCCACAGGGAGTAGGTAAGACCACCTTGCCATGTCCTAACGCAGCCTCTCTCTTCTCTCCCAGCTCTTCGGCTGGCTGCTCATCGGCATTGTTGCGGTCCTCATTTTCCTGACCAAGTGCCTGAAGCACTGCTGCTCGCCGCTGAGCTACCGGCAGGAGGCCTACTGGGCCCAGTACCGCTCCAACGAGGACAAGCTCTTCCGACGCACGGCCGAGGTCCACTCCCGGATCCTGGCAGCCAAGAATGTGAAACAATTCTTTGGCTTTGTGGCACTGGACAAGGAGGAGAAGGAGCTGGTGCAGGAGTTCCCAGTGGAGGGCGTCCAGCCAAGCCCTCAGTGGAATGCCATCACGGGTGTCTACATCTACCGAGAGAACAAGGGCTTCCCACTCTACAGCCGCCTCCACAAATGGGCCAAAGGGGTGGAAGGGAATGGGCCAACCCCAGAAGGCCATGAACTGCTCTTTTTAGCTTCCTAAGACAGATGTGCACCAGCAGCGCTTCCCCAGACTGCCTGGCAGGCCTTCCAGTATCAGTGCTCAGCTGAGGCATGCACTGGGAACATTCCTCCCTGTGGAGGCCCCTGAGCCTGTCAGGGAAACTTCTAGGCTGATGCCTTGGAAGAATCTACCATAGGCTTGGGAAAAGCCTTTATAGCTTAGGGTGAGCAAAAAAGCTTTCCCCATAGTGCTCTACATTATGTTAATCTACCTCAGTTTGCGTTTCCCATTGGTCTGTGGGCCTTGTCCACCTCTACTGTTCAAATATGTTCCTGGTTCTCGAGGTTTCTCCTTTCCCTGTTTCCCCATTGGTCATGGTATCACTGATGCCCCGTCCTTATGTCCCCTATAGGTCATTGCCCTTTGCCCTGCCCTTGTACTGCCCCTTGCCCTGAGACCATTGGTTCCTGACCCCATACTTAACCCTGGACATTCATTTGATCTGTCTTTCTGTCCCTAAAACCCTTTGGCATGCGTCTGCAAAATCAACTGCGCTGGAACTTCCCTGCCTTTCTTCACTGAGCTAGCTGTGGCGTGTGTGAGTGTGGACTTGAGTGCCTCGCCTGTGTGCCCACCCGAGCAGCTTCTCCAGAAGAGATGCCTTTTCTGGGAGGGGTAGTAGCAACCACTGTCCACCTCCACGTTGCTACACTTCCCGGCAAGATTACTTCTTTCAGCAGGTAAACAGGAATCAACAGCCTCAGGGCAGAGACTGAAAAGCAATACCCCGAGCTGAGGAACCCCTCCCTCAGAGACGACAGTCTCACTGCTGTTCCCAGAGATAGAGGGGAGCAAAGAGCAGGTGCAGCCCTTACCTCCAGGCTGCCAGTGCAGCCCACTGCCTGATGCACCAGCAGAAGCCTTGGGGAGCAAGAGATGGGCACATTTCTCACTGTGACTCCTGCAGTCCCACTTGTCTCCACCACAGCTGCTTAAACCCAGCCATCCCACACCTCTTTGTTTTATTGACATTGATATCTTCTTACACACTTTCGTGATGCCTGTTACACAGGCAGGTCCCAGAGCACTCTACAGACTTTACAGTGCAGGCAAAAGAAGGAAGCAGTGGGTAAATTCCTGAGGCAAGGAAGATGCAATAGCATCTGGGAAGGAAGGGCTCAGTAACATAGCCACACACCAAATAAGAGACTAAAGCAGGAGGAAGCACCAATATTCCTGGTATTCAGAAAGGCACTATCTAATTACCAAGTTGAAATTTGGGTAAGACACTTTGTTCTTACTAAAGTGCCTGGCAATCTATAATGAGCCCAAATGGTTGCCACCATGAGTCTATAAACCCAGAGGAGGCACCATCAGCAGAAGAGTTTTGGGGCAAGGTGGAGATTGAGAGGAAGGAGTACCCACAGCACTGTCTGTGTCTCATTGCATTTCTCAGGTGAGAGTCCTTTGCTTGGGTTACAAGCTGCAGGAAGACCTCAACCAGAATTAGCTTTACATATATGTGTATATAAACATACATATAGTGTTTATACCATGTAACCGTAGCTAGCCACTTGTATTAATGGAGCATTTTTCTCAGAGGGGAAGGGGATGAGAAAGCTGCCAGCCCAAAGAGTACATTTCATACAAGCACCCATCTGCTGCACTGGGACTGCAGCCCTGGAGCAACAAGGGAACAGCAGAAACAGAATGGGGGAGCAGCCCTCTCCCTACCCATCTACCACTGAATTTTCTAAAATTTCCACTGCCTTAATTGGCCCCTGGAGCAGAAGGCCTCTGTTATGGACTTGGCCATACTCTGGGAAAGTAAAACCCGAAAGGTGTAAAATTACTACCCTCACCATGACACTCTGACTGTGGCTTCAAGGCTGCTCCTCTGGCATTGCAGTCTCTTTTCTCTCAGGGGTCAATCCTATGTACCCAAAAATGTTTAAAGAGCTGGCACAACAGAGAAGTTTGTTTTTCCAACAAACTTTCCTACTTGAACTGTTTTGTTATAGGTACAACTTCCTTTTACACTGTGTCATTTACCAAAAAGCCTTAATAAGTTGTTCAAAACCCAGCTCAAACCCACAGAACTCAAAGGGGCTTACACACAAGGAGATTTTTAAATAAATTATTAAATGAGAGTTACTTTTCATTGCCTTTTGAGTTTTTTTCAGGGAGCGTAAAAGGCATAATTTAATATTCTCCTTGATCTCAAGGACTGGGAACTTATTTTTTCCTTCTATTAAAGATTCAGATCCTCTCCTAGCCAGATCATCATAGAATGTTTTAAAGCATTACCACGTATTACAAGTTACTAACGTGGCTTTTTAGTTATTCTTGCAGTGAGTAGCACAAATCTTGTATATCAGGATACACAATTGCAGCAAAGGAGAGAAAATTATTTTAAAAGCTTTTGACAAGTATGGTGTCTTGCAAGAAAGAGCTGCAGGCTATTCCCTCACATAAAGAGGCTGGAATACCGCTTAATGGGCAAGGCATCCCAGCATCCCTGCAGCCTCTCCACAGATCTGCTTTGCATTTGTGGGAAGGCTTGGCGCTCAGCCTCACCATCAACTAATCCACAGAAATAATCAGATGGAAGTTAAATGAAATTGCTTTAACTTGAGATGAAAGGGAGTTCATTTGCATCTTCTCTCACTGGCCCTCCAGTGCGAACATGCAGACGTGCACACCACCCCCACACAGCCAGCAGACACGAGGTAGCTTGCTGAAACAAAGCAGAGTTCCTCTCACTTCCTTTATTTCCCTTGCCTTCCTCCTTGATAGTCCCAATTATTCCTTTGAACCACCTCCACTCTGGTTCCTTCTCTTCCCCTTCCCTCCTTTGACTGAAAGGAGCATGACACGTAATGCTTGAGAATGGATTTTTATCCTAAGAATAAACCATGAGCACAAACCATCTTTTGTTCTGTTTACATCCCTTCTCTCCTGCATTAAATCTCCTCTCTTTCCATGTGCTGGGATGTGGTAGAGGCTTGTCCAGCTTGTCTGTTTTCCCTCCCTCTTGGAGAGGCATGCTTGAGTGGACAGCTGTCAGTGAGGAGTGGAACAAGACACTGCACTCAGAGATTTGTTTGCAATTGCAGGGATTTGGTTTTTCTCCTCTCCTCTGCCACCCTGAGCATGATCCCCACTGAGACAGCCCTAGGCTTCTGCCTCTCCTGGCACATCAGCACCCCTGGGAATATCCCTGCTGTTCCTGTCACCCAGTGTCCCCCAGTGACAATGCTGAGGTGAGGAACATTAACCCACATGGTTTTACACACAAGCAGCCAGGTTAGATTTCTCACTGAAATGCCAAGAGCGAAATTGAGCCACCTATCTTCCTGGCAGGCTGGATCACACAAGCTGTGAGCTCACACCCCCTGCTTTTCCTCCAAAGACCAACAACAATCCCATCACAGAGCAGCCCACAGGCCACAGCTCCCAGCAGTAAGGTGGGTTCAAACCAGGCTCCTCCAGTAGAGAATTACACACAGGTCTTTCACTTTTCCTGTCTACTACAGAGACTATAATAGGCCCAGTAGTGAAGAAGAAACAATACCTCTGAGGGATCTTGGGTTCTATTGCAACACTTATTTACATGTTTTATTATGCAACTAATTAAAACAAAAGAAAGCCACCATCATCGAAGCTGTGTTCTTTAAAAAAAAGCAGCAGTTGCTACTGGATGTTGCAATCAGCCTCCTCCACTACAAGATCATTAAGCAAAACCTGAGTACAGCACCACCCTGCTCTCCCTGGGGGCAAGAAGTGAATTGACTTGTTTCTGGATCCCAAAGGACTTGGGTATGAAATAAACGCTGAATCATCCAGCCTTGCCAACACTGGGTACTCACAGAGGCAGAAGAGATGGGTTCTGCAGAGTTCTGGTTTTGAGTTTAGAATACCTACAATGAGTAAGACTCTTCAAGTTTGGAATTTCAAAGCTGGGCATCTACTTGCTAGCATCTATAATGGATAATCACATCTGTTCACAAACCCTGTTTTTCCCCTTGCCTCAAGTTCTTCCTCTGTAAAACATGGCTGATCATATCTCAGTGGAAAGTTGGAGGAATACAGAATTGTAAGGATATGGACCATAAGGCACTGACATTAGTGACAGCTTTTTTAAGTGCCCAAAATACCTGGCTTTTTCCAAGCAGAAGGTTACATTGGAATAACTTATTTTTCAGCACAGACAAACCACTTTTTTTCTTTGACTTCAGTGATTTCTCTTAAGAGACAACTACTGAAAATAGAGGTTCCTTCCAGCTTCAACTATGCCACAATCCAGTGTTGCTCTGCCAATTTCTAGAGCACAAAGGCACCTGAGATAAATCTTTTGAAGTGTTAATTCATCCAAAAGACAAGAATCTTTTCTGCCATCTTAACAGTGAGAATAAACAATTTATAAGACATTGCTGTACTTAAAAGCAGTGTGTCATAACTGCACCATTTCCCCAGGAAAGTAAAACAGGTATGGCTGATGTTTCTTTTGATTATAAAACAGTCTATATTTAAAAACATGTCATCCACAGACCAGGGTTATTTGTAACATCTGCACAAAGCTGCAAACATTTATCAAATCTTTTCATTTGATTGTTTGTTCTTTCCAAGCTGGTTTGGTCACAGACCAATACTCTCCAGACTGTCCATGGCCAGTCAGGGCAGAAGTCCACACTTCTCAACTCCCACACTGCATGGAAGGCCAAGTCTTTGCTTTCACTTGCACCACACTTAGGTGTCAGTAAGGGAACTCTTGGTTTCTACATACTCAAGTGCTGCTCTTTTAACAGCCAGGACAGTTTCTTCTGTACCAAATTTCTTCTCATAATCCAGGTAGCGTTTGAAGAAGAATTTCATCTTCTTTGGTGCCAAGCTCAGGTGTATGACCCTCTCAAAGATGTCTCTGCAAGAAACCAAAGTGATTCAAATCACTGTGTTTGTGACAGCACTCAATACAAGCCCTGCACCCTGTCTTTTAATAAAGAGCAGAAAGTCAGGGGAAACATTCAGGAGAAATTGCTGGAAAGTGCTGATGCTTGAAGAAAGAGATTTCTGACAATTGGCCAAAATCTCTAAGTAGAAGCCTTCTACTTGCTTGCAGAACACTAAGGCTTCTGATCAACTTAAACAAAGATCCAGACACTGCACTGGACCCTGCATTCATTAAATGGATGTGGAAAATTACTTCCGTTTGTAATCTCTCAGGAAAAAAAAAGGAAAAAATATGTTTTTCCATTTTTACATTCCAAGATACAAAGACTGATTATTCAAGATTGATCTCACCCTTCAGATACAAAGCAAACCCTGCAGAAGGACAGGTGAACCTCAGTCCAAGGCCTCTAGTTTCTGTCCTGCAGGCCACAACTTAAAAATCAGTCCCCCTCTGCCCTATGGAACTCTTTGGGGTCTCTTCAGTCCCAGCAAGGATAAGCACTTCCACACCCCAATTTGGGGCAGGGGGGGAAATTCCTTTTGCGGTGCTGTGGGAAGCCCTTTAAAACCTCAGACTGCAGGGTACCTCTGCTCTTTTCAGGTGTGCTCTGCCCCTTCCCAGCCTGCTGCACCACAACTCACCGTACTTCCTTCTGGCTGCCATGCTTGATCATGATGTCCATGTAGATGGACCAAATGTCTGTCCGCTTGGGATAGCTGCTGAGGGTGCTCTCAAAGAGGGCCTTAGCATGTTCTGTGTCCCCAGAATGGAACTCTAGCTGTGCAAACCTTGAAATGACATCCACATCTGGAAAAAGTAATGACATGTTAGGGTATCACAGCCACTCTCTTCCACATGATCAAACAGGAGTGAGAATTACACAGAACAGAGGCAGGCACAGAGACAGCACCACCTCTACCCAGAGAAAAAAGGCTCCGCTGTAAAGATGTTCTGGACCAAGGTGGGATCAAAATGGGAGACAGGAAGGTCACAGTTCACTTCCCATTTCAGCTCTTTGCAGAAGAAAGAGGTTTATTTTTATATTCATAACGTATCATGCAGCACCCATGGGCAGCCCCAGAAACCTGGGCTTAGACCAAGTCAACTTTTCTAGAGGGCTGTAAAACTCAAAGCTGCCTTTGCTTTGGATGCTTTGCTTTTGTGCATCACAGCAAATTCAATCTGGTGCCTTTAGCAGAGGTGCATTTAGCAGTGACATCCAGCTTGAAAGTTCCCCTACCCTGAGTGCTGGCTGCACTTTTCACTTATTACAAATGCTGTCACAGGCAGAGATACCAGAGAGCAGCCCATGCCCTGTCTACATTAAGGTCCACAATAAGGCTAGGGCAGAGAGAGCTTACGTTCTTTGGTGGGCAGAGCCTTGAGAGCACGCTCCAGCAGCCTGTGTGTAGCCTCAGCCTGGCCTTGCTTCAGGAGGAAAGAGGCATATTTCAACCACACGGATTTCTCCTGACGAAAACGCTTTAGCATTGTGTGGTACAGTTCTTCTGCTTGCTGCAAGGACAGAGCTGGATTAGATCACACATTCATAACAAAGCTTTGTTGCTTTAAAACTCTTATTCTTTGGCTGGGTATCTCTGGCTGGGTATAAAAGCAAGCACAATGCATCCTTGCCCACTGTCAATTGTAACCATTAATTGCAGTTAAGAACAGGACAGGCCCAACATCTGACAGCAGGAGCTTACACAACCAGCATTTGCAGTTTACTGGCATGCCTGAATGGGATACATGCCAGGGATATGTTTGCACTGTCTTACCTTGTACTTCTCAGAACTGGCATAGATGTCACACAGATGCTGGAAGACTTTCAGAGGTTCATTGTATTGAACTGCTCTCTCAAAGACCTTCATCAGTGTCTCCTCAGTACCATACATGTTCTCCAAGTTCAGCAGAGCTACCCAGACATTCAGCTTCTCCTGTTCCTCCCTTAAAGCAGAACAAGAATATTCAGCCTTTTGCTAGTCTTCACCAGGTTTTTGCAAACTACCCTACACAGACTCACTGACTTGTAGCAGGCCTCCAGGACAAGATAAATGACATCCTGCTCCCTGAAACACCATTTTTGAAATAGAGCACAGCAGTTGATTCACACTACAGTTTTTATCATTGGTGTTTGTAGTTAAAAACCAGAAGGTTGAGTCAAGAAAGCACAATATACTTAACCATGCAGTAGAGACAATTTAAGGTACAGTGAATGGCAAAAGAAACAGGAGTTTCAGCTTTTGTTTCATGTTTTGATTCAAGGACATCACTGACAGCATTATGCTCTTCCAAATGCTTCTGACTGCCCAGAAGAATGTCTGTGCACTCAGTGACACCTTCAGGAGCTCCTGAGTTCAGGACCTGCAGCAGGTCAGCTGTGGGCCAGTGGTGGTGACTCAGGCCAGACCTTCAAAGGGCCAGCTGACAGTTGCTAACATTTAATCCTTCTGAGCTCACTAAAACAGACTTTGTCACTCCACACACAGAGACTCACACTGGTAGTAACCAGTGTTCTTCCTAAACAACTACCCCATCATGATTTATTCTTTGGGGCAAAGAAAAGCAGAGCTCCATTATTACCTGAAACTGATTGTTTTAAGTGCTCTCTCTGCCACAGCTCTGGCCTTCTCAATCTCTGTAGCCTGGAGGTGGAAAGCCATGTACTGCAGCCAGAGGATGGAGCTGTTGGGACTGCCCAGCACCAGGCGGTCAAAGTCATCTGCTGACTGTGGCTGCCGACTCGGGTCCATTAGAGCCGCCTCCACTTTGCAAAGCTCCTTCTCCTTCTTCTGCTTCTCCAGCTCCTTCTCCTTCTTTGTTCGTTTCTTTAGCTGAAAGAGCAAAACAGGAGGACTGAGGAAGGGCAAGCACTTCATGGGGGAGTACGCTCTTGCAATCTAAGTACAGCCAGACCTCAGTATGTCCAAGGCTAAGCAGTTTCTACAGGAAGAGATGAGGCAAACTGTTTAAAAGAAGATACAAATGATACACACTCCCCATCCCTTCTTACACAGTTCAAACCTCAAAGAAGAGCAGCAGTACATGAAATCCCCCCCTTTTTTTTTATTAAATACACTGAGGGACCATATATTTTCCTTTAGCCTCCAGGCCAGTACTCACCACCACCCTCCTTCCCTCTGTAAAAATCCAACACAATTTCTCCCCACATACAACTGGGGCATGTTGCTGGATCATTAGGGTGACTCAGGTCTAAATCTGGAACCCACAGTGCCATAGTTCTCTGCCTTGTTACCTTGGGCAATAAAGCATCAGCCATGCATTGCCTTTACAGAGGTGAGTTTTGAGGGACAGGGGAAATCCTGAAGAGCAAACATGAAAGGAGTTTATGAGCTTGTTCCTCAATTTTGCTGAATTGCTCTCACTGGAAAACCCTTCTAAAGGTTATAGCATAAAAGAAGATTGTTTTTTGGTGCTTTTTGGTGTTTTGTTAAATAAGAGGACTATAATTTAAAAGGTTTTTCATCTCCAGGTTTTTCTGTAAATTTACAACACTCAGGAAAGTAAATAACAGAGCTGACATTAAAAAAAAAGTTTTGTGTTCATGAAAAATTTGTTTGACTCTAAATAACTTACTTTTTTAACATGTCAACATGAGAAAACCTGTTTTTCATGCAGTCATGTTAAAGTTGGGCCTTTTCTCCTCTGCTTCAGAGCTATCTGCTACTAAAGTCAGTGTTCAAAATAGCTGAACAAGTTCTGTGCCAGCTGTCAAGGATGCTCCCTTGGGTTAAAAGGCTTTGCTACAAGGCAGACAGACATGCAAATACCAAAACATCACATTATAGCCGCTGTGTGGGGTCTCCTGTGCAGACAACACAATTACACAGTACCTTGGACTGCTTATCTTCCTCCTCCTCACTCTCTGAGCTCTCTTCCTTCTGATCCAGCACAGGGATATCCATTGCATTGTCTTCATCCCAGGTGAAGCCCATGGAAACTTGCAGCCTGGGAGCTTCACCAGGCTTCCTCACCTGTTTAGAGGAAGACAGAAAATGCCCTGGGTTTTTAAACTGGGATCAAACAACTGCTTTTTGCTTGTGGCATCTCTCTGTTTAGTACTATTGACTTCTTGTACTTGCAGACACCCCATCAGCAAAAACATTAACTCTGTGACCAGCTTTGCTGGAATTTAAATTCCATCCACCTCAAGCCATTTTCAGATGACACAAACACCAGCTTGTGTCACTCCTATCTGCAGCAGTAATACTTATTGTCTTAAAGTCAAACTGACACATATCAATAGGGCTAGAAGGATATTTCAGGCTCACAGAAGTTTTCCTCCAAACTTCTCACCTTGGATTTCTTTTTAGCTGCCTCTTGCTCCTGGTCATCCTCTTCCTCCTCACGGAAATACACTTCAATTCCACTGTCATCTTCCTCTGCTGGGCAGATCTTCCTCTTCTTTGGCTTTGCCTCCTGCAACAAGTGGAAATGAGTGGACAGTGAAGGACAACAACTGTGTCGATCTTAAAGGCAATTCTGATCACAAAGTAAAGAGCCTGGCAGCAGAGAGAGGGCAATGCCCTGGCACAGCATCCCCCACAACTCTCTCAGCTAACAGAGACAGGAGAGAATAAACTCACCTACATAGGGTGCAAAGACTAAAGAGACAGGAAATATAGCTGAGCTGGTTATCTCTCCCACCCAAAAGCAAAAGTTTTTGATCTTTGTAATCTCCAATGTAATTTAGTCTTTTTTTTTCCCTTGCCCGTATAATTTCTCAGCCTCATCCTTCTGGGATGAGACTGGGATCTTCCCAGTCACTTCAGTATGTGAACCAACAAAGTCCTTTAGCATATACTGTGCAATCACACCCATACCTGACCACTTTCAGAGTTTCTTCTCTTTTTTGTCTTCAACTTAGGCTCTTCTCTTTTTTCTTCATCATCTGCCTCTCTTTTCTCTTCCTCTGCTCCATACTGTGGTAGGCCTAGGGATTCAGGCAAGACACTTGGCATCCCAGTGTCCTCAGGCAGGAGAGAGAGCTCAATATGTTTTTCTTTTCTTTTTACCCTGTGGTGCATCGCCAGGAGAAACAAGACAGGAGAATAAGAAAGAAATCAGCGCATTTAGAATGACTGCAAGGTTCTGAACTTCTTTCAAACCTTCCTTTTATCTTTCCCCTTTCCATCCTCTCCTCTCTTCTAATTCATAGCCCTTTTTAAAGAACATTGGACCTACCTAAGCACTTTGGCAGTGAGCAGTTTTCCTTCAGGAAGGTACTTTTCATATAAGGAATGTTTCTGTACAAAGTATGGGGAAACATTCTGGAACAGGATTCGGCCCAGGAGAGAAGTGGACAATCTGAGAAGAGGAAGAAAACCAAAAATAAGTATTCGAGAGCAGGAGGAAAGAAAAATAAAGTGCATTTGTGGCACCACCAGTTCTATAAATTTTCTCATTAACTTTCCCTACTTTAATTTCACAGCCTCAAGACAGTCTCCATGACATCTTGACTCCCAAGAGTAAATTCATTTTGTGACTCACATTATACCAGAGAACCATCCCCAAACAAGATTCCAATCGTACACTCAAAATAAGTTCTCCAAGGCACATCACTTGCCAGAATAATTTTCTCAGGCTACTCACCCAAAGAATACACCTGATGGAGTGATTGATTTGACATAGCCTCTCACTAGCTGCCCTTTTTTAACATCCTTAATACTTGTTATTTCAATATCCTCCACTTTGCTGTTTAACTTTGGATTTAGCCTAAAAGAAAAGAGATGTTAGAAGTTAAAGCACCCCTGAATAATTCACATTCTGCTCTGGACAGCAGAAAATACATCAGTATTAACAATAGCTAGTACTCTCTGGAAAACATATTGGATCAGAGACAGCCTTGAGTTTATTGAAATGTAGTAATGAACTACCTGCATCTCTGCCAAGATCTACCTAGCATTAGGGAATACACATGCTGCTGCAAACAAAGCCAAACACCTCAGCCTGACCTTCTCTGAAAAGAAAATAAGAAAATGAAGAGAGTAAAATGCTGTCCAAAATTTTGCTCAGCATTTGCTTGGTATTTTCACCACTTATTTCTAAGATACTTAATTCCACACTTTTGTTCCATAAAGAAGACAAAGCAAGAGACTCAGTTTCAAGAGACATTTAGGGCTAAGTCTATTATTTAATCAAAACTGCTAAAATGCAGCTGAACATTGAAACATAACATCTTTGTATTGCAAATTCAGTGGTAGAACTTTTGTCCCAAATAAGAAAACAGAAAAGATAAGGCAGGCCTAGAAACTATGACAAACAGAAATTAAATCTGAACCCACTTGAGCAGCTTTATGTTAAGTGTCAGACCCTCCTTTTTCTTTTAACACTTCTCACTGATCTTCCCAAACACACAGCAACTGTATTTCATGATAATTTTTTCACTAATAGGAGATCAACAGACTAGAGGGATGATACATACCGGGATTGCCGGAGAGATAACTGGATTTTACCATTCTCATTGGAGAGGATGTAACACCTGCATGGCAGAGGATGAGGAGAAAATAGAAAGCTTTTTTACATGCTAAAAAAAAGCCACAGATTGAAAATAAATATTTACACTAGCAGAAAAAGAAACAAAGCAGTCTGTTCCCTGGAGCATGTTCTGTCTAATACAAACCAGCATGACACAATAGTTCATAAAACTAGATAAAGGACTTTTGAAACATGTCTGCTTGATTTACTCAGTCTCTACTGCCAATACAAGAATTAAAGATTGTTACACCTGAAATCACTTGGTCTGTTGCACTCTCCAATCTTCCCAACAAGTATGTGAAGCAGGGAAATGCAATTGCTTGTGCATTTCAACTGTAAAAACAACTCAATTGCCATGCAATTGCTTGTGCATTTTAATTGTAAAAACAACTCAACTGCCAAACAGCCCACAGAACCACTGCAGAGCTGGGATATCTGGCTACACTTAGCCCTATCAGCACCTTAGCTAACAGAGTAGCTACTCTCAAAAAGACAGTCCACAAAGGCAGCTGAAAAGGGACTTCTTCATAAATGGAAAATACAAGACTTTCACCCAAACATATATAAGGGAAGTCAGCATCACTTCTTAGCCACAGACTGACTTTATAGTCTGGCACTGCCTCAAAGCAGTGAAAAGCTTGTCACTGAAAGAGAGTATTTCAAAGCCTTGCAGCTTGAAGGAACAAGAAGACAACTACTTACCTGACAATCTTGCCAACTTTGAATTTCTCCAGAGGATCCTCTGTGTAAGTGTCACTCAGGTGAAAGATGCTGACTTTGCCAGTCTTCCCACCTGGCAGCGCAATGGTCAAACCAATGTGTGGAGTCACCTTTGTTACCATGCCTACAGAGATGGTGTCCTGCTCCAGTGACTGAATTCCTGGAAAAGGTGAAGAAAGAAAAGGGCTTGATAATACTTCAAAATACAAAGCAACAGAGGTAATAAGTTAGTGTAGCTGATTTTAGTTGCCTAGTCACATATCAAACCCACAAACTTTCAGTAAGGTACAGTCTGTGCAATCTCTGTTCACAGCCATGTTTGCCTTGGTAGCTCAGGCAAGGTCCCTCAGTTGCACAATTCCAACATCCAGAATAACTGACAAATGTTGAAAAATGTACCACCTCATGTCTGAGATTAGAAGGGGATACGTTCAGAAGGACCCAGATGAGGGCTTTTTCCGAGACACTAGAAAAGTGGTTCTTTATTCTAGAGGTCTGACTTCACTTGTCTTAGATGCTGTTACATCTAAGTCAGGGTCCCAAGGGTTAGTTCTGTTCTATAGGGAGGTACAGCTTGGCTCTGGAGTGTAACATCTACACCTGAGGGGTCAGTGCAGGCCCAACTCTGAGTAAAGCATTACATGTGGTGGGATCCTGCTGTTAAGGCTCCACAATACCTGTGAGTGACAAGCAGAGGTTTGTTTCGGTGGCATCTGTTCCAGTCACTGTGGCTGATATTGCTTGGCCATTTTTGAAGCTCTTTTCTGGATGTTTTAAGACCTGAAATAAAAGACACGTTTACACTTATTTCCAGAAAAGGAGCTTTGCACAACTTTGACCAGTGTTTCCCCTATGAATCTTTACACTTTTTATAAACATCTTTGATGTGCAGTTGACTGACAGCTCAGCACTGCTTCAATGGCTCTGCTATCCTGAGCCAAAATAGCTACAGGCACAGTACTTGCTTGTTAGCAAGAGGCAGCAATGCCTACAGGGCAGAGCACTGGGTTATGAGTTCACATGGATGTCAGAAGTGTCTGCAGTCATTATGTGTGGCCAAGCATGTGGAAAAAAGAATTCTGTGTAGCTCACCAGTAATATCCTCTTACCTTGGTGTTCAGAGACAGCAGCAGGTGAGGAACTCTTCCTCGAATGTCAGGGGCAACTTCTACCTCCAGACAATTTTTGAGCATGTTATACTAAAAAGACACCAAACAACAAGAGAAGACAGCATGACACCTTGGGGGAAAGAAAGAAATCCTCCCTAGCAGAAAATTTTCACTAATTTTTAAGGCTAAAAAGAACTAGTCTAGCCTTGGCTTCTGCACCAAGCAAAAATGGTGGTTTGGATTCTGTTCTTACAAGCATAAGAGTGTTGTGGTTCACAGGCAAGTGCACACAGGGGATCAGCAGTAAGTGTACTTTGTGCTGGTGGAATACTCAAAGGCCATTTTACTAGAGCCTGCTGGCAACAAACAGGCAGGTCAAAGAGGATAAGTCAGCCTAACTCCATCAAGTACTGAAAATTTTTGTTTCCTTCCTTTACTTTCCTGATAAGACATTGCAGTTGCCATGGGCTGCCCTGACAGTTAATGAAGACCATAGCCATCAGTATTTAGGTCTGAGCTAAGGCCCCCCGAGGTCACACTCACTTGCTGCCTCCCCCAGCACACTTCCTAAGAAGACTGTGACCTCACCTTCTTTACAAAACAGGTGACTGTCTGCCCAACATCGTAGAGTCCAAGTTTCTTAAGGGAATTTTCCTTAAGGTTCATCATTGCTGTGAATTCCCCTTCTTTTTCACTGTTTGCAAAAGAAAGAGAACATCAGTAAAACAGCTTTGGTCTTAATGATGAAGATGGAAGTTAGAAACCGAGAGGAATGTGGTGAGCTAGTGAGCTAGTACTACTGTGACAGTGTCTTTCACCCCTCCCCAGCATTTTTTTCTGCCAGGAATTGATTCTTTCCTGATCATAACAGGAAATCTTTCTGACAGTAATAGACATGACAGAGTCCAGATTGGCAGAACCTGAAGCCAAAAGGACATTCAAAAGAAATCATGCACTAAGAGAACACTGTGATATTTAACACAGCTACAGGACCCAAGTTAGTGTAAAAGAGAGAGTAAGAGTAACTTGTCTCACTGCATACATGTGGAGGTCCTTGCTCATGGCCAGCTCCTTCATGAATGAGAGGTACAAGAGATGGGACATCCAAGGATACAAGGTCTGTAAAGCATGTGCAGACAGCAGAGAGGCCAACACTTACCTTGGTCGAATGCTGAGCTCTGGAATAGATTGTGTGAAGTGTGGATGGGTGATTGGCAGGTGCCTAAAGAAGAAGAAAAGGATCAAATTTTTTCATGATCTCCTCAGGCCCCAGTCACTCACATTTAATGCTTCTGCACTGGCAAAAAACCCCAGGTGCAAGTCCTCTAAAATTACCAGAGCCTTCCAGTTCCAGTTCTTCCTATTACTATTTCAGTTGCAATTTAGGTAACCAAAATACCCCAGCAAATCTAGTCCCTGGGGCCTATGTTTAGGCTTCCACTGGATCTTAATAATTTAGATATCCTTTTTTTCTTGCAATCTATACTAAAGACAAATACAGTGACACAGGTAGAAAGCTAATTTACTGAAAGCTGGATCTGGGATAGAATATAATAGCAGATTTCCTCAGGCCTCAACTACTCCATTAAAGGCAGCTGTAACAGCATCTGTTGACAGAGGGCCTAGATGACACAAACTGAAACACAAACTGTTTCATCCTTTGCATTTCTTGAGAAGCAACACCATGTACATTTTCTCCCACCTGTGAGTATTCACATCTCTGCCTCCAATGACTCGAGCGGTCACTTTCTGTCCAGCTTTCAGAGTAGAAGTTGGAAAAGAGCCTATGGGCACTTCATCCAGAATCCGGGATGCATGGATTGAACCTGTCAGCTTGTCATCGATAGCAACAGTGACGTGGGTGGGCTTGACCGATTTAACGGTTCCAGTGACAACATCCCCCGGGGAGAGCGAGTGTTTCACAGCAGGGAGCATCTCCTCCAATGCTGTCTCTGACTCGTTCCTCACCCTTACAAAAACATTCTTCTTGGCTGGGCCTTGTACTGCTAACAGGACTCCATGGTCATTCTCCTTCACTGCTTTTAAGGTGGCAGAGATGGTTTGTCCCACCCTCAGTTTTTCCGAGTCGAAGCGGAAGGTGTCATTGAAGTGGCAGGCGATGGGGACAGCTGCCAGCTGGCCTGTTTCCGGCAGAGACGCGATGGCAAAGTGCTCTGTGACGTGCTGCACCACCACAGAGTGCCGCGAGTCCACTCGGAGCCGCTAGACAGAAATGGACAGACAGAGTGACTTCTCCTGCTGAGATTTTGAATTCCTCCACTCTACCTCCCACAGCTCTAAAAGAGGAAACAGCCACCCTTGAAATTTATTAATCACCTACAGTTTGCCAGACAAGCAGGAAGACATAAACCCAAAAACTGAATGCATACTCACTCGCTTGGGTCTTTGCTTTAACAGTTCTTCCCGAAGAGAAACATACACCTCAGATGTGAGGGCATCCACATGAAGAACAAATGCCTTCCTTTTCTGACCAGGAGTAATATCTTTGTCTACAAATGAACATAAGGAGATTATGTCCTGAAGACAATGAAGAATTCTGAGCAACTGTGATAGTGGTACATGACAATCACAAAACGTTTAATTCCTGAAGACTGAAGACTGCTTAATTACTATTGTATCTGAACCAAATTAGTACCAAACATATAATAAGTCTATTTAAGAACAGATTCTTCCAACGTTACTGGCAATGAGAAGGAAAAAAAAAAAAAGAGAGCTTTGTAATTGGAAAAAATCTGATCTTTCTTGGAACAACTAAGTTGATTTTATGAAGACACAACTATTAAATAATGAAGACAAGGCTGACTAAAAACAAGGTCAAGATGATACAGGTTTTGAAAAAGATTTTCCTAACATTTGCACAAAACTATCATCATTCTAGCTGTTGCTAAGGGAAAAAAACCAAACTCTTCTGACACAGAAGGACTGCTGAAGTTAGAGGTTTATCATGCTTTTACTGGTTTATTCATTACTTCAGTATATGTTTGGTTTTGCACAATATGACACCTGTCTTTAATTTTTGAATTGGAAAATTACAGTCCTGTTTTAAAGTCATTGATTTTTCAAGAAAAATTGACAGCAATTTCAGATAGACATTCCTTGAAGTATGCTCTTTCTAAAGGAAGGAGGAAAAAAAACCAAGAAAGCTGGAGCTTGTATTCATACTTGTCTATATACAGTATGGTTCAAATAAGGATCTCTGAGCACAAACTAGATGCCCAAAATATGAGACAGGATTAACAGAAGCACAGGGAGATTTATATCAGATTTTCTGAATCACACAAATGGACCAGAAAGACATTGGAAAACTTAAATACTTTTCAAGGCCATCCCTACTCTGATCAGACTTCTCCCTATTAATTTCTCATCAGCAGAATCCATTCTGGGAGAGGTTTCAAAGTACAAGACAGAAAACCAACAGAAGCAAAGGAAAGACCCTCACCTCCCAAATGGTAGCGGGTGGCAGTTACAGTCAAGCCTGTGACAGAGCTGCCACTGAACAGTGCTGAGCCATCCTCCCTCACATCCTGCACGACCAGATGCACCCTCCTCCCAGGCACCAACTCACAATTCCTGGGCTCTCCTAAATAAAGGGAAGAAAAAGCGGGAAATCAGTTTTACTTATGTTGTTTCTTTGCAAAACAAAGACAAGCCTTCATATTTACTCAGTGCTACATGAAGCATTCATCTGCCTTCATAAGGGAAAATAAAGCCTAGCCTCATGAATCTGTAGAAATACAAAGTAAATTCTAAGAGTTAATCAAAGTAGAAACCATTTTGTGACATTAAGGACCTAATAACTTTAGAGAGAATATTTTCCAGTCTTACACAAACACTGGCACCCAGCACTGCATATGGAAAAAAGTGGAAGCAAAATAGATTAACACTAGAAGCACAAAACAGACCTGTCACTTCACAATTACAGGAAACAAACATTAAAAAATACTGGATATAGGAAGAATCTAAAAAGATAAAGTCAGAATTTGATAAAAACACTAGAAAAACAGCATGTGAGAAAACCCCTGCTGGAGGACCTATAATGCACACAGGTAAATCCTCATGTGAGTGCTGTGCTTGGGTTATCACAAGCACTTGACCCAAAATCAATGCAAGAGGCTTAGCAGACTTCAATGAAAAGAGCAGTTTATTTGGCTTGTTCCAGCTGTACTTACATAAAGCCTCTTGTCAATGCCAGACACTGCACACACATCCTTTTTCTAATAAGCTGCTTTGGAAAGTGAAGTCTTTACTTGAACTGGACTTTCTTTCACTTAAATGTTTTTCTTTTCTTGTTCCTCTAGAGAATATTTTATTTTCTTTTTAACCTGATACCCTTTAGCAGAACATTTACAATCTTTTTACCTCTTCTCAACAAGTTCCTGATTTCTTTCAGCTCCTTGAAATATTGATTCAGGAGGGCAAAGCTCTCTGCAGCAGAATCTCCTGAGCTGCACTCAGACACCTTCAGATTGAGGAGCACACGCTGCTTCTCCTCATCAATGCTCATCACCTTTGCAATCACAGTCTGTCCCACCACAAAGTGGTCCTTGGTGTCTGTCACAAACTTGTCACTCATGCTCTGTGCAAAGGAAACAGAGGGCAAGGTTACTGAGCACAGCTGGTACTGATCAGCCACCCACAGAGCTGTTCAGAAGGGTTGGAGTTACGACTTTATGTAAATGCATAAAGGAAATTAACAAAGACTAAGAAAAACCCATCAATTAAAATGAATTACTGAGGTCACATGAAATCCTTGTTGAAGCTTAAGCTCACTTGAATGAAGTGCTTGGTTTCATTCTGGAAGTGATTTAAAAGGCAAACCTGAACCCTTTTACCCTGCAGCAGGAAGCTGTGCAAATGCAAGATCTCCAGCTCAGTTGCTCTCTCCTTTGCTAAAACTATGTTTCAAGGAGCCTGATCACACACATGCTGCTTACTGAAGTGGAGGCATTGCTTACCACTTTAGGTGACAGTCCTGTCACACCAAAAGGGAACTCCACAAACACTCCAAAGGGCATCACATTCCTCACATAACCAGTCAACAGCATGCCAGGCTGGATTTCAGAGAAGCTTCTCACAACTTGCTCTTCCTGTACAGCAGAAATCACTGCAGACTTTCTACTCAAGGTCTGAACAGCCAGTTAAGAAAAATGGGAAAAGATGAATGAAAGCAGCATGATGCCATGCAAATCTCTTAGTGCTGCTAACCCCTGGCCAAAAGCACTTCCTGCAAGTTAAGAGTACAAGAGCTCTAAAAGTTGTAATTTCAATTTCTGTCTTGATCTTCCTACACAAAAATTTAGCAACTCACATCTCTTAAACTGCCCAGCATTAAAGGTACATGCTTCACAGTAGCAGAAATATCATCTTCCTAACAATTCAGTTCCTATTTTTGATATAAAAACAGCAAACTTTTTCCTAAGGCTGTGATAGGTTTAACAGCCCAGAAGCTGGTTGGGAAAACAAGTCAGCTCACAACCTAGTTCTGAAGAGATTGTAGCCCCAGCTGAGCCTCACTTCTAGCACAAGTTATAATGCCTCTCTGAAGTATCATTAGCATGACAGGAACTTCCACTTCACACTAAGTACAGTAATCTTATGTTAGTTGCAGATACTCTGGGAACCTGAGATAGCTCCTTCCTCAAACTTTGCTTGCCTGATTGAGGTGGCAAAGGATACAATGTGCTCTCCCTTGTCACTTAGATACATAACTCTGGGCAGGACATCTCCCTCTTGAAGAAGGTGCCACAGAAGCTTGGAGGTAGCAACAAAGTCAGAGAGGTGCAGCGTAGGGATCCAGGCTACAACATTGTCTTCGTCTTCTAAGATGGAAACTTCTAACCCATTATCTTTCTTCCTCAATATTTTCACATCAAGTATCTGAAAAGACAACAAGTACAGTGATATAAAATTCCAAGTGTTTTTGAAGTCATCTCTTTTGATGCACAGGGGATGTGATGTACTGCAGAGGATCTGACGTTGCCTCCCAGCTATACATGAAAAACTCTGACATTAACAGGGCTGACCTAAAAAGCACACCAATGCTACAGGCAAATTAAAAACTAATTCTCAGCTCCCAGAGAAATAAAAAGCTGGAAACATTCTCTTGGTTGTGACTTTTCATTTGAAGGGCGAAAGAAATAATTTCATCAAGACTGGAACTGTCCTATTCCTGCATTAGCAATATTGGCAGGGAGTTGGAAACTGTTTATTGCAAAAATAGGGAAACATTTCAAAACATTTCTCTAAAGCTTTTTTTTTTTTCTTTCTTTTTTTTCTTTTTTTTTTTTCCCTAGGGAGCAAAAGCAGCTGTTTTTGGAGCAAGAAAATCAGCAGCATCCAGAATACAAAAAAAGAGGATTCCACCTAGGAGTAGGAGCACTAATTGGTACCTCCAGAAAGACCCTCCTGGGACTCCTTTATCCTGATCTCTGAAAACTGAGATATGGTTTTTGATCCAGGAGGTCAACCACACAGTAAGAAATGCACATTTAATGCTAGTTCCTGATCACTGTCAGCTTTCTCAAAGCAAAGCTGTTCAAAATGATATCAAATCATACAGAAAATTAGTAGGAAAAGGCTTAAAAGGAATAAGCCATTGAATTCAGTACCTCTCCTATTTGGTATTTCACTTCATGTTTCTTGCTAGGAGTACATTTCCATTTGTCCTCAGGGCCAGGCTTGCTTGATAATCTGAAGGACAGCAAGAGTCTTTCCTGCTGAGGCTCACATTTTAAGACCATTACTTTAAGAACCTGCAGCAAGAAAAAAAAAGTATAAAACACAAGTTAAGTTCAGCTGACCATCCTCCTCTGTTTGCTACCACCTACAAAACAAGACAGGGACATACATACACAGTACACTTTTCTCTCACACCTGAGGATAGCAGGCCAGTGGCTAGAACTTAACAGGTTCAACCACAGACAAATATCCTGATCATACAGAGGGAAAACAGAAGTACATAATCATTCAATGAGCTTGTAAAAGTATACAGCAGGTCTGTAGCAGAGTTGAGAACAGAATCTAGCTCTCTAGATGTACGCTCAGAAATTCTGACTAGAAAATTACCTTTCTCCTAAGCTAGCTAACAAACAATAGGATTAAAGACAAAGAAAAGCACCAGGAAAAGTAATGAAGATGGCTGAGATCTCTGTAACTTTGCCCACAACAAAAACCAGAACTGTGAATAACAGTTCCTAAAGTGGCTGTAATTTGAAACCAACAGGATAACCAGAGTAACACTGAGGCAGAAAACATCATCCTTATGATTCTGTAGGTAAGAATTTTAACTTCCTTAGGAGAAACAGCAGCCTTGAACTCCAGATTTCTACTGAGATCTAAATCACATACCATGTGACCGTGTTCTCCTGCAGAACAGAGAGAGCCTAGAAACAAAGGCAAGTTAGACATACCAAATAAGAGCTGCCCTTTTCACAGCCTACCCTGTTTAAACGGAGCACAACTAAGAAATAAAGTGAAAGGACACAGACATCTCCTGGTGTAGCTGGTTCCTCAGGAAAATCTACATTGAAGCCAACTCAACTGCAGATTTCTCTTTCGCATTTAAACATATGGCACAGCAGAGGTACATTAATTACCTGGCCTTCATAGAAGACTTTATCTGGACAAGATATAGGTTCTGTGCCCAGCTCATTCTTGGGTACCAGACCTTTGACATCATTGTAGAACTTCACAATGCAGCCAAACTCCCTTGCACATACTACAAAGCCATGTGTGATGAGGCCTGGTTTTGCATCTTCATAACTTGAGAGGACTGGAAGCTTTGATTGGACGAGACTTTTCTTTAGAGTAAGGATCAGCTTCTTTTCTCCAGGGCTGCACTCTAGCACCTACAAGAATGGAGTATAGAGGTTCAAAACGCATGTCTGCCCTTGCCTGATCAATCCAGCTGCTAAACACTCAGAAGAGAATTGTGCAAAGCAGCTGAAGACCCTGTCTCACAGCTCTCACCCGACATTTGATTTCATCTCCTATGTTGTACTTCTTCTCAGGCTGCTTCAGGATCACATCAGACAGATGGAGGGATGGCACAAGTCCTCTAATCCCATCAGCCACTTTCACCTTCATCCCGATGGGTTTTAGAGAGAGCACTTTGCCCTAGAACCCAAAGTAGGGGAAAGAATTGGTAAATTCAGTATGAAAAGCAGACTGTGGTTAGGTAGAAAACAGCCAAGATAATTTAACACCTACAATCACCAAATCTAATCACGTTAAAAAAAAAAAAAGCAATTTTAGACCGAACTGCACTCCACCCAACTAATCTGACATGTTAACTTTTATATACTTCACCAGGTTGTTGTACAGCCTTTTTTCTTTAAGCATAGACTACTTCTGCAAAATCCCTGTTGATGCCAGCAAACTAGAACTGTTTCCAGAAACATATCCAATACAGCTCTGACTCAGACATGACAATCATAATGAGTAACTTTCTGCCCATCAACTCATTGTGATTGTTCATACATGAACTTTCACTTTGACTGCAAGGCAAGTTTTAGTTTCTTTCACTCAAGTCTTTCTAAAAATGTATTCATGGCCACAAATAAATGACTGACCATAGACAAAATTTGATTCACCACATCGTGAATAAAAACATGAACAAAATGGGAAGAGCATTGCATCCCATTAATCCAAGTCCTGCAAGACAAGGTTTTTCTCATTTTCATCTCACTAGCCTGGATCAGAAGTCAGATACACATATTAGGCAGGAGGAGTGCACATTGGCAAGATCACTGTTTCAAGTATAACATGCTTGGGTCCTTCAGAAGCTCACCTGCACCACATCACCTGTGTGGATATCCTGGTATTGCAGAAACCGTGCTTCAATAATCTGACTAGAGAAGAGACACAAAGATAACACCAGTCAGTCATCTTAAAGGAAATCCAGGATAAGACAAGACAGTCCCATCTCTGACTTGTCCCAAATATCCATTATTCCACACACTCCCCAGTGTTCTACAACTCCAGAATTGTGTTTTACTCCAACTGACCAATCTCCAAAAACAGGTCTTAGGACATGAAGTTCAGGGAGGTTCACCAGGCTCCATTCCAGATAACAGTCACACAGTTATAGCCTCATGAAACGAGAACCCATTATCTGCATTGCTTGAAGCCACAAAGTTGGCAGTACTAAGGGGGACTTCATAACACAAATGCACTGCAAGATCAAGACTCCTGCAAGATCAAGATTTCCTGCTGAGCCGTGGTCTTCTGACACAACCATGGCAGAACTAATTTAGCCTCCTTGTGCCTCTGCTCACCAACAATATTGATGGTGTCCCAATTCCACAGAGTATGGGGAGGAGGTGCAGGATGCCCAGACAACCTGATGCGCCACAACATAGATACAAGTCAAAAACCCCAAATGGCAAGTTCCAGTCCAACAAAGCAGTGTAATATTTTCCACTCTCAAACACCTTTCTTGTTCTTCAAACAGTTTTTTGGAAGAGTCATTCATACTTACCGCTTCAGAGACACAACACACATCTCATCCATCAGGCTGTAGTCAATGATCCGACATTTATGTTTGCAACCTTCCTTAAATGCCCCAGGTTTAAAGGATTTTCTGGTTTTTGAAAGATGTTTCAACTAGAAAAAAAGGAATTACAAGTGAGTGTTTGGAAAGTGGAAACCCTTGCTCAGCATTAGGTTGAAGAGATAGCATCTGACAGATGTTATTCTAACATTCTCTTTGTGCAGGTTTCACCAGCTCTTCCACAACACTTCAATGCAAACAAGGGGATGCATCATTTGACAAACACCTTGCATGCTGTCTTAATTTTACTGTATTGTCACACAAAGAGGATAAAGGCAAAAAAATAAACCCTCTCCTAGCCCTCTTTCCCAGCAGGCTAAGATAGATATGGAGGACTTGCCCCGCCAGCCTGGCACTTACCCGTGCAAATGCAAGTGTGCCATCATCCAGCTCAAAGACAGCCCCAAACTGCTTGTAGAAGGCTTTCACTGTGGCCTCCTCCAGCACTGCCCCCAGGCGCTCGGCGGGGAGCGGGCGTGGGGCTCCCCCGGGGTGCAGGAAGGGCGGGCGCAGCGTGAGCCGCACTGCCTTCGATGAAGGGTGAACAGACAGCACACAGGCCTTCACCTGGAACACAGTGTGCTCATTAAATGAAAGAGAGGACAAAGGCACCTCATTCATGCTTGTAGACATTCTGCTTGGTACCTGAACACCCTGTCCATGTCCAATTTCCAGTATTGCTGTTAAGACATCATTTGCTTCTAACAGCTTCGCCAAGGAGGGATTTTTGCTTTTGTCTGTTGATTACAGACTAGGCTGGTATCAATGCAGGGAGGGAAATGTGACCACACAAGTCATGTTTCTATCCCTTGCAAATCTCCAGGCTTCCCAAATAAGTCTTCCAGGAATGGCTTTGCTCTTTACAGCTTTAAAGTGGCCACAACAGTAATTCAAGTAAAAGATATGAAAGAAGCTATCAGCCTTAAGATTTCAGAGATAATTCCACAGAAATGTTGGAGAAGATAAGAGATGTTGTAAGCAACATAACAACTCCAGACATCCTCCACCCTCCTTACCACTTGATCTGGAGAATAGCTCATGGATTTCTCCAGGTCCATGTGCATGAAATCCACAATGCCAGTGAAGTAAGACAGAAATGTCACTTTCATCCCAAGTGGGGCCACCTAAGAAGGGGAACAAAAAGATGCCAAAAACATTTCCGCACTCAGTTTTCATGCACCACAGAGAGCAATTCACACATTTCAAAAAACGGCACTGTCAGTGTTAATAAACAAGCACATCAGAAGAGACAGAAAAACTGCTAACAATTCTGCTTTGCACAGTCTGTTGAAAAAACAATCCTTTAATTTTTTGATAATGCTGTGTGTACTCTGAAGACTACTGCTATCCTGTTGAATACTTCGGCAGTAAAAGCCAGAAAGCACAAAATGAATCCTGTTCTGCTTCAAACTCTACCACCAGCTCCAGTCAGAAGCCTTTTTACTCAGGGCATCACAACCAGAACTGAGATCAGATCTCAGGTGAATGCAGTGGAGGGGAGTATCTAGCAGATTATGTTTGTTACTGCTAAATAATTGAGACCAAGAAATTTTCCAGGGCGTAAACTCTCATCTCTGCTTCACCTGTCTCCCGCCTTCAACAAAGCTCAAAAGAAACCAACTCAACAAAAAAAACCCTTGCTTACCTTCTGCACTCGAGCTTTCACCACCAGCCCTGGCAATAAATTAGAGAGTGCCCAGTTCTGTCGCTCTGTGGCAATGGATGCAGCCACCTCTGAGCGATCAATGGACAAACAGACCACCCTGCCCTCATTCTTCACTTCCACAATGAGGCAGTTCAGGTTCTGGCCAATTTTCAAGTCAGGCCCTACAAAGACAAGTCACAGAATAAAACCTCTACCAGGAACACTCAGTGTTTCCTCCCACTCTTTCCAAAGCTTTTACAGAGTTCCCTCTAAATCTAAATGAAGTTTACTGCCAGCAGGGCTTGGAACACAGTCTGTCAGATCACGGGCTGAAACACAAAGGGTTGTTGCAGACCAGTCACAAATCTGCTGCTTGCAGCAACCTGCAAAGACTCCACCTTGACCCAATCCCACCAAAGTGCACTAACACCACAGATATAGTAAACTCTAATCTCTGTCATTCTCCACCTCCATGTTAACCCATCAGATCCTCCTGCACTACTTCTTACCTTTCTTGGCTGCTTTGATGTAATTTTTGGCTTTCTGATGAGGAAGGAAAGCATGAGTTCCAGTGACACCAATATCTATGAGGTAGCCATGGTCTTCCACACTCAACACAGAACCAGAGAGCAACTGTTGGGAGGAAAGCATTGCAGCTCAGTAGTGTAATGAAACAGTTGGGTCTTCAAAGAATGAACATATGGCAAGAGATTCCCCATCAAAGTACTCTCTTGTTTTGTATAGACAGAGAACTGACCTTTTCTGAGGAGTAGCAAGAATACTAAATTCTTTTTTATTACACAGCTCATCTAACAGTGAGGTCTTAACTCTACTTCTACGTGCTATGCACACAAGGAGCTCACAAACTAGTAGGAAAAGAATTGTGATGTTCAAAAATAGCAGGTGCATACAACCATACAGCTGAAAACAAAAAACATAAAGAACCAAGCATCTCTGCAAGGCATGTTATATATTACTCTCTGTAAAAATTAACAAAGAAACCTTCTCAGAAAGAAATCATTAAATAACTTGGCCATATTGAAACAGAATAAAGTGAATTAATTTCATTAATGACAACCTGGAGACAAGAACTAAACCCACCCTCTCTTCACAGGTCTCCTCCATGGTGGGAATGGTTCCACATTCTGCTCTGATCCCCTGCAGGGACAAACTGAAATGGAAGAGCCCAGAGAGGCTGTGACAGACCCAGCAAACTTACCATGCCTGCTGCTAGTGCTGTAGAGCTCAGGCCCTTGTTGACCTTCTTGGGGTCAATCGATAACTTGACACTGCGACTTCCATCGTCACGTTTCTCAATGCTGGTCACGATGCACCTGACCAGTGTCCCTGGAGAAAATATGTCTGGGAGCGAATTCAACTCCTGCCCAGCAACAGGATCAAAAGAGAAACATACAATTTTTACATTATTAAATAATATAAGGTTAGAATTTGCTACTGAAGCAGATTTTGAAAACAAAATCCCATCGGAAAGTTCTGTTTCGCTGTCAGCACTAGAGTAACAAGCAGGAAACGACACATACACCAGGATCTCAATAGAGAGGCAGGGATGACACTATGTCATGTCAGCAAGACCGAGAAGCTTTGCTTAAAAACACTGTGTGAGCTGGAGTCAGGAGACTGCAGCTGAGGAAACAGTGAAACATCTACGGAGCCAACACTGACCTTAACCTAGCCTCCCCCTTCAGCAGGAAAAAACACCACCAGCAAAGGGGTAGTGCTAATCCCACATTCCACAACACCTCGGGAAAACTTAAGCACCACTGACACCAGAGAAGCAGGGTAGCGGATTTTATTTTTCTCTAGCAGTCAGCTGTTACCAGGAAATTGCAAAGTTTGCTTGGAAAATCCAGTTCCAAACCAAGGTTCGTCAATGTCAAGCTCTAAGCAAGACCTCAGTGTTGGTTCTGAGGTACTAACAGCACTCTCCAGCTCCAAGCACAAATGACAGCCCAGTCCCAGGTCTCACCTCCAGGAGCTCTCCTTGGGCCACCTGCTTGGTCAGTAGTTTGCTGTAGGCATCGCTGATCTGCGTGACCGGCACAAACGCGGAGAGGCCGTTGGGCAAACTGACGGCGAGCTCGTAGTCACTGACCTCTTTGATACAGCCAAGGAGGAGCATCCCCTCACTGAGTTCCTGGGAAAGCAGGAAAAATAGCATACTACTGATATCTTGGCAAGTCAGTGGTAACAGGGGATAAGCAGTTAAGTTTTGTATTGGATCACGGATATATTTGGCAGGTTTAGAGAGGAAAAACATGCCATTTTTATGTAGCCCAAGAAAGAGAGGCACACAAAATCAATCATGTACCAACCTCAATTGTGAGTGGTCCGATATTCATAACATTGTCTTTAACAGCAGCTGTTTTGTCTGCCTTGAACCTTTTCTGCTTTCCTTGATCCTTCTGGATCCTTTTTCTTTTCTGGGATTTTTCTTCATGTTGAACCTATAGCAGATTACAAGCACAGAAGGTTAAAAAATTAAAGCGGATAAAGAAACAAACTTTGCACTATGGCAGAACTCTGCTGCCATGAATAAAATACTGATTTGGACAAAAGAAAGACAACCATCTTGCCACCTGTTGTCTGTCTACATGCAGGTCTTCCAAAACATCTCCTTTGGGCTGAGGCTGATCATTTATACAGCTGAATCTTGGGAATGGAAAATAGTGATGCAAGAGATCTGCACCCCACTCTACTAACAGAAAGACCAACTTAGCCTGTATCCAGTAACACCAGGCTCACCATGCAGCACCTTGGAATAAAATGCTTGTGGAAAGTTTAAAAGCTACACCCTGATCAATAATTTTGACTGAACTTTCTCAGTCATCATATTCAAGACGTAACAGGTATCAGGGATCTTTCAGAGATCAGGAGGATGGTGGATGTCAGAAGAAATCTATTTTTGTAAATCCTTTCTGTAGTTTACTGTAGAAGTAACAGGCAGAGAGGGTTGATGTCAAATTCTGATGCTGGAAGAGCTCTGAGAAGTTAATCAAGAACATTCAAACAACATACATCAAACAAATTGTCCCGCTCTGACTTTAGCTTGGGTGTTTTTCCTTCTGCAGGTTTCTTCTGAATGCCCCCTCGAGGAAAGTTTTCTTCCATGGATGCCATGCTTGCACCGCTCTGGGACAAATGACAAGGCAGAAATGAAATTGTTATTGTGCTTGTTCCTCACAAATACTGAGGTGAGATAAAAGTGAGCTACCTCCAAAACAAGAAAGACTTTGGATGGCTGCTCTAGTTAGTCAGTGACAAAACAGAAACTCACATCCCAATGGATTTAACATTTGACTACAATGATGTGTTGCAATGGTCCATCTAAATATGCACATCCATAACACTTTTTACTACTGCACAGTTCCACTGAAGTATTACAGTATTCATTTTTAAAGCACTTAGATACACCACATATATATTCATAAAACTGCTTTAACCTTATATTTCCTAAACCAGTCTTTATTATATTCAGTGGCTGAATTTACCAGCTGCAGTCATCAAGGAGAAAGCTGTGACACTACATAAAACACTACATAGGCTTGCTCTGCATTTTTACTTTTTGAATGTTACTTATGATTACTTATGATTAATATAACTTGCTACCTCTTTGTCTCAGCCATATGTATACATACATAAAATAGGTGTTTAACCTTATTCTTTCAATCAATAAAAATCACCTTGCTTATTAGGCCACAATTTACTTGTTACTACTATTAATAAATAATAATAAATAAAAGTAGTTGCTAATACTATATCATTATTGCTAATTGCGCTTATACTACTACTAATACGATTGCTTATTATTAAGCCAACAGTACTTCTACAAAATATAGCGCTGAAACTCTATGTTGTCAAACTTGAGGCAACCTGTTAGACATACAAAACTTCTTTCCATGGAAAGCACAGGATAAAGCGAAAGCCCATCAAGGCACGCTTCACCTCAGGGTTGGCTAAGGAACACAGAACCGGCAGGGCTGGTATCTTACCTGCCCGGGGCCGCTGCCAGGGGGAAGCGCGGGATCGGGAGCGTTCCTGGGAGCGGGATAGGGATGGTTCCCGGGATCGCGATCAGGATGGTTCCGGGATCGGGATGGGGACGGTTCCGGGATCGGGATGGGGATCGGGANTCGCAGCCAATCGGCGCGCCCGGGGGCTGCGCGCGGCGAGGGATGCTTGCCGGCAGCGGGAGGCGCACGCGGCGCCGGGCGGAAGCGGCACGCGGGGCGGAGGGCAAAGGGTGACCGGAAGTGGCNCTCCGCAGCGCCGGGGCACTCGCGACCTTCAGCCGCGGCGTCGCTCCCTCCGAGTCCCGGGCGCTGCTTGTCCCTTACCCGGCCCGACGTGAGCGCGGGGTCGCGAGTGTAGCCGGGCAAGGGCACCGGGCTCCTCTGGAAAACAGCACTCATGTTGTCACGGGGTGCTTTCCCGTCCTCGGAAGGGCGCCTCGACTCTTGCCCAGGCTTTTGCATCGGTCAGGCGCGAGAAAAGATGACCTTGGTTTCTCAAGTCTTTGCCAATAGTGTGTGGCAAACGTTTGAAGGGGCCATTTCCTTCAGCTTTTTAACTGTTGCACAGTGAGCCGAGCTAAAGCTTACCTGGTTATACGCCAGAAATAACGCTGCTGGATTGGGTTAGATAAGAGATGGATGAGACATAGGGGCTGTGTCAGTAAGCGCAGCACCTGCAGTGCGGTTTCGTGTGTCTGCTGCAGGGGCAGCGGGGGCTGCAGCATCTGCCGGGCTGGGGAACTGTGTCGGGTGTGGGGTGCCTTTGAGAGGAGGCAGAAGATAAGCAGCAAATGTTTGTCCTAAACATAACATCCTCTTCAGAAAAATATATTTCTAAACATTGAAAAACCACTCTGCTTTTATTGTGCAGTGAACCCTTTATTTGCTTATCTGCTCCCATCACCTATTTTGTACCTCAAGAGAGAATGCTCTGTGTCTACTCCTTATGTATATCCACACTATTTGTCAAATGTCCTGAAAGCAGATTTAGGAGCAGACAATGGAATTACGAAGCCCAGTGTAGATATTAGTTTGATTTTCCTATTGATCCAAGTGATTTTAATTTTATTAACTGTCCTGTACTGTTTGTTAGGACAAGCAGCCATGGCTGGCCATGACTCGGGATCTCAACACCAGTTCACTGGATTTCAGAAGTACTTCAATTCCTACACTATCATAGGCAGGAGGAATGTATGTATTATGTACATTGTTTTATAGTCTTGTGTAATGATGTTTTCTGGGACTTAGACTGAAACTAAATTTAACTTTTCTGTTTTCCAGTATGTAATAGCAACATACACAGGTGTTGCACTCCTTGTCTTGTATTTCAAGTTTAGGCCAAAAAAGCAAACTCCTGCTGTGACAGACAAGTAAAAGGTAAGTGGCTGATGTTCCTCCAGGACCAAAATGCTTCAGTGCCAGCTCAGGAAGCAGTGACAAGGGACTAATTGCCAATAATCCAGTGTAATGAGACACAGAAACACAGGCACATGGACTTCCTATTTACCATTTTAAACCTCAAAGAAACTATAGCATCAACTTATTTGGGGGCATTCTGAATGAAGTGGGTTGTTACAGGGAGTGCAGAAAGTATGGGATACAGTATTCTTGTTCTTCTGACATGGTAAATGGGACTAGGGATGGGATGCAGGGAGGGAGGAACAGAAGGATGTTGCAGCAAGATACATTGAGCTTTGCCTACAAATATTAGATACTTCTGGTCTGCCCTTTTGCTGTAAAATAGGGATAACTTGCCTTGTAGGTTATTGGAATAATGAAGTAGTACTTAAGGACTTATTTCTTGACTGTATTAGAATTGCAAGTAGAGATTAATGCAGTCTGTTAAAACCTTCATTTGAACAGAGTAAATGAGCACCATATGACGGAACTGTGTATGTTGCACACATGATTATTCAAGGCCCGTGTAGAAGTGACTGGACTTGTATAGCAAAAAACAAGTGTTAAAAATTTTGGAGTCACTTTCAAATAAAGAATTTTCACCAAAATGGCTTTTTGGCAAAATCTGTGGACTGTCCTCATAGCCTGAAGAAAGAGGTATAAAACAATAAGCTTTAGCATTGTTGTGTATTAAGGGGACATCAGTCACTTCTTCCTGGGTGTGCTGAAATCTGGCTGCTCGTAGCTAAAATAGTTTGGGTTTAGGGCAGGGGGAGGCTCAGTGAACATTGTGCAAGAATTGCTATGTTTGACCTTTCTTTTCTTGGCAGGTTCCTGGCATGTCTGAACCTCCAATCTGTGTCAATGTAATGCAAGCTGATGACCTATTGTGGCTAATAAAATATAAATAATTACTTGTTTTATTGGAAGTATGAAATTGTCCAAAAAAGCTGAAGTGTGATACTTCTCATTTTTCTTCCTTCATCAAAAATAGTTGCTTGTAGCAGAGATGGAGCATCTGGTCATATCATTACTGTCTTAACTCTGCTGCTGCCTGACCTCAGCTGCACAGCCATAACACTGCACAGGGCCTGGAGCTGATCCAAGCATCTCCACACATCCGTGTCACAGCTTGCATGGTTTGCAGCCACCTGGGTGCTCCCACTTTTTGCATTCCAAGCTAGTAGCTTACATGGAAACCATGACATCTTCTGCCTCAGTTGTCTGTATTTTGCATAGAACCTCTTTGGTTTTGATGGAAAACCTCTGAAAATAGGCTGACCAAGTTTTGGTATGTGAGCTTTATCTGTTACTGGCTTCTCTTCTGGAGGGGAGAAAGAAAATGCCTTAGCCTGCTGATGTTAAGCTCCTGTAACTCTGCATATTCATAAACAGTGACCCAAATAGTCCAGTGTTTACTTTTCCTGTCTCATGTGAAAGGAGGTGCTCTACCACAGTTAAATGTGTGCAGCCTCCTCCCTGCTCAACACTAAAATCTATCAGCTTCTCCACAGTGTCTTTCTGTAGCTCAGTTACCACTTGGTACCTTCCTTAGATGTCACAGTAGTGCTGGTGTGGCTTCTACCGACAGCAGGAGCTGAACCATGCTAAAGCTTGCACATACCCATCCCAAACTGAGGGCAGCAGGAGGTAGGAATGATTGCTAGAAAAACTAATTACAGGGTCTTGATGCTCTCTATTTCATTTTTTCTTAAAGCCATTTTTGTACATGCTGAACAATTTGGGCCTTCTGAACAAATCTGGTCATCTTTCCCTCCTGAGTGTTTGCATAGATGGCTTCAGCTGTATTTAATTCCACCACTGAAGAATGGTGGCTTTAAGAGTGTAATAATCTCAGGAGCTAGAACGTCACCTTCCTTTAGAACAAGATTTACAGGGAATGGTTACTCATCAACCTCAACATTGCTGATTACTTTGTTTCTCTTAGCAGAGTTGTCACAGTTACAAACTGCTATTGCTTGCATTGCAGACATTAAGGGAAGTAAATATCTTCTTGTAACATATAGACACAAACTATGTGGTTTTATTATTTATTATAATATCAAAAGTATAAAACTGTACAAAACACAAAGGCAGAATGTGGCAGTGTTTTCTTTAAGCTGTCAAAAATTGTACTTAAAACTAACTGGTCATATTGAGAACTAGAAATTTTTTTTGAGGTATCATGACAAAAAAAAAATTAAGTTTCACCCTTTTTTCTTTGAAAATGTCTAGGTGTCCCAGTGAATTTATTTTGATGTATAATGCCTGTAATATAGCTTTACTCTTAGGAGTTAGAGCAAGACAAGATGAAAGAGGAGGTAGTTCTCCATTTACTTGACCTTAGAAATGACAAATCTTGTTTTTATTCTCACTAGAGAGCCAGTAGATTGTTCAAGTGTCCAAGTCCTTACTGTGAAGTAATAAGGAAAACAAAACAGATTTCTCTGCACAAATCTTGTAAAAGATTAAGAACAAAAACCAACCCAAACCCAAGCTGTACTGGACCTGGCCTTTGGTGGTGGTGTTTTCGGTTCTAAGACACTGATGTTCTTCCCAGTGTTCTGCATGTTTTATTTGGAAATAAAACACATCTTTATTGGTAGTCCAGGAGGACTCACTGGGTACAATCTTGAGGATAGGAATTGTCAGCAGACAAGCTGGCCTTTCAAAAGCAAACTGACCACCCACTTGTCCTTTTGTGGTGCTATAATGTTTCAATTTCTTGGCCAGTTTTGCTGGTTTTTTATGTTAAACCATATATACAGAGAGGATAGAGGTTATTAATGTTCTTATCTAATACAAAGTAAAGAGTTTAAGTCCACTTTTTTAATAGTGACTGTTTCAGTTGTGCATCAGTTACCCTTCCTTTATTTTCTCATACAATAAAGTATGAAAGTAAATAAAGTTCACATTGGGCTTCTGGTTGCTTATCACACTGACAGCACTGGCTACCTTTGAAAACAGTAACAAGATGTGTGTTTCTGACACCTCAAAAGAGCCCGAGTTTGAAATCGTTTTAGGACTTAGCACTTGGCTGCATAAAAACTGTGCATGGAGCTTCGTGGCAGTTCCCCACAAGCATTGGGCTGTCGGGCCCACTCCGTCAATGCCCTGGTTGTTGCTATGATCTCACCACGCCTGCTGCCCAGCCCAGGCTGTAGTGAATCAAACTACATTCTTCTTTCCTGAAAATGGACAGTTTTGCTTGTGTTTGAGACTGATGAAACATTTGCTAACCATAAATTAAGTGCTTTAAAAAAATCTAAGAACATATGTATAGGCTGTTAACTTCTCACAAGTTTCAGCAGAGCTCAGTACCACCTTTGGGAAGAGATGGCTCATTTCATATGTACATATCTACATCACCAAAAGCACCACAAACAGTTCCTTCTTTTACAGCCACGATGTCTTATCAATCTCCAGCATTTTCAAACTGCAGATAAATATGAAACAGCAGAACTGAGAAACGCTGCTTGCATTAATTACAGTTTCATACTCCTTGCAATGGATGCATGGGATCCTTCTGTTCAAGACATTCCCTCTCACTTCACATCCTGAGGTCACTACTGCAATGACTTGGCACAGTCAGTCTCAGCTTCCTGATCTACTGTGAGCTGTAGGCTCCTGCAGCCAGCAGCAGGTTCCTGCGTGTGAAATGGAGATGAACAACTGGGGTTGATTTGGTCATGTACGTGCCCAGTAGCAAGTCCTGTGAGTTTTCAGGCAAGTTTATGTGTCCAGTGGCTGTAGTAAAGTCATCGGTTTCTAAATCTTCAAATGCCTTCACAGCATCCCACAGACGAACTGTGTTATCCATTGAACCTAAAAACAAAAAATACCCCCACATTTAAAGTATTTTATTAATAAAATGGTAAATAAAAAATAGTTTTGAGGAGCAGGTTAACAGAAATTAAAACTCAGAAAGCAAAAGACTATAGCAAGCCTCATACAGCATGCTTCTGAATACACACATAAAAGTTCCCAGTCCTTGCTGCTTTTTGAAGCAAGTGATTCTACTTTGTCTTTCTCAATTTAAGGAACTAATTATATCATTCCTCTTCAGAATTATGGAATACAATGGACACTTCACTGTTCCTGGTGAATTTTACCTGATGCTAAAATCTCTCCATCTCTACTGAATCTGAGGGCGTAGATAGTGTCAGTGTGCCCCTTCAATTCGCCAACCATCAAGCCATGTCCAATATCCCACAGCAGAACTCTTCCATCTGTTGCTCCAGTAGCCAGGAATCGTCCATTAGGAGAAAATGCTAATGAATGAATTGGTCCCTAAAACAGACATGGGGAGGCAGCAAAACAAGTTAATTAAGTCTACTCACATTCAGTCAGTCAAGCTGTGTTCAGAACAGAACTGTTTAGAATATCAGCACAGATATAAAATCACTTTCACACTGTGAGTGATCTGCCTTTACCTTATGTCCAGTGAATATTCTTACACAATTCCCATTCAAAACATCCCAGAGCCTTATAGTCCTGTCTGCTGAGCCTGTAGCAATATAGTTGGAGTTTGGATGAAATCGGGTACATGTCACATCTGCAAGATGGCCAGCAAAGATCCGTAATGGCTGGTAGTGATCTGTTGCCCACAGACTGAAAAGAAAAGCTTTATTAACAAAAAAACCCTGAAGAAGTTCCGTCTGTATCTGTTGGAGCAGCTCTAGAGGATGCCACAAAAATGCTCAGAGGGCTGAAGTACCTCTGCAATGGGGAAAGGACAACACTTTAGCCTGAAGAAGAGTTGGCTCTGGGGAGACACTGTTGTGGCCTTTTACTGCTTAAAAGGAGATTAGAAGAAAGATGGGGACAGACATTGTATCAGAGCCTATTGCAACAGGACAAGGGATAATGATTTTAAACTAAAGGAAGGCAGATTTAGTCTAGATATAAGGAAGACATTTTTTACAATGAGGTAGTGAAACACCAGAGAGATGGGAGATGCCTCATCCCTGGATACATTCAAGGTCAGGTTGGACGGAGCTCTGAGCTACCTGATCTAGTTTAAGATGTCCCTGCTCATTGCGGGGCTGTTGGACTAGATGGCCTTTAAAGGTCCCTTCCAACACACACTGTTCCATGATTCTATGATCTGTTGCACAATGAGAAAAAAAAAAGTGGAGTGATTTCTTATGGGTCAGTTTATTGAATTAGCAGGCTGGTTTTTGGAAAAATATATTTTTCAGAAGGGAGAAATAAAGAATATTCTCTCAAGTTGTTCAACAATTAGAGGAGAAGACTTCTAATCAGAAGGAGGACATCATCTCTTTAGTCATCAGATAATGTGTATTGAAAAAACAGAAAAACCGCATTAAAACATTTGTTCAGTATTTTAACTGACATAAAGTTTGAGTAATACAGTAGGCATGGGGTATATCAGCTAATGACTTTCAGGGTTGACCCACCACAAACTGACCCAGACAAGTAAAAAATGCAAGTTTCTTACCGAGCCACTCTGTCGTGTCCCCCAGACACAAAGTAATAACCATAAGGAGAGAACTGTGTATCCCAAACTGGATAATTGTGTCCTTTATATCCCACCAAACATGTGAATGTTTGGAGACTCCACAATCTCACGGTGCCATCCTCAGAACAGGACAACAGATAGTTCCTGTCACAGGAGAAAGTACAGCATATAATATACCAAATTCACAAGAGGGCTGTATAAATATTGCCTAAAAACACTGTGAGATGTTCATGATAGAAGTGTCCCCTCAGCAGCACTGATTTGGCACGTCACCCATAAATCAGCATTTCAGTGCAGTAAGCAACAGTAACCAATTCAAGCAGAACCCAGTCCTAGGCCCTTATGGAAAAAAAGAGATGATTTGGCATTGATGATTAATCCTGATGGCACTTAAAACTGAGGGGAACGAGGGAAAAAAAAAACCAAAAACAACACCACACCACAGAGAAGGTCTTTACTCAGGAATTCCAGTTACATTAAAAAATGACTAGTAAACTGCTACACTATATTATTTTTTAAAAGATCTTCTATTACAACTCTGAACAAAATTTCATGATTCCCTGAAAGAGAATTCATATTATGCTCTCATTCTCAATTACTAATTATAGACTATATTTGTTCCACGGAAAGTTTACTTCTCAGTTGTGTTTCTGTGGTGGCTGTTTCCTGACTAAACACAAGCAAAAGCAAAACCTGAGACATTTTAACCTCTTTTCCACTGTCCAGATTCCCATCACTAGGCAAAGGTTTAAAATCTCTTATTTTAACGATACTGTTCCATACATTTTGAAAATAAAGTCTCAATAGAATATGAGAAACTAGAAGTACAATGATGTGCTACTGAGACTTTTAAGTTTTGCAACACTCTAAGTTATATCAATGCTGCAGAATTTTTCCTCTCTATATATCAGTTAGTTAAAATCAAGCTTAAACTGAAGTTTTGCTGTCTAAGTCAAAACTCTCCAAAATGGTGCTGGTATAGTTGATTTCAGTAATAGCTCACAGAGCTCAACACCCTGAACTTTATGAGCTTTTTCACAATTTTTTACAAGCTGCATGAGCAAGAATTGCTTTAACCTGGAAAAAGCCACATTAAGAATATTGACTAGCATGCAATTAAAACTGGAGACAAGCAAACTAGTTAGCTTGTAAACTTTTACCTATCAGGACTGAAGCTGGTGCCATAGACAGGTCCACTGTGACCATATAAAATCTTCAACTCACTTGCTGTTTTCTCATCCATGATCCTCTCCAAGACATCATCTGATTCTTTGTCAATGAGACTGAGGTCTGCAAGATTTCAAAGTTCATGTATCAGAATAACTGTCAGAAGTTCAATGATAAATGTCATCATGACATCATCTCAGTTAAATATCATGATTAAAAAACGTTTCCACAGTATGCAGCTTCAACCACAACACACTGTTACACAAAAACCAGAATTAAAGCAGGCTGGTTTCCATGAATTTGTGTAGGTGTTTAGCTAAGGACATTCTTTTCCAGCCTTCTCAGAGTTCCCTCCTATCCTTTCCCCCATGGTACCTCCAGCCTCTCCCCTGGATCACCTAACTGCAACCATCTATTACACCCTGTAGTTACCATCCAGTTAATAAGCAAGATGGCTAGCTCCATGCTAGTTATGGCTAGTTCCACACTAGTTATGGCTAGTTCCATACTGGTTGTGACTAGTTCCAAACTCTGTGTACTGACCACCTCATAGCAGGTGTACATGACCAGATTGCTCATTCCTTTAAAACTGTTCCCAAGGGTAGCATGTAAGATGTGATCATGTATCTGTGCACATATTGTTTCTTCAAAGTGAAGCATCTAACCACTGCAGCCAATTCTCCTGCCACAGATTATCTTCCCTGTTCAGGGAAGACAAATGTCACAAGTTATATATGCTTCTATTAAGTGTTATTGTCTTAATTACCTGCAGCTGTTTTCACACTACGTAGCTTTTTTGGAGTCACGGACCACACTCTGACAGTAGAGTCAGCAAAGCCTCCTACAATCATGCTGGAGTCATCTGTAATATCCACTGCAGTCAGACCCTACACACAAAATATCCAGTTATATTGTTTGCATCTCTCATGATACATTGCAAATATTACAAAATCCTAAGAACTATTAAGAAGGTAGTTACACTAATTTACAAAAAGAGAGAGAATTACTGCAGGATAAACACAAACACAGACAAATTCTTACTCCGTTAAAAATAAAGCTTTATGTATGAAGTACAGTCAGTAGTGAAAAAGAGTATTGCTTTCCAGTACTCTAGTGCAAAACATCTACTGTGTTCTGCAGGAAACACTTAGGACATGAAAGGTGAAAGAAGGAATTATAGCAAAATCCAAGCAAAACCAAGGAACATGGTAATTTTATAGTTTACAGAGTCTTTGAAGAGAATTTTGAACATTTTGGAACATAAACTTGGCAATGCTTAATCCAAATACTCCAATTACCCTTGCCAACACTGTTACATCTTTTTTCTTTAGCAAGAGTGATGCTCATAATTTTGATTCTCTTTCCCCTATTACCCAAACTCTTTTACCAACCTGGTATGCATTAAGGAATGTGTAGAAACAGATGGAGGGCAGGCACTCCGGTCCAAGACGTACTCGCCTTGCAGCTTCCTTCATATTCATTACTTTATCCAGCTTGTCAGAGTCTTTCAGTTCTGGCAGAGGAATTCTACACAAGAAGCACACATTTGTACAAAGTAAAAGCACCTTCCTTACTGTTAATCCAAACAAAGAAAGTGAAAACTTTGCATGCAACCCCATACCTCAGTATTCAAATAAGAAACAAGAATTAGAGAAAATGAAAGCCTATGTAGAAGACTAACTGATAAAAAAGAGAGCCAGTAGCTTTCAGAATTTCAGACAGGTACTGGAACAAGATAAACAATTGAGTATGACCTCAAAAGACTAGTGGGTAACCAAGTAAAGTTTCATCAAGGGAAATCTAGATTGACTTGATGGCCAATGACAGAGGGTTGTATGCTAAGGGTTACATGACTTCCCTTAGAAGCCTTACAGCTAAAGCTGTCTACAGCTAAAATGATAAAAATGCCATGTGAACAGAGATGCAGATTTGGCTTTAAAAGACTGGATTTTAAAGACTTCTCTAGACATCATTTCCTTGGTACCTGTTTTGGGGAGGAGCATTAGGGTCCTGTTTTTTACTTTTTGACCCTACATTATCTTTTTTAGGTTTTTTCTTCTTTGGCTTTCCTTCCTCATTTTCTCCTTCTTCATCTTCATCATCCAAAGGCACATCGAACTCTGGTTCTTTCAATAATCCAAAGAAAACCTACAAGCCAATAAAAAAACCATACAAGATAAAACAGTAATTGCTGTTCTTTTTGAAAACTAAATTTTTTAATGGTAACTTTTCAATGTAGTAGTCCAAGCAATAGAGCTGCCCCTTTAAAGCTGCTGTGTTTAATATTACAGCATATATTACTGCTTAGCCCAAAAGAAATGTAGTACATGTTCTTCTGGTTTACCCAGCCAACTGATCTGGACCACTGTCCTATCATTTCTTAGCCCTTGCTTAAAGTGGAATCCCCACCCTACCTCATTTATTTGTACAGTACTATGGTTCTACACACACAGCTCTTCTAGTAACAGCTGGTAGCAAGTCAAAATTACTATCTGTTGTACAAAAGAGGAAGCCAAATAGTCAGATATCCATTTTAAAACTCCAAGCTAATGAGTTCATTTAAGTTTAGTTAAGTGGGCTGAACACAAGATTGTCTCTCAAAAGGGTTCAGCAGTTTTGTCCACCTGACAGAAACACATCTTGATCTCTCTACTGCTGTCAGTACCTGTTTGTACAGTTCTCTTCCTTTGTTCTGTCCATGCTGTCTTTTAAGATCTCAAGTTAGGATTGTCAATCTATACCAAGGTATCTCCCTGAAAAAACAGGGAGATTTGTAAAAAGTGCAACAATCTTTGTCTCCTACCTTTGCTTTATTAGCCTCTCGTTTTGCCTCCCCAGCCAAGCTTCCAACCATAGCATCTATCTGTTGTTTACTGCGAGGCATTCCATCAAAGATATCAATGTAAAGATGCTCCTGAACAATGTTCCAGATTTGATTGTTCTGCTTTTCCTGAAGATGCCTCTTCAGGAGTTGGTAAGAGTCACGGGAAATGCGCAGCACAAACTTGCTTGTTCGAAAATCCAGCATGGTCTCGTTACCTTTCATATGCTCTTTTTTGGTTAAGCTCGACAATACACGCAGGTCATCCTGGTAATAGCACTCCTGATCCCCATGAAATCTATTGAAACAATTTAAGATATGATAAAAGGTATACTTGTTATAAACTTGTTATAAAATAGTTGTGGCAAGGGACATTTTAACCATTTACAGAACCATTTGAAGTGAAACAAAGTTATCCTTTTGGACTGAAGCATTTCACAATTGGTCTGATTCCAACTCTTCCCAAGTGATAAACAAGTGAAACATGGTAAAAATACAGAAAGTTATAGATTAGCCAGAAATTAATTTCTTTAAGCTTATTTGAAGAATTTCAATGTACATGCTATGATATCAGCAAATACTTATAGCATTCATTACTTCAGCATCTCAGTGCAATCTTCCAGTGCTAAAAACTGATCCCACAATCTTTCCCTACAGATGCAGAATCTCTTCATTGATACTTTTGCAGCAAGGAACCCATCAGCACACCATTAACATGGTGCAGACTCTGCCAATGCACAGTTCAATAGGTTGCACATCTTTCTAACAGGAGATTGGAAAAGAATTTAAGAAGTTACTACAACCCATGGGACTGTTACTTCAGAATTCAAATCTTTTCAAGTTTAGAGAAGCAAAATAATACATAACCATATGTACATATATAAATCTACACTACTAGAGCTCAGAGATATAGCCAAAGTAGCAAACACAAAATAATGCAAATGTAAAATGAAAATTAATTACCTTTCAAAAAAAGACTTTGCCTCACTCTCATGTTGATTGTAGACCAATTCCAAGTACATGTGCACAAAGAGAGGATAAAAGAGCTGAGACAATTCTGCCCGATGGCAGTCCAGGGAGCACTCGATGAAGTGTTTCAGCCCGCTGTAGTACTCCTCGTACAGCGTCGGGTCCCCTTGCTGGTTGTAGGCCGACAACACCGCGCTCACATCCGGCTGATCCTCCACAACCACCGCGCCTCCGACTGCAAAACACCAACCAACAACAGCTGCTCACACAGTCTGGAAGAGCCAGCAAACAAACAGTGGCCACAAGCCCCTGGCCAGGTGAGCAAAACACGTCCTGTGTGCATTCAGCACCAAGTCTAAACAAGCTGAGAGCACATTGGTCCAGCAGCCAATTCTCTCCTGCAGTTTTTTGGACTTTCCCTGCCAATAGCTGCCTGTAAGGTAGGCACTTAGTGCCTAACTCAGCCAGGATTTTAAGTGTAAAGGAAGAAGCCACTAACATCACCAGAACGAGTTACTTTACTGCTAGGGCTAGAAACTCTTAAACAAGGAGCAGAATGTAAGACATACCCACTATAATTATTTTGCTTCCAGTAAAAAAGCAAGTTAAGTAGACTAAGTGAACAATTCACCATGAACGCCACACGACCATCAGAGACCAGGGACACTTAACACTGACAATTCTGTTCTGCACAGCAGCTGTTACACACTTCCATTGTTTTGTCTTTTATATAAGAACAATCACATTTGGTGATGTCAGGAACAAGCTAACTTTATGCTGTACACTCACTGGAACTCAGACTAGCAGTTCCTGAAATTCCATTATTCAGTAAAGCTGCCTCACAGAACACCTTGATCAACAACACCTAGAACTGAAATATCCAAAGGACATCCCAAGTACTCAAAAATTCGATAAAGAAATGCAGAAAGCCTCATCTACAACCATCCCATGGCTCCTTCACCAAAATGCAGCCTGTATATCAGACCTCTGTTCTCATCCCTGTGGCCAGACCCGGGACAATGCTCACTAACCACAATAGAAACCTCTCACTGCTACTCTATCAGTTGTGATGGGACACAAAGACAAGTAGAAGCACTTCTCGCTTCACAGTGCTCCCTACAAACGCGAGAGACATCCTGTCCTTGGTCCCTTGCTCCAGGAGATTGGGATTTCTCCACGGATTTCATGGGGAAATGAGACATCCAGGGACCTCCCGGAAGGTCGGGGTAGACTCTCGGTGGCACCGAGAGTCCTGACATGGACCCTTGTGTCCCAGCATAACGGAGAGCCCCCGAGGCTGCGAGCAGCACACGGGCTCCCCGCTTCCCGGGGTTCCCGCCAAGAGCAGAGACCGACCTCGCAGTCTCCGTGGGCCTCACCTTTCCCCGGCGGCACGGCGGCAACTGCAGCCACCCCGGGGCTGGAAGTCGCGACAGCGGCGACGTTGCCTCCTATGGCGACGGCGGCAGCGCTGGTGCCCCGGCCGAGCAGCGCCTCGCTGGAGTCCGCGTCGCTGCCGGAGCCCCCCAGGAGCCCGGCGCTGGCGGGGCTGAGGGCGGCGGTACCCAGGTCATCGCCGAGCAGGCGGGCTTCGCGACGTAGGATCTCCTCGGACTCGCGGAGGTTGCTGCGCCGCAGAAACTGCAGTACGGCTACAAGCGTCTGCCGGTCCAA
>VWYP01004761.1:2599-44233 GCA_013400435.1 Pycnonotus jocosus
GGGCCGGGCGCCGCCCGAGGCGCAGCTGCGCCTGCTGCCCGACTCCGGCCCCGCCACGCCGGTCCCCGCCCCGGAGCCTACCGAGGACCCGGCGCAGACCTACTGCGCCGAGCGCTGGCACTCGCTGTGCAGCTTCTTCGTCGGCTTCTGGGAGGGCTGAGCCGCTCCGGCACGCGGGAGGGAGCGCGGCCGCCCGGCCCCTGCACTCAGACGGTCCCGGCCTCTCCTGCCCTCAGCCACCGCCGCCAATGCCCCTCGACACTGTCCGTTCTCCTCTTTTACTCCCCAATAAAGCGGTAACTATTTTGTGACAAAAAGCTCGCGTAATTCTTTGTCTCGCCAAAGCCCTGTAACACCTGCAGCGTTGTTACAGCGTGTAACGGACCCGGGCGAGAGACCTGGGCATAGCTCGTGCATTCAAGTACATTAACGTTTTTCAAGGGACATAAATAGGAAGAGACAGCCCTTCCCTCCCCAAAATCAATGTCTATGAGCCCAAAGTTTAAAGTTACACTGGAATCACCTAAGCAGAAAACCATACATTTATACCAGAATAAGAAACGACTGAGACCTCACTGAACAGTAAGTCCTAGAAAAATCTTTCTTGTGGATAGAGATTTCACAAGCTACATGAACCAGTCCTGTCCTGTTTCCCACAGAACAGTTGGTCAACTGTCTCCAAAGAAGAACTTGAACAGGGCTGGGTGAGAAACCAGCTGCGAAAAGAAAGGTTGAGAAACTCAGAACCATCGAGATACACAAACTGGATTTAGGAGATGAATGATATTTCACCCAGCTAATGGCACAATATTGAATAGGCAGTTTGTTTTACCAGGGGGGAAGAGGGGTTTGAGAGATACTTTACCCACACAAAAGGGAGCGCACTTTGGTAGGAAAGCTAAAGTTTTCCCCAGGTGCCTGGGGTCCTACACAGCCTTAGACACCTGTCTATGACCAGGAACAGTTGCAGACCTTCTGTTTGAAAGATAGCTGTGAGAAGGCCACTAAGAAGTAATCAGGAGTTGCCCAGTGGCTCTCAAGAGGATCTGGACTGTTGCATGCAGCTCTTAGTGCAAAGACGATTTCCTTTACAGCAAATGGCTGGACAATGCTCAGCAGCACTATGCAAAAGCTTCATCATCACTGAATGGGACTTGGATGACCATTTTTTTTTAATGACTGCTCACTTTGCCTTCATGTGCCTGTCACCCAAGCAGCCACAGAGCATTGCACCTTGAGATAACGCTCAGCTTTGTTTTACTTCCATGGCCCTGGCACAGCAGCTTTGTGCAGTGCTGCTAGAGCTTGTATTTCTCACCATCAGATGCAAAGGTGGAACACCATGGCAACCAAGCTGATTACCCACATCACTCTGCATTTAAAAACCCAACTAGGAACTCTGAACAAATGCATTGTTTACCCGAGAGGGAGAAGAAAGAAGAGGATTCCTTTCTCTGTGTTTAACCTCAATATTTCCCTGATTCTCCAAAATAGCTCAAAGTCCTCCTTTTAGCACCTTATGCAAGGAAAAGCATAAGCTACCTCAAAACAAAACCAAATGATTGACATTTTAGCTTCTGGAGATTGAATTCTGGGAGCTCTAACTCAGGAAGTTTTCAGAGGTTAAAAAAAAAAAATTGTGCCATATTGCACACAGCATTGTTTTCTTTTCTGTGGCTGCTGAGCTCATCTCTATATCTGGAGGTTCCAACAGAATCTTGAAAGCTGGCAATACCATTTCTTGATTTTCCTTTGGAGAAAAATCAGTGATGCTGAATTTGGGCATGCAATTAGTGTGTCTGGCTTTAATTGCTCCCTTTATATGTAGAAAGCCCTTGATCCTATTAAATAGGACTAATCTCTCTTTCGCCACCTTCTGATTTTGAAGGAACAATTAGATGTTACTCTAATTTGCAAGGTTAAAGTAGGCAGTAAGCTGTCTTGCTGTGTGTAGCAATCCTTTCCTGTAAAGTGACATCAAAAATTTAAGAAATGGAATGGAATAACTTTTTCATCACTGTCTGAGCAGAGTTTCTCCCACAGTTGGTCTGGAGTTGCAGACCCCAGACTTTGAGCGGTTCAGTTTTCTGTCCCAGTCCACAACAGGAATTACTCTTTCCTGGGTTCTGCACTAGGCATTTCCTTCTGGAAAATGCTGATTTTCCCTCTCAGTCTTCATTCATTTCTCTGAATTCAGAGGTTCAACATGTGAAATCTGCTCAGGCAGTCTTAGTTCAGCTCTCAGCTCTACCAGCTGCACTTGCCTGTATTTGCATATTAAAGTTTCCACATGTAATTTTGACACTGATGTTTCCCACTTGAGTTTATGACCAGCCTGTACTGGGGGAGCCTGCAAAGGGATGCAAAGTTTTTGGATGTTTGTGGTGCAATTTAAAGGCCATCAGACCATTAACAAATAAGAATAAGGTGGAGGCACAGAAAGAATAAAAAGAAAAAAAATTTAAAAAGCAACTGTTCAAGCTGGAGCTCATTGGATAACAGAACCTGAAATCTTTGGGAAACTCTATTGCCCCTGACATATTTCAGGCCTCTTTTGTGCTGTGAGCCCTATCTAAGACTTACTGTAAGCCCAAGCAGCACACGAGGCGAGTGAATGGCAGGCTTTGTCAATTTGCCAAAAAACAAATCCCCTCCTCTGTGATAATCTGGATTTTTAAGAATTCCAAGCTCAGTTCATGAACACAGCTACATGAAAGAGGCTTTTAGCAGTACAGTATTACAGACTTTAGATTAACTCTCCCAGCCCTCACATTCCTTCCTTATGTGGAAGTGATCTGTTAAGTACAAGTATGAATAAAATATCTACATCTTTAGAAATAATTTTAGGGCTTAGCCTCACCCAGTCTGTGCTGTGCCTTGTGAAGTGTGGACAGGCTGCACCGCCTCTCAGAAGGCAGGTACTTTACCCAATTTATTTCAAGCCCTCAGCAGGTAAATGATGCACATTTCTTGGAGAGGGGCAGCAGGAGCAGCCCGAGCTCAGCCCGCATTCCTGAATGAGCAGCACGGCCCGAGCACCGGGCTCCAGCCTTACCACGGGACAGAGCCCCGGGCAGCCCCGTCCTCCGCAGGCTCTCACAGCCACGGCCTAAGTTGTAGTTAATATTAGGCTCTAAAATGACATTATTTTCTATTTAGACTGGCATAAAATGAAAAAAAATCTTTGACGGAAGCGTCATGCTAAAGCACAGAACTAATTTCTTACTACACATTCACAAAGTACTAAAGTATCTGTTTAACAAAGGAAATGCATAGGACAAAATCTAGTCCAATTATGGAGATCCAGATCCTAAAATGCAAATTGTATATAATATCTACTTCAGCACGCATTCTTAATGTAAGAAAAAAATGTCTTAAAGCATTTTATTCTCCAGACTATTTACAGAGCCCATATTTAATCTGACTACTGGACCCAGCAGATACTCTCCCATGAGTAAATTAAAGTCTTATGTCCCAAAATGTCTACAGGGCTTGAATTCTTGGTTGAAAAAGAACAACAACAACAAAACCCTACAGGAATTTCTTTTTTTTTCAGACTGGAGTTGTAACTAGAAAATACATGAGATGTATCATCCTCAGAGTTAGTTTAGTGAAAAGCAGGAGAAGAAAGTGTAGTGGCTAACCTTTTAAAGCTGTGTTTCTTTTAGATTTAAAAAAGTACTGTGCACTTCCCAAAGTCACCATCCTTAGCAGCAGCATGATTTGCACTAACAGGAATAAATATAGCCTCAACCCCATATGTTTGCTACTTCTTTTTTAATTCTAAGAGCAAAATCTTCCAAAATTATGAATATATTTATCACTGTTATTCTTTTGATGGGAAAAGAGTAACAAGACAGCCACACAAGACAGTATTATTTCGTGTTAGTCGAGACAAGATGTTGAGGATTTAGAGCTGATCTTTTGTTTCTGCTCAAAGACAAATGGTATAAAATTTATATGCATGCTTTTGTCCTGACAGCAAAGGGCTTCTGCACGACTCTCGCTGAGAGCTAATGGCTCTTGGGGACGCTGCTCTCTGAAGTCCCTTGGCATGAAATGGTCTCTTGCAATTCATCTCCCGTTAATAGCAGCTCCAAGACTACAGTCTCTCTTTTTTTAAAAGTTCTTTTATCCCTGGCTGGAGCTGCCTGCGTTCCCATTGGGGCCGAGAGGGTGTAGTGTGATGGTTTTCTCCCCTGAGCTCTATTCTCTCGCAGCCCTCAGCAGACGCCGGGGCAAGCCAGGGGCCCTATGGAAAGCGGGCCCTGATGTCATCCCACCCAGCACGGGGCCAATGAACGCCTGCAGCCCCCGCCCCGCCACACACGGACACACCGACAGCATCTCAATGGCCTCGGGGGCTCTTCAGAGCTTTATCAGGCCACGGCACACGGCAGCTGGAACGACACGGCTCCTTTCAATGGGCATCTCTCAGCCGGGAACATTGTGGCGCCGTGGCCATGTAGGAAAACAGCAGCGGAAAACAAAAAGTAGCTTGGTTTAAGAAGGAAGTTATTATAGACCCCAGGGAGATAAAGCTTCTATCTTGATTTCTGGGAGACGAGGAGCCCTGGGCTGGGAGTCAGCCATGTGCAGGGGGCACCTATGGGGAAAACACATGACTGGGACACCAAGAGGAGCCATCTGACCCTTTCTGCCAGCACCAGGCTGGTGGGGAGAGCCCAAATCACCTGGCATTGGTTGCGTGCCTGTGTGGTAAACACGGCTTGGTAACGAAACAACACCAGAAAATTCAATATATATGCCTAATGAGACCATAATATAATCAGTCATAGCTTGGTCTGCCTTTTACATAGGTCCTCCTCACCTGCAATGGCTGTGCAGATGTTTCATTGCCCTCTTCAGCTCTTTGCTGCCTCAGGAGGTCAGACTCTGATGCTCATGGACGTTTCCACCTCTGTAGTTCCTCTGCCCTCAACCTGATGGAGTGGTGGGACTCTCACAGTGCTAATTCCTTTCAAATTATTCGAACTAAGGTGTCAGTGGAGTAACTTCTTGTGGGAAATTAGGAGCTAATCCTTGAATGAGGTTAATGAGAATATTTCCATCACACATCACTTGCAGTAGAAGTCATTTGTGCTTGAGAGGAAATACCAGCTAATTTTAAATCAGTGAAAGTGAGAGTAAAAAAATTGGCATAGGTAACTCAGAAAATAAGGCTGGAAAAGTCATAATTTCCTGAAAAAAATACCTTTTTTTTTTAAATTATTAAATTTTAGGTAAGGAGTAAGTACATATATTCCTTGTAAATTTGAAACAGTGGTTTGTTGGATACCCTCTCTTTTCTAGGCACCTTAAGAATCCTGTTCAGCACAGGCTTGTGGTATTAACCCAGTTATGCCACACAGGCACCCCAAGGCTGGGGCACATTTTGAGGGGTGCATGGCCACTGTCACTCAACACACAGAACAAACTGAAGCCATCTCCGGTCTAGTGACGAGCAGAAAATATATTCTACCAACACTGGATGATCACCATTTATAAATAAAATAAAAATAAAAAAAAAATATAAAAAGTGGTCCAAGTCTTGTGTGGGGAGGGGGTGAAGGGACAGAGATTTAAGGCTAACAGTGTTTTTAGCTACGTTTCCATTGGTAAATTAACCTTTCCAAGACCTTCAATAATTGCTTGAGGCTGTAGAAATGTAGCTTCTGTCAGATCTCCTCTCCTTAACTCCTAGGAACAACTGCTGCGAACTCTCACAGAAATGCATTATCATTCAACTTCACTGAATGAAGTCCAATGCGTGTGACACACGTGTGTGCCTGCGTGAGCTCACCCCAGCCAAGAGCATCCTTCCCTGAGCAAAACGGCTTTGTAAAACTGCTGCTGCTGCTGCCCTTGAGCGGCATTAAGGTGGTAGCTGGAAGGAGTCAGAACAAGAAGTATGATTTCTGTTACGTCTGATAAACCAACACAAGTCAGCCACTGCCAAGACTGACTAGAAAAGCATAGGACGTAAAGGGAGAAAGCCCCCACTGCTTCCCAGTCTATTAAAATGAGCCACAAACACAATACTGATGTGGTAAGTCAGGGCAATATGCAAATGGCTGCATGTCCCAGAAACCCTAATCCTATCAAGAATGCAGAAGATGTTAATTTGACCATCTTTCACAGCTCATAAATCTATCTGTAGCAAAGCCAGGCTGCCAGATGTCATCCACTAGCACTTCTTTGAGGCTGGCAGTCTCTGCATAGATGCCCGATCATGCCTCAGTAAAGACCAATAAAGAGAATTGTTTGTGTGGCCTGAGGGCAGCTTCTCACATTTTGCTACAATAGAGGAAAACAGTGGGAAATGTGAATGACTGATTGGCAGAACTGGTGGTCTTGGTTGTCCTGTTTCCACATAGGAGCTACAGACTTCACATGCATTTTTCATCAGCAGCAAGCAGATTAGTTTACCTTGTTCTCAACAGTTAGTGCTGTATGTTCCCCAACTTAAGTTTTTGAATCCTAAATTATAAATATAAACCGGACATGGTTCCTTTTCTCTCAGGCAGATACTCCTTATTTACTTCAAACTACTTAAAAGAGCTAACAGCTTCATTTATGATGTGATCTTACTCCTAAGATTTAACATTTAGAATAGAAATATTCTGTTTCAAACATGCAAAGATGTGTAAATAAAATACCTCTAGAACAATATACTTACTCATTTTATCCTCCTCAAATATAAGCTTTAAAATTACCAGTTGCAATATAGCTTCTTTAATACCAGTCAGAATTAATCTAATTTTTACAATGAGGGTGGTAAAACGGTGGCACATGTTGCTCAGAGTGGTGGATCCCCCATCCCTGGAAACATTCAAGTCGGACAGGGCTCGGAGCAACCTGATGTAGTTGAAGATGTCCCTGCTCATTGCAGGGGTTTGGACTAGATGAGCTTTAAGGGTCCCCTCCTACCTAAACCATTCCAGGATTCTATGATAATTTGCTTTTAAAAGGTGTATATTGAAAGCACCACAGCAGATGGTTTTGTGGAAAGTTACCTGGGAGCAAGGTGGATGAACCTCACTTTTATGAATTGAAATGTCTTTCAGCTTCTCAGTGGATATTGTGACTATCACAGAATTCCATATCAAATCACTATTACAGAGTTGGGCTGAAAAAAGAAACGAGACAAAATTATAAAGAATGCTGTAGGGAAACAGGAATTTCCAGCAATAAAAATGACACGTGACTGTCTGCTATTACAGGTACAGACATCCCCATGGAAACTGCTGTTCATTTAAGATGTGTGCATTCCTGTCACAAGCCATCCACATCAATTCATTTTAGATCATGAAGCTGCAGCCCCACAAAACACATTTCTCCTGCTTGTTCACATCAGACAGAGGGTCTAGAGAGCTCTGAACCGAGAAGGTGAGGCATTTAATGCTGGCAAATCCCTACTCTCTGCAACAAGGGACAAGGTGCAAAAGGCAGCCACACTTACATAATTCGGATCGGTCTAAAGAGACAAAATGCTGCAAAAAAGAAGAAACCTGAATAAAGTCAGTTTTAAAACTAAAGGACATAATGAATTTGCTTGGGAAATCTTGGTAGCATTTTACCGTTAGAATTAGATATGATGGGAGGATGAATTGTGTCTGACTATGAGATGGTAACTATTCTAGTCAATAACCTTGAAACACTGTATTGCTAAACTATGGTATAAATATAGCTCTGATTAATTTTTCTGAGACTAACAGATTATGAGGTAAATGTGTGCTTACAAATATAATTCATTATGCTAAAACTAGTTAGGTCAGTGAGTCCAAACCCAGTATTTTAACAGTATTTTAAGCAGGTTAAAGATGCTGAACCACAAACTCCACAAAATATGTACTGTAAATTCAATCCAGTGAAGGAGACATTAAGAACTGTTTTATAGGGGTTTTTTTGGAAAGAAAAATATGTTATTTATTGGTATTGCAATCAAACATCTGTAATACATAACAATGCACCCTATTACAGAACTATTTTTAATCTATTAATTGTACAGTCACACCATTATTCTTTCTTCTTTACAAAAAACTTAAACACAACTAAAACTTGATACATGAAATACTTAAGTCATACATGTTGTTCAACTGCTTTACTGAAAAGCTAGTATTTGAGAAAGGGAAGTCTCAGAAGACATAGAGGAGGCACACCTAAACCTAAGAGTTTATGGACTATTTTGTATGAGTCCTTGGCTTTTAAAATTTGCCACATGTACAAGGTTCTTGTATCTCTTGCAAAGTACTGCTGTGATTTCAGTATTTCTGCTGGACTATGTCCCTACAGCAGACACATGGTACTTACATGAACAAAACTGTCTAAACTTTAAAACACGTCCCTGAATAAATCTATTTGCAGTAAGTGTGAAATTTTCCTTTTAACTGAAATATTCCACTTAGCTGCTCCAGGTCTGAAATTACTAGTATTTCTTTCTGTATTTTATAAATATCTGTTCTTTTTATTAGTGTTTCCAAATTTATAATTGACACTTAAGAACACTTTTAATAGCAGGTGGTATTTCCAAAGTGCTTTGGAATATGGTCTAATACACAATTACATTAAAAAGCAGGTTTCCATATTTGTCCAATCCTATCCATAATGGGTTATTCCCATTAGTATTCCCCCAAGGACTTAGCTGCTCTGTGCTACTACTGAGAATTGCTTGAAATAAGCTAGCTCATCATTCTGTCTCTCCATCTCATTTTGAGTCTGATTGCCAAGAGGCTTTTAAAAGTAAGATTGATGCTTACATGGCATATATGTGTAGGATGTTGGACAGAAGGTTCACTCTAAGTTTTTTAATTTCAGAAATTCAGCAATCTGACACACTTAGGAGCAGCATGTTTCTCTAATTTTTCCTCCTATCAAGACACTTGGTGCCTTTCACTCTAATTTAGCGTGGACTATTTCAGACCTTGTGGTGTACCACTGACCTGATTTTCTCTGTTGATGTAATGCCACCACTCTGAGATGCTCAGTCAATTACAGACACACCCACAACCCTGCTCCCTTCTTTTTTTTTTAAACCTCATTTTCTTCTCAAGATCTGTTCTGCACCTTCAGAAATCCATCTCTCTAGTAATATGTTAAATGGTTCTCCATTCAGAGATTTACTCTAACAGGAAAATGTTTTCTCAAAAACTATAATTTCACAGTTCCTAGTGCATTTTCACATTTCTACTTTTTTGAAATAAGATAACATTAGTTCATCTAGTTTGGAGTCAGATTCATTTCACTGTCTGATCATTTGGTTTAGGATTGTTGCATTAAATAACACAATGTGCTTCAGGGGCCTCATGTTATTACTGAAACTGTCTGTAAAATTGCACTTATTTATTTTTTTTGATTGTTTATAAATCTTTAAGTTTTAGTACCCAACTGCTAAGTAGGTTTTCCCCTAAATACTGAATTAGACCTTGTTGATGAAAACAAATGCTCTAATGAATACTTAATATTTTCAGTAAACCTCTTTAATTTCAAATCTAATTAGTTAATTTCATGTTTGCAATGCTTCAGTAAAATCCTTTCAAATAGGGAACCACTATCAGACATTGGTCATCATATAGAGGTTTATTTAAAGATGACACTTTTGGACTGCTTAGTAGCTCACTCTACCATTAATTAAAACAATACTTTATGCAACTGCTGTCATCTTCTACTTTGAATAAAAAGCTGTTAGATACAAATTCCCCTAGGTTGGGTCATAAATCTTATACAGACAAATTGATTTACTGTTACTCATTTTTACAACAGGATCTGTTTTTCCTTTCATAGAATCACAGAATCAGTAAGATTGGAAAAGACCTCCAAGACTGAGTCCAACCTATAGGCTTAATTTATTTACCTGTTTAATTTACCTACCAGCTTATCAGGCCAGTAAGAAATTCTATTTCTGTGCACATCTATTGATCTATGATGCCCATAGACCCACAAAATTGAATATATTTCTTGTTGTGAAATAAGCTTCCAAATGCCTTGCTGGCAAAGGTTACCTTTTTGAAGAGCAGCTGGACAGCACAAAGCCAGACACCTCTGGCCCTGAAAAAAGCAACCACTTCCCAGTCAATTTCTCAGGCTATTTCTATCAGCTGCATTATTCAATATATTCAATCCTTCCCCACATGTACCACCCCAGATCTGTACACAGCATTAGCAGCTGACATGAAGCCACTTTTCCAACTATAAAAGGCCTCAATCACACATTCTCAGGCACTGGTGCATCTTCTTTTGCTCCTTAAACAATTCACATTTGTTTTAAGGTCTGCAAATACTTCTGCTGTGGTTTTTTGCAAACTGCTAATGGTCCTAGCTTAAAAACTCGGCAAGAAATGTTCCCCTGGCTGTGTCACTGCACATGTCAGGAGCCACCCCAATCACCTTTGGGGCCACCCAGGAAGACCCCAGCTGAAACACACTTATAAATGAACCAGTTTTATCAAGATTGCAGATGGAGAGATGGATCTCACCTCCACTTCCGTCGAATTTTCTGGCTGCATTAAAATCCTCACCTCCACATATACTTCCTACTACTATACAGAATCCAGGTGGATAATTTAATGTGATATACTTTGCTCTTATGCTGCCTGCTGGGAGTTTTCAGCTTGTCTCTGATAATCGATGCCTCAAAACCAAAGTTTTGAAGATCTGTTGTGCAGGGCATTTGCCTTTGGTATTTAAATCCTCTCTCTTTTCTTGCACACTTTTTCCCAGGTCTAATGTTTTGAATTGGCTGCAACTTTCCCCTCCTAAAACATGTGTGTTCTTCTCAAGAGGAGCTCTTTTGAAATCCCTGTAATGTCTACACATTACACATGAGTGAGTTTGCTCTTTTGGAAGCAAAACTGGAAGTGATGTACCGTGATTACTTTGGCCATTCCCAACAACTAGATTTGTTATTCCTACCATGCCTTTTCAGTGCGTGTAGAATTTGCCTTTTTTTTTTTTTTTCAGGTTATTATTTCTATTCTCTCCATCCTGTTTTCTCTCAGCTGCCACTTGTTATCTTCAAACCAGTCATCTACATGCTTTTTCTTTTGTGTTCTGTTCTGGCTGCCTGTAGCTTTTTCTGATCTAGTGAAGCCACAGGGAGAGGGAAAAAACCTCTTGATCCTCTCAGAAGCACCACTACTTATGCTTGCTGTCCAGGGGCAAGAAGAGGGACACATCTCCCCTCATGCCCTCCACTGTAGCACTTCCCTTGCTGGCACCACCTCCACATCCTACTGCAACTTAAGCAAGCTCCAAGAACCACAGAGGGGCAGGCCTCAGCCTCACTGCCAGGTCACTGAAGGCAACAAGGCAGCCTCAGTTGCTTCAGCTCAATACCAATCAAGTCTCTATGCCATTCTTTTAAACTGGAAGGCACAAGGAAACCCACCTGTGGGGCTGTTTCCAGTGGAAGAGAAAATCCATTTTATTATATTAACTTAAGAGATGAGCCAAATAAGGGGACATGGCTCCTAGGCTGCAGCACTATCACTGACAATGATGTTCTGAAGGAAGAGACATCTTTAAAATTTTTTTTCCCCCCCGAGAGTGAGCAAGTGTGTGTGTAGTCACAGATACACACACAGCTAATGATCAAGCTCAGGGGTAGAAAGGACAGTGACAACTCCTTTATACACAGTCATTTACATTCAAAATGAGTGCCAACATACCTCTGTAACATGCACTGCATGGATAATCAACTTTTTCAATTATGTAAGATAGAAGAGTGTGGCTGAATTGTTTTTTGATTTCTAAGAACTAAAGTCTAACTTGCAAGTAAATGTTTAAAGAAAAGATCCTAATATTTTCAGTTTGCTTAGTTGTATCACTTTTTATACAAATTATTTAATTGAACAGATACAAATCTAATGCAGAATGGAAATTTAATTTTTTACAACCTAGATAGGTAGAATTTCCAGGAGCAATTTTATCAGAAGTTGTGTTCCCAAGAATCTTCCTCTGAAGATTTTCATTAGCATTGATCTTAGAAAACATTTGCTTTCCTGCCCTCTAGTGCTCATGTCTGTTTAAATCTTCTATACAAACCTGATTTTGGAAACCTACCACCATGTAAATGGTCCCACTGAAATAAAATTACTTACTTATTGCAATAGTACCAGTGACCTAAACAGTTCCTTCTGTTGTTGCTCATGTATGTATCACATCCATGCAGCCATCAGAAAGGTAAGACTCTTTAGGTTACTCTTCATTTTACAAAACCAAGGTAAGTAAGTTTTCTTTCTCAGTTCTGCACCATATAATGGAGTTTTAAGTGCACAAATTGAAGCTTACTTCTGGGTTTATTACTAAAGCATTTTCACTGCTAGCTAAAGGTGTTAGTTAGCCATATATCAAACTACAAGTTTCCACAGATTTACAGGTTTTCATCCACATTAAAAGCTCTTCTACTTAATTTTGCCTCCAGTGATGCAGTTTGTTACAGCATTGTGCATGTTTACATTTAAAACAATGGGTTAATATACTACATCTGTAATTACTCCCATGCTACCAGAAAACCAGTGAATTAAATTTATTTAGTGTTAAATGGATATGGAATGTCATACAGTACATGTAAAGACACTTCAAGATGAGTAAAGCAGAACTAATTGCACAAGGGATTAAAGGTTCACCTCAACAGTCAGTATTATCAAATCATTACAGCTTCCATCTTCAGAGTGCAAGGTATGTCATGCAAAAAAACAGCTCAAAAAATCCCCAAACAGACAAAACCAACATTGTGGTACCACTTAAAATGCTATCATACCACAATATTTTACAAGACATTAGGTGATCATTCATATAGAATGAAGCATTTTAGCAATAACAAAAAAGTTTTAAACATAATTAACAGATTTTGCATGAACACAAATTCCAGCATTACTATACCTAAGGAACAGGCAACATGCTGGGAGAAAGTACCTAAAAATCAAAGCCTTTTTTATTCATAGCCAATATTACTTTCTGCAAGAATTCTGCAATCTTATTCCTCACATAAACTGGGTAAGGTTCAATACATTTTTACATAGAGCATAATCACATAACCACCACATCAGCAAGAGGATTTCATTATCTTGACCAGTTACTACATTTAAAACCATGGTAAGATAACATGCCCTGCAAACAAATTGTCTTCTGGGACAGTGTTCTGCATGTAGAAATATTAAACAACTAAAATATACTCCTACCCACTTTAACCCCAAGTAACTTATAATTTGTATTTACATATTTTTGAAATACGTAGGTAAAAACTGCAGATGGCAGAAAAGCAGAATACACGCGAGAGCTCTGACAGCGCTGCCTGAGCGGGTGGGTGCAGTCAGGAACCCCGAGGAGGCCTGGACAGGGGCTGTACCTCCTGCACTCTGTCCAAGGGGCCTCACCAGGGCTACCAAAGGCAGCTGTGGCAGAGCTGCTCCTCCCCTCCCAGCTGCAGAAGGTGCAGCCCCACCTGTTCCACTCAGCTGAAAGCAGACAAACACACTCCCACACACTTGCTTCAACCACAGCTTGAATGTTAACATGGAAGAGACACTGGAGATGACAGGATGGCTTTTAACATTTCCACCTTGCAATGCTCATATTCTCAGGGCACTAACAGGTAGATTCATCTACCAAAATAAGCATACAAAAAAGGCCAAGTTGTTTGCCCTCATATTAGGAATAAACTATTTAACTTCCTGGCTTAAATGTAAGCAAGAGAAACTCAAGAAAGAACTTCTTGAGGTTAATTTTCCATCTACATTCAAAGAAAATAATTTACTAAAATGGTAACTTGCAAGGTCTACTAGCCTTGAAGTCAGGAAACAGGTTAACTATACCTATAGTTAAATAAAAACTTCAAAAGACATTTTACAGAAATAAAATATGTAACTCTAGGAAGTAGGTGGAAAACCACTTTAGTATTTGTCTGGAATATTCTATTTTCATAGCCCATAATTCTCAGGAATGTATATTTCATAAATAAAATACAGAACAAAAATTTGTTTATTCAATCTAAAGCTGGATATTTCTAAACCTCCTCAGATAAAATTTGCTTTCGCCCTCACAATTAAGTGATAAAACCTGAAAAAAATCGACTTTTCAAATCTATCTTGCATGAGAAAACAGAGATGAACAAACCAACATCTGGAAAGAACATTTTGTACAAGATTGCAGTTCTAAAACATTTATATTACAAAGCAATGTAAATAAATACCAGGCTAGTACAAAAGCTCTTATTTACAGTTTTACAAATGAAAACGTTTTCAGTGTAAATGCAGTGTTTTAAAGAACACAATATTAGTAAAATGAGTTCCTGTATAGACCATTACAATTTCTGCTAGTTTTGAATGCAGTATTGTATAAAACCATTGTTTCAAGTTAATTTTTGTTTATAATTTAGTACAGCCAAACCCCAGTTTATGCCTGGAATGGTATCTGTTAAAGTGCTGAAAAAGAGGACATTTCTGAAATTTTAGAAAAACATACTGTACATTATTAAAGCTTTATCAAGTCAAAACTGGTATATTTTGTTCACATTTGCTACCACACCACCTGGGAATAGGAAGTTTTTCAACAAAAACTTGTAATTATTGGGATGGCAGCCATTGATATCTTCGCATCCAAAGTCTGATGGTTTCCCACAAGTAACTTTTCTTAAGCATCAGTGGTGGCTTCAGGTTTCATAATCTGATAAGTAATCAAGTATTCTGGATAAGCCTGGAAGAGTGACACACACGTTTATTATTATTTCATTCTTTGGATAAATGCAGAATGTTTGTTAGGGAGGAGAAAAAAAAATATTAATGCCAAAGGGAAAAGGGGCAAAACTTCAAAGGTAAAAATCCCTGGATCATTCAGGAAACATGCACCCTTTCACCTGCAACTGCAGCTGGAGTTTATTCTAAGACAAAAGCAAGTCCTAGCACCAAAAACCTAGGGAAAAAACACCCCGGTGCATTGCATGCTTTTGAAAGAGACAAAAGAGAGCCTGTCAAACCAACCCAAGAGGTATTTACCTGCTCTCCTCTGTAAATGACATATTCTGCCAATGCCAATCCATTTACACTGGGTCGCCCGGTCACTGAGTGATGTCCCGGGGGAGAATGAGCCATTTTCATCGCACTGAACTGCAGGAAGGACTTGCCCAATGTCACACGACAGAAGAGCAACTGCCTGTGTTGAAAGTGAAAAAGGACCATGAATACACAATGCTTGTGACTATGAACCTTGAATCCACTTTGGTCAGCTTTCATAGTTCATAAATGTCTCGGGTTCTGTTTTGCTGAACAAAAGTTACACTCACTTTGGAAAACTCTAGCCCAGGGAAAGGATGGTAGTAACATGGAAAAATGTTTCTTAGTTACTGGAAACAGCATGTTTAACAATGTACTAAAGAGACTGCCACCACCTTTTCTTTGTGTGTTACTTATACATTTTCTCTTTTTTGGGTTTTTAGGAAAAAGTTTTTTATCCCCTCCTCCCATTACTCATCCTGACAACATAATTCACAAGTGTCCTAATGCTAGATTTGTACCCAACAGCTAAGTCAACATCAAGGCCAAGCGCAAACTCTAGGTCAATGCAAAATACCTCAGACTAACATCTGTCAGTTTGTTATGCTGTTTCCACTATTAAAAGACTCAACAAGGGCTTTTATTTCTGTACACATGTACCTACTGCAATGACAGTGGAATCCTGGCATTTTTATAGACCAAAGTTATGAACCATTTCACTCTGCCAAAAGTTTTGCTTTTCTCACTCTTTGAAGAAGACAAACTAAAAACCCCCTTCTTATTCAAAACTTTAGAAAGCTTGAAAAGACTCTGACATCCTCTGTCACTCTGCAAGAAGATCCTCATTATTTGAGAGTGCCAGAAAACAGTAAGCAACATGTAAAGGGGAAAAGACTCAAGGATACTGGAAGGATGACGTTATCCTTGTATACCAATGTAAAACAGGAGGCACACAAACATCAAATATTTTTCTGGTTGAAATGACTGCCACCACCAAAACTGACTTCATGACATAAGAGTTTATTCTGAACTGATGGTGTTGTTAAGACATAACAGGTGTTTCTGTTGAAAAGTGGATTCAAGAACTCAGTGGCAGAATCCACATCTCTACTTAAGTGTGTGAAAAAGCAGTGGTGTGAGGGCTGACTGTTACAAAGTACATCCTCCTCAAAGAAATACTGCATCTGAATATCTCTGAATTTCTCCTTTCTCTGTAACAGGCAATGAACTAAACTCATATTGCTGCATCTTTCACATAAGCATCTAGCAGATCCTCTTCACTCTCTGGCTCTCTAAGTCTGATTTTTATATTAAGAGCAAATATATGGTTAAATGCACTGAAGATGGTCAAAGGTTTTTAGGACTTAAATGTCAAAGTTTTCTGAAAGCTCCTATTAGGCCCAGCACACAGAGAGTACTGAGAAGGTCTGATTACCTAGCAAATCTTTCTGAGAGAGACTGCTGCATTGATAGTCTAGGACACAATATATAAAAGCAAAATCAGATTCTTTCAAGGGACTTACCTGTGGCAAACGTAGCAAGATCTATCTTTGTGAATTGGACATCCAGTTCCACCTCCAATTCCATACACATACTGATTGCTTTTGGAAGAATTTTCAGCAAAATAAATCCCAGCTCCAAACATGCCACCTATATAGGCATGTCTCTCATCAAAGCCTTTGTGAATGATGGCATTCACAAATGGGGAGCCTAAGAAAAAAGAAGTAAAATATTAAAAATACGTTTCACAGATTTTTGTATGTGTCACAATTCAATTACTTGTTCCCATTGTGTTGGGAACTATGTAGCCTTCCTTATGAACATACACTGTGAACTTTGCTCACCAGGACAAACTCTGTGCACAGAAAGACTTCAATTGGCTTTACCTTGCTAATGATAAGCTATCTTTTCTGGAATGCTAAACAAAACTAACTTATCATCTTATAAAGCCAAGAAAAAAAACCCAAAAAAAATCCCACCCCAAAACAATCCTAAGACAGAATCCTTAAACAGAATAAATTTTGACCTTTAATTATTTTGGTCACACAGCTGATAAAACAGACTCCAGGAGGCACACTACTCATTCTTCATTCATAATTGCTTAAATGTTTTCACTTAGATCTTTGAAATCTCCTTAGGGGAGAGACAAGGAGATGCAAATTTCAGAAGAATGATACAGTACATTGTATCATCCCTTGTGAAACATTTCTTTGTAAAAACTCATGTAAAACCTAGAACCTACTTTCACTGAGGGAATTTACTTTGTTTGAGGCAGCGGAAACCCTCCAATAAAGAGTGCTGATGATGTAAATTTGTAAAGTGCATTTCAAATTCTCACCATGAAACAGCATCCTTTCATTGGCGTGGTTATGATTTTCTTCAGAGACCTCTTTCCTCCTGTGAGTGTATCTTTCCCATAGTTTTTTGTTGCACACTTTCTGAATCTGAAACAACCAAAATGACACCAAATCACTAGTAAAAAGATTCAACCAGTAAATTAAGAAATGCCTTCCACGAACACTTATGAAGCACTTTCAAAAGAAAGTAAATTACATACTCCCTGCAGAGGTATGCTGGGCATTGCAAAGTCTTGTGCATATAGATATAGCATAACAATTCCACTGTAACTTCAGTTCAGAATAAATCTTAGTAGCACTTGCAAATCAAAATATTTATGGTATTAATGAAAATTACCATTACTTCAGAGGGAAAACTACATAAATACAAACCAAAATTCCATTAGACTACTTAAACTTGTCTACTGCCTGGTTTTCTACACTTGTTTGATGTTAAATCAAGCCAAGTAAGAGTTCAAAAGTTTTGCTTTTCCCTCTTGTGGTTTTTTTCCTGCCATTCTCCCTCAAAAGACACCCTCTTCTGTTTCCCGTAAAACCTTCGGCCTTTTTCTTCAAAAATTCTCCAGGTTTCAGTGAGATCCTTCTATATCAATTTCTCATAAAATTCCTTTGTGACTATTAACCTGTAAGTAACTTTCCCATATAAACTTAAGTCTTTGAATTTCCCTGGAAGATGATCTTTATCCTGTGCATGTCTCAGAATGGCACATCTTGTCACATTCTGGAACTCAAACAAGTGTAGAACATTTTATGCCTATCTCACTTTTAGTCAAAACTCCAAATGAGTAAAACCACTGGCCATAAAAAAGCAACAGGCACCTTTAAGATATTGTATCTATTGAAGACTCCACCAGCATGCCCTCCATCTCTGTGCTCTCGGACAGTACTCTGCATCTGAAAATTGAGAATTCAAAGAGGATTTCATTCTTTCAGAACACACTTGACACATGTTTCCTTTACACAAGTCAAATAATGAAAAGAACTAATTACGTACTAACACAATTAAAAATCATAAGAGAAATTTTTAGGTGACTGGTTGTTAAATAATACCAGATTTTGTGAATGCACATGAACAGATTTAATGATTTTTTAAAAAAAACCCCACGTATTTGACTGCTCCATGGTCTAGTTTTCAAACTGGAGAAGACTGTCACTAATCTCTTTAAAATTCAGAACTTTGCCTTGCGTCACTATGGCACTTTGAAAGGAAGTGATGTAAAACTGTGTATGACAAACAGGCAATCCCTTGGTAGCACAGAATTTATGCTATATTGAAGAGATTTGATATATAGTAGAGGTTTTAAAATTAGGAAAAGCAATAATAATATAAGAAAGAAAAAAGTTACATACATGAGCACAGCTTATAAGTGGTGCAGTCAAAGTCAGGAATCTGAAGTATCCTTATGCAGGTTTTTCTTAAACTTTTTGTTTAGTGGTGTTTGCTGCACTGTTGAATTGTCTAGTAATACTTCTTTAGTAGCAATAGCAAAAGTACTGAGAGACTACAAAGAATGGCATTTACCTCTTCTTCTACTGACTGAAATTCCTTATCTTCGGTGGAAAGGTCTATGAGAATAGTTCCACTAGCAGAAGTATTTAGAGTCAGGTATGGGTTAAGTCCTGTGAACGTAATGAAAAACAACAAAATGTATCTGGATGTAATAAAACACAGTTTCAGAAAATGCACTAATTTTCTCTGCTCTGTGGACACTGATTGATCCTTCTCTCAGCAAGAATCATCATTTCAGATGCACTAACTCATTTGTCCATGCTTAGCTCAGTATACTAATACACACAACAGGGGAAATACTTGTAAGCATGTGCTTACTTCAGATTTCATTTCAACTCTAGGCAGTGACACAGCAAGCAACCACTCCTTGTATAGAGTTCTCAGCTACTGGTGGCAATGGCATCATGAATGGGAAGAGCAACTTGAAGCACTAATTTAGTAGGAGTATTTCTCCCATGGTCATGCAGAAAGAACTGACAAAAGAACTAAGTCTGTCAACCCAAAACGCTTGAGCCTGGAATTGAAAGCTTAAAAGATATTAAATGTTTAAAGGAAACTTCTCTATCTTTCCAAATATGAAAAAAAAATCTTGATTTTACACAGAATCCAATGTGAATTTGCACTGGACAGACTGCAATCAAAATGGCAAGTAATGGGAGTGTAATTACTGGATAAGAATATGAAGACAGTGTGTATCAGGTGTCTTTTCTGGCCATGGCCTTTCTAGACAACAAACAGGTGACCACAATTAAACACTAGGTCTGCCATGAGCTCTTTAAAAGGAATAATCTGGGGAAAGTGGCAATTACAGATTTATGCACACTCTGGAGCCTCATGTTAGCAGTGTGCAACTGGAATAGTGCTCAGGAGAAACAAACTAAGAACCAAAATAAAGCTCATCCACTTCTAACCTCAAAATGGTTATACTGTGTTCAGGAAGAGATGCCAAAAGACCATTGAAAACAACTTGAGAAAATTGACAATAATCCTTCCCACCCCAAAAACACACCCTAAAAGAAGATCAGGAGTTGCTGAAATATTGTTTAAGTACTTATGACTGTGGTTACAAATAAAAATGTCTGGCCTTGTAGAGCAAGGTGGGGAGAGTTTAGAAAGATCAGGGACGGGAGTGGTGAAGGATTTAGATATTTGATGTTCTCTCTGTATAAAGATACACTGAAATATGAACAAATACACATAGATCAGGCCTACTTGAAAGGCAAAGTATACAGTTAGTAGCTATGTAAACTTCAAACTCAAATAAGACATGAGGTTGAAATCACACCTTTAAACTAACTTTTATCCAAATTACTCAATGAGTCTGTCCAGAAAGACCTGACAATTATGAGAAAATTATGCAGATTCATTTAAATACTTCATTATCAAGAAAAGAATTATCTTAGGGTCGGTTCATACTGTTTTACGGAGCAAAAAGTAATCTGGATCTTGGGATAGTGACTCATTACTATGAAGTGCAAATTTTAGAATGAGAATTCACAAATGGTGAATCAGGAAGTGAAAAAAAATCCTACCAATTCTAATTTATTTAATTTCTGTGAAAGACAGCAAAACAACAGTAAGTGATATTTCAGTGAGTCAAAGAAGGAAAAAAAGATTTGGAGGGTTTTATTTGCCTTCTATGAAGCCACAGTTAAATGAAGCATACTGAATTATGAATTCAGGACTGCTGAGACTGTGCTGGTATCAACAGTCCTGCACAAATAAAGAGGCTTTAGCAGTAATTTCAATGGAAGCTAAAGCTGTTGAACAAAGCAATTATGTTAATTTTGGTTCTCTGAAATCACACCAACTCTATTTTTAAAGAAAAGTGTAAGTAAGAATTTCAGCTGGCTTTCTGAGACAGCAGACAGCATTCTGTGGCAGGACCCAACAAACAGTACATAACAGGCCTGAACTCATCAACAGAATGTGCTCTGCTCCTCAGAGTGCTTTGATGAAGATAAATACTCCCTATCTCAAGGAGCTTATGGACATTTTGCACTAGATCAGCACTTTACCTAAGTAAACATAAAAGAGTGACCATAGAGAAAGAATATAAATCAGAGACCTGAAAGGCAAGATTCACAGTATCTCACAGCATAAATAAAGGTATTCAAGTTTCAAGTCAGAAGGCATTCTTACCCTTTCAAGTGCCATTTCTAGGTCAGGTTTTATTACCAGTTCTCTTTCATGAGATACAATTTTGAGTAACATAAGTATTTTATAAAAATTGATTATATAAAGGCAGTATTATGTGATAATTTAAAATAAGCATATACCTTGTTGTCCAGAAATAAGTCTTTCAACTCCTTTAATAATTTTATGCCTATGGCCATAAGCATTAATGCCAATTTCCTTCAATTCTTTGTGTCCCATTTCAACCAGTATGTCCAATGTTATCTATAATGAAAGCAAGAAAGTGTTTTTTGTAACAGAACAACTGCCAATGACAGTGAAAATATATCTCACAATAGCTGTGAGAAAAAGCACATGTGAAAAGACCAGGAACATTGGAGGCTTCAGTGTGTTATTTTCATATTTTACTTTCACTCAACTGCTTTCTTCTAACTTTTTGTCTTAAATGAACATACTACACATTGTAACTTGCATTGCTTGCAAGGACCATGTTTCTGATAGAGAAATACTCTTCTAGATGTATTCAAACAAACACTGAAATTACTAATTAACACAGACTACTTATTTCCCACACCATTTATACCACTGAAAGGAAACGCTGCTACAACTGTTCAACTGATATGAGCATTATTGTCCCCACCTGTTAATATATACACATCTATTTTAATATACATTTATTTTATTTATCAACTAAAAATCCAGTTACAGTCCTTTCCTTCGTTCCACTCATATAAATCTTATTGCATTATACTAACCAGTCACTATTTATTCCATTGCTTTCTAGCCCAGAGTATCTGGAAACAAACATAACCACTTACCTGTTCTCTCTCAAATATGTCAATCAGATGTTCAAGGCCAAGGTTCCGCACAAACTGATTAATGCTAAAATCTACACCTGAAACTGGGTAAGAAGAAAAACTCACAATGCACATTCATACCTGCATTGTAAAACAAGGCATGCAACATCTTCCCCTGTCTGTGGCAACAAGAGACAGAAATTCCTAGTCTTTTGCTGATGTGGATTAAATATCTGTATCACAAGCCAGTAGCAACTTAATCTGCTCTTTCACCTCCCTAAGAGCAGTCTTTGTGCTTCCACAGAACAAGCCAACCAGCTACCAGGAATGCAAGTTACTACAGAAAACATATTAACAAGTAAAATGTCACAGAAGTAACCTTTTAAAGATACCTGATCTAAGAACAGTCTCTTAAAGTTTGTAGTAAAATACTGCTTGGTATGGAGCCAAATTTCATTTGACTTCTCTTTTAAAACACAATTCACCATATTGGTTCTGTTCAGAAAAAACATTTTAAAGGTTTTGTAAGGGGAAAACAGTAAAATCTTTGTAGTATAAGACTTTCAGACTTCTGTTCCTCATTAACGACATCCCGAGCAATCTAAATACTGCATATGCCATAATACCTCTATGAATGTATGGAAAACTTCAAACCTTTGTGTTCTTTTCAGCATTTGTTAAGAAATGTTATTCACTCCTGAGAAAGCCTCACCTTCTTTTTTCTCCAGAACAGTAGCTCCCTCTGCACAGTTTGTACCAACAACAGAGGGAAGTTCAGAAAAACTACCAGACAAGTTGTCAAGACTACTTGCAGCAGACAGACTGGATGGACTGGATGGAACAGAAGAGAGGGAATCAGCTGCAGAACCTGTAGTCTGAGACACACTTATAACCTGAGGCTTGTAGCACGTTGGTAAGGCAGAAGGAGGCATTGCTGCTGTGAGTAACGCACTGACATCGTCTGCCTAAAGAACAGGAAACAACTCATTAAAACAGAGGAATACTTTAGCACAATGTTTTTTCCTAGAATGCACTATCATTATATCAGATTTCTTAAGCACACTGCAAAATAATATTGGGAAAACATGCATTTTACAGAGCAGCTTACAAATGAATTTTTTTGCCAACAGCATACATGAAACTGTAAAAAGTTTATAAAAAACTGTTTATACATAAAAGCTGTAAAAAGGTAAAAAGTAAAGACTTCAGTATTTCTAAAAAAAGTTAGGGGCAGTTAAACAAAATTAATTTGCTACAAAAAATGAACAGAAGCTTCTACTGGCAACCAGAATTTATGAAACAAAACAGTTACTCTGAGTGTAGTTATGGATTACACTATAACACTTAGAAAAAACACCCCTAAAAACTTAACAGACAGATAGTTCCTTAATTTATACTGCTACAAGGTTTGCTTATATTTTATTGTCACAATTTTCATTTTAGGCAAACTATAAGCACTGAACTCAAAGCATCAAATTACCACCACTAATTCATTTTGCTAGTGTTTTGAGGGTTCCCCCCCTCCATACTGAAATAAGATGCCTGAAGCAAGAAATTATTTAAAGGTTTATAAAGTTCTATTGACTTCCCTTGCCAGGCACATACAAACTCCACAGAAACCACAGCATTTTAAACTTTGCGGAAGTGGTTGTGTCAGTGTTTTTAAAGGATAGTTTCAAATGAGGTGTCACACATAGGTAAGTAGATTTCCCAAGAGGAGCCCCATCACTTACAGTGACCAGGTCCAATGGTGTTTGTCCTTCTTGGTTTTTCAGAGTAGGATCAGCCCCATGTGCCAGTAACAAGGCACAAAGCTGAGTCCTTCCTTTCTGGGCTGCTTCATGAAGGGGTGTGAAAGCCCATTTGTCTGTTGCATTCACACATGCGTTATACTTTATAAGTAAAGCTGCTACATCAACATGCTGGAAAAATAAAAACACCTACTAAATTCCATGGTACCACAGTGCACTAAAGTAATTCAGAACTATTATCGCTATTTCTCTGTAATCGGAGAAATTCTGAATTTTCTTAGAATGCATTTAATTATGATTTTAGAAAATATTAAAGCAAGGTGCTTTCTTCCTCCTCTATGACATACCAGCAAAAAGTTAAGTAAGATTTGTTCTCTTGTGAAAAAAGGACAGAGTAAAACAAAATTCCAAATCCAGAGAGATCTGAAGGAAAAAAGCCTGATTCATTCTGAACTTCCAACTTGGAAAGTTCTCCAACTGTTTTGGTTAAAGACTTGATTGAAGAACAAAGATTCAGGAAGTTCATAAAAACAATTGCTGTCTTAATAGCTGTCATATAAATGAATGTGAGATCTGCCTGATAAAATTTGACTTGCACAGATAAGGAAAGGCATTTTACAGAACATCTTTCAGTCTGCTGGCTTTTAGGTGTTCATGATCAGAAAACTCCATTTGTGATTTTACAAATTTTTAGGAGTATTCACCTATAACATAGGCTGTGATCTAATTATTCATTCTGTATCTTACAAATAAGATTACACTATAACTCAACAGCAAAAGTATTCTACAGAGGCTCAAAATGCTGTTAATGAAATGTACCATTTTTTAAAAAATAAATGAAGTCTCAGAAAGTTTGAGATATTTACCCCATAAGATGCTGCATTATGCAGAGGAATCAAACCTCCTTTATCCTGTGCATTCACATCTGCTCCATGCTGCAACAGATATTCTGCAACCTCCAAATTATTGTAACCAGCTGGAATTGCAAAAGGACAGAACAAACACAATTAAAACACCACCCCCAACAGGCTGAGGAGAAATAGTAATTCACTTAAATTACCTGGAAGTAAATTAAATTGTTAATCCCAGTGATGACAGTGTAATACCTAATACGAAGGACAGCATTACCTTAAGAGTGTTAGGTTTTAAAACCTGTCAATAAACTATAAAAGATCCTCTCTGGCTAGAGAGAACAGGAAAATAATTAAATAGTTTGAAAAGCAACATAAGATTAATATGCATAAGATACTATTTTTTTAAAAGAAAAAGTACTGAATCTTCCAGCTTGAGGCTACATTCTAAACTTGTGTAGACATAGAAACTTCAGCCACAATAATTAGTAACCAATCAAACCAGTTAATTAGAACACTGACCTGCTAAATGTAGTGGTGTTGAATGCCGTCCTTGTGTGTCCTGACAGTTGACATTGTCAGGTGAACAGAGCTTTTTAACTCGGGCCAAACAACCTTTTTTTGCAGCATCTAGGAGAGCTGCATCTCCTCTAAGGAGGTCTTGAATATCAGTATCACCATCTTTAACAAGGTCTAGAGGAGTATTTCCATCCCTGTTTTTCTTTGTAGGGTCAGCTCCATGCTGTGCACACCAAAACCAGATGGTAAGTGTATGAGTAGAATAAACATGCTGCATCTTAGGCATCTAATGCCTTGTTGAGCAAATATCCTGACACATACTGGAATCCTGCAGAGACCCTTCCATTTACTGTGTGAGAAAGGACAACACAGGAACCAACAGTATCCCATTTACTGAAAATATTTAACTACAATAATTTAGAAACACAAATCAATTTCTCAAAGAAGTCCATTTACATTTCAAAGTGAACAAGAAAAAGAAAGTTACCTCCCTCCAGCATATTGTAATACCTGTAACAGGAGTTTGCAAATCTCGTATTTTCCTTTTGCTGCAGCTTCATGCAAGGGAGTGAATTTCCACAAGTCAGCTACATTGACAACTGCACCATGTTTAACCAACAGTTCTGCAACTTCATAGTGACCATACGAGCAGGCATTGTGTAAAGGGACAAGTCCTCTGGAAACAATTAAAACAAGAGAAAAACTCTCTTTAAAAATAGGGTATTTTTTCAACAAGCAATATAAACTTAAAACACAATGCACCTTTGACCGTATCAAATAATAACAAAACCTTCCCCCTCCCCAACAGTCTAATATAGCAGGAATACCTATTGCAGTAAAAATTTAATCAGAGGGCACTAAAGAGAATTAAAAGCACAGGGCCAGAAAGAGTCTTGATTCTCTAATCTTAAGTACTGCAAAATGTTTTTGGATATTCTTAACATCTAACATTCTTAACATTCTAGCAGAAATTTCCATGAAAATAAAATGACTGAAGAAAAACAGGATGCTCATCAGCTAACAATATTCAAAAGCTGATAAACATGACTTATTGCAATTGCCAAGAAAATATATATTCAAGCATTTACCCCTTATCTTTTGCATGTACATCAGCTCCATGCTGAAGAAGATACTCCACAACAGATACTCTGTTATATCCAGCTGCAAAATGAAGTGGTGTAGACTGACGTCCTTCAATATCTCTGCAGTTCACACTCTGGACTGTACACAGCTTCTGTGAATTTCCCCAAACAAAATGTATGTCACTACATATAGTGTTGACACCTCTAATTTAGTCACAGAATATTTTTATACACATGTAATTTTGCATAACATTGTCAATTAAAAATTCTTTTTACAGTCTTTACTTTTTACAGATTGTGTCCTAGAAGAAAATCTACCTGCTCCCAAATCCACACCTCTGACTTATTAATGCTTTTTATATAAGGCAAACATCTGGAGGTGATGAATGTTATACTCTGTAATCTGTAATAATTGTGCAATACCAAGGTTTTAGAACAGATCATAACTCTAAAGCAGTCAGCGAAGAGCTGTTTGACTGCTTGCTTTGAGAAATTATATAATGACACATAATTCTGTGCTACTTTGGCTGGGGTGGAGTTAATTTTCTTCACAGTGGCTGGTATGGGGCTGTGTTTTGGATTTGTGCTGAGCACAGGGCTGATAATGCAGAGATGTTGTTGTCATTGCTCAGCAGGGCTCACACAGAGCCAAGGCCTTTTTGTGCTGCCACACTGGAGAGGAGGCTGGGGGGAGACACAGCCAGGACAGGTCACCCCAAGTGACCAAGGGGATATTCCAGACCACAGAGCATCATGCTCAGTACATAAAGTGGGGGGAAGAAGGAGGAAGGGGGGAACATTTGTAGTGATGGAGTTTGTCTTCCCAAATTACTTATCTGAGATGAGGCCCTGCTCTCCTGAGGATGGCTGAACATCTGCCTCCCCATGGGAAGTAGCGAATTTATTCCTTGTTCTGCTCTGCTTTCACGTGTGGTTTTTGCTTTCTCTATTTAACTGCCTTTATCCCAGCCCATGAGTTTCCCAGCTTTTACCCTTCTGATTCCCTTCTGATCCTGCTGGGGGGAAATTGTCCAAGCAGCTGTGTGGAGCTTGGTTGCTGGCTGAGGTTAAACCATGACAAATGGCCTCTTGTTTTTAAGGAGAGGTTTAAGCTTACTTTTACAGTATCCACATCTCCAGCCTTTGCAGCCTCCAGCAACTGTCGATCTGCATCAGAATTACCTAATGGGATACCTTCTGCAAAACAAATGAGATTGCATGACAAGTAAGTGTAGGCAGTTGAAGAAATTTGTTAAGACAAGAAATAACTTTATTTTTTAAAGGGAAATCCTTGAAATAAAGTTAACCAATTACCAACAAGTTTTGTCTCTGCTTACTATCTACAACTATAGCTACTAGAGGTAATAGTGTTTGGGAAACTGACTTCAGCATACCTGCTTCCCATATGTTTTGGAATATTGTGGAAACAACAAAGAACTCTTATTTCAGTTTCAGAATTAGACCGGATCAAGTTTACGTACGCATTATAATGTCCAAACCTTACTCTTAAAAATCCATGCACACTGTTGCTTCCCCTCACAAATGCAAAGCAAGTATTTTTTGTTTTAGAAACTCATTTTTTATTGTCAAGATTCCCCCCACCCTACGTCAGGATTTTATTAAAATTATTCCAGGTGGCTATACCCCAAAATCTTCATCTCTGATGACCTAGACAATAAATGGTATCATTAACTAGGGAGTAAAACATTACCTAGTATTGTCTTTTATAGAACATTTTTTTTTGTTGACTAATCTTCACTATTATTTGACAGCATTAGGATTGGCAAGTAAAACGAAGGGCCACAGTGGATCTTGAATAGCTCAGCATACCTTGTAGTAGCTGTTGCACACTTTCAGTCCCCATTTGTAAGGCTGTAAAGCCCTGCAGAGACACGATGGAAGGATCACATCCAGAACTCAGCAGCAATCTGCATGTCTGAAGATGACCACAATGTGCTGCTCTATGAAGAGAGGTCTGGCCAAGATTATCTAATGCATTAACCTAAAAATAACACAAACCACACAAAAATCACAAAGAAATACCACCATCAAATTAGTATTAAAGATGTTTTTACTGCTTACTGGGAGTAATTCACAAGTAGTATCCTTACTTTAATAGAAGAACATGTTCAGTATATTTCCAAAGGTACATTTCAAATAAAAACAGTGCATAAAGTAGCCCGCTTTTAGAGGCATGGAAATAATCCATTGCATTTTTTACCAAAACCAGGAGTCATTTACTATTTTGCTCCTCACAGCACAGATCTTCAGTGCTAACATGTAGAACAGCTTTTTCCTCGCATTGGCTTATCGTGGTTTCTCACACTGAGGACTTCCTATGCGTTGGATCAGTTAAAGTGCTTTCAACAGTTAAAAACTCTGCACCGAGACCATACTTTTATCCCCTACTCTTGCTCTGGTTTTGGAAACTTCACAGCTGTCAGGCTATAGTCAAATTTCCACGACAGAGATTCAACTCCCAGTCTTGGAGGGTTCAAGCACTTAAGCACTTCTTAAAAATAGGATCAAATCAATGATGATTCTATAATGTATATGGCTGTACTGATGGATTGATGGCCTATAGCTGAAGTCTATAAATCTAGAACTTTCCAAAACAAATTAGTTTACAAGAGCTGTCCATTCTCATGGTATGAAAACTGTATAGTACATAAATGTCAACAAAAGCATGATACTCATACCTTAGCTTCATGTTTCACAACTACTTCAACAACATCATTATGAGCCTTTTCTGATGCCACATGCAGAGGAGTCAAGAAGCTTTAAAAAAAAAAAAAAAGGAATAATTCAGAATGTATTTTGCAAAATCTTCTAAGCAAAACAGAGTATTGATTTGTAACCACTCACTCTTTTGTTTTTTCATTGATATTGGCTCCTTTCCTCAGCAGCAATTCACATACTTGCTTCCTCTTAGGATATGGAGATGCAGCAGCACAGTGCTGTAAACATTAAAAAGTTTACAATTAACAACCAGCTAGCAATATCCAGGTTTTACTACTTGCTGATCAGCTGGCAGTTAAGAGCTAGTGGCATACAAAGACAACAAAAAAAACCCCCAAACGCCTAGAAGCTTATTAATTTGGAAGATTCCACATGGGCTTTTGGATTTACTTTGGTATTTTCAAGAACTCCCCTTTCTAATAACTGCTGGCAACCATCAAAACAAAGCTAACATAAATATACTTGCTGTTGCTTAAAATGAGACTATTCTACAAAACACAGTTATTTAGACAATCCAGACAGGCCTAAATCATTCATATTAGTCTTAACATTAACTTTAATACAAAATATTAATCAGTGTTATTTGCTTAACTAGACAATGGATATTCCAGGTTGGTCTGAATTACAACACTTGACACTGCAATATTTATTTCTAAACTAGTACCTAGTATGCTTAGGTTAGCCACAATATATACAAAACCATTAATAAATCCTGACATATTACCAATGCTGTCTCATGTGTCTGAGGATGCTTGAAGTTCACTGTTTCCAAAGAAAGATGTTTCTTTATACGAGCTACATCTGATTCTCTTGCAGCCTGTAGCAGTGAGTGACCTTTGAATTCATCTTTAAAAACAAAGAAACACATAGCAAAGGGTTACACTCCTTGGCTCAAAAAGGATGAAGAGAATTGCTTCTTTCAAAAAAAAATTCATTTTATTCAGCAGACCATGGAGCATACATTTCCAAGTCTGACTCAAGCTATTACATCACTTGACAGAACTTGTTAGTTAAGTCAAAACACTACACAAATTTTGCTTTGCTCCTAAATCAAAGCCAGACACATCCAAATTGGCTGCACAAGATCTATTTCACTCACCACTCTGTAGGTTCTACTGTTCACAAAGGTACTAACTCAAGCATATAAAAATCTTTACTTCTGACCTATTCTTGGAAAACCACTTCTAGATGCTAGCACAATGACTAGTATAGTATTTACTGACAAGTTTTGTAAATATCCCAGAAAGTTATTGTTTGACCACTCAAGAACAGAATCCGAGGTCACTCTTTTCAACTCTAAGTTTGCTGGACAAAAATCAATGCCCTTCACTGATTTCTTTGAACTTTCAGTGATTGTGGCACTCTCAAACATATTTGGCATTCTAAACAGTTGGGTTTTTTTTCTTTTCTTCAAACAAAAAAACTGTGGAATAAAAATTCATATTTAAACAACCTTGATGCAATGACAGGAACAAGTACAGGAAATGAAAGTGTATTGGAGGTCATGAGGGAAAGCTACTAAAAAAGGTCATGAGGAAAAGCTACAAAACCCATCACAACCACTTGACTATAAAACTGACAGTAAAATTATTTTAAATGCCTACATTCAGAAAATCTAGCAGTTTCAAATTATAAACAGTGAAATATACTGCAGAACATTGCACAATTACTTTTTAAGTGTAAGTATTTCCCAAATCTGGTTTCTGGCAGGTAACTGTCTAGGGAATCTAATTATACATTACAAACTGTAACTGTAGAACTGATCCCACTTTATACTCACATGCTAATCGTTCTTTTAATTGGGGCGTTGGAGCCAAATCAATGGTGCTTTTGTTGTGACAGTTCAACAGTGTTGGGTCAGCACCATAACTTAACAAAAGAGAACATACTTCCACCCTGTTCTTAGAAGCTGCTTCATGCAGAGGGGTGAATTGCCACAGATCCATTGCATTCACACATGCTCCATGCTTGAAAGGGAAAAGGGGTAAAAAAAGATGCAATCAAAACCAGGACGTTAGAAAAAGACTATGTTATTAGTTTTAATACAGTAGACTGTTAAAACAAAATCAATGCTTATATGTAAACTGTTTCCATGACACTCATTTTCAATCTAACACAACATTTCAGCACATTGTGGGTTTTAATCACCTGGTGTCCCACAGGTACATTCCAAGAAGCCAAAGGCTAGCTAGTCTTTTCAGACTTCTTTCAGAAAAAAAAGGAGCTCTGCTAGAGGTCAAATCAGAGAAATAGAAATATCTGCATTCTCCACATCACCTGTGAACAAGCTCTCATTCTTTGCAGCTCTAGAAAGGGACTAGAGTGACCAGCTGCACTAAGATAAAGACATGTTCTGTGAATAACCCCCAAGATATGAGTGCCACGGTATCTAAAACAAGATGGGCACTCTAAGTTAATTTTAGTTCAAGACATTTAAGTACAAGATTCTCCAAGTAACGCTCCCGGATGAGTAATGTATGTGTAATTCACCTCCAGTAACATTTTGATTGCACTTTGAGCTCAGTCTGTATGCAAGTACACACTCTTTCCCATTGCTTCTCTTAAAGCTGTATGGCTTTGCAAAAAGTAATTCAGAATTCTCTGGAGCAGAAATCCAATATGGAATGCAACTCTAGCTCAATTATTAAGATACACAGTAGTGTATAGGCAAAAGTTCATTTGTGGGCCTGTGTCTAGTACCACCATTGTAAAAATTCACTTTACAGCTGGCCCCTGAAGTGAAAAAAAACCCCATGATGTAAGCTTACTGCAATGGAAGCTTATTTGAATAGATTTTTGCTTAACAAATAGAAAGATACACGGAATTAGTGGGGGGCTGAAACACACAGAATAGAACAAGAGCTATTCCCTGAGCAGCCAAATGTCTGGAGTCAGGTAACAGAACACTCAGTTGTTACAATGATCTTGATTTATTGTGGCAACTGAGAATAGGCATAGCTCAAAACTCCTTTGTTGGAGTACACATTATACTCCAGTCCACGTCTTCAAGCCACTAGTTTAATGTGCATCATACTTCTCTTCAAAACTAACATAATTCAGACAAACCACTTAGGTTCCACGGGTTCCCTTTTGTTAGAAAAACTGACAGGTTTCTCTTTCTTTGGGGTGAAGGCTACAATTCAGCACCAGAACCGATGTTGTAAAGTTAATTTTCTCAAAAGACTGACTGCTCTTTAATTTTAAAACATTTACTATCTTTACCAGTATTCTTTTTAAACACCTCTTACTGCTTTGTCTTCTAAAATACTCTTCTACTGTCAAACTCAAAATATTACTCAACTTGTAGGGTTTTTTCTACGCTTTTTTGGGGGGAGTGAGAGTAGAAAGATTGAGATAAGCAGTACTTACTTAGTGGTATGAAAATATTCAACTTTGGAGCAGAGAGAGTTAAAAACAGAAAGCACATTTAAAAAGAAAAAGCTTCCTTGCAAGCAGAGGATTCTGTAGCTCCAGTTTAATAATCACTAACATGTAGAGCAAAAAGCAATTTATCATTCTTTAAGTTTTGTAAATCTATGTACAAAATTAAAAAAATGCAACTTGTATTAGTCTATTATAAATTGTTTTTATTTAATAATATTCAATTTAATCTCTTCAAAGACCAACCTTTACTAGAAGCTCTGTTACTTCATAATGACCATAGGAACAGGCATTGTGAAGTGGCACCAGGTCTCTACATAGAAGAAAAAGGAGAAGGATGATTATTTTAGTAACAAATATTAATTTCAAGTGCATCTAACACATTGCAACTGGCACTATGCTTTACACTGAACATTTTACAAAAGTAATGAGACAAATGTTCAAATGAGACTATGGGGAAATAAGAAGCTGAAGAAGAAACCAGTAAATCCCATCAGCATTTATCAGAACAGTAAACATCTAAAATAATCAGAAGATGAGAAGTGAATTGCATTGTCTCACTGCAGCTGAAATGGTTCCACTCAGACTTGGAACCCTAAGCAGCAGGAACTATCTGCAGGGGATGTTCAGGAGTGACCCTAATTATATCCTTTTTCATAAGAACAATGCTGTAGTATCTTCTCCTGTGAAAACTAATCAACTTGCATCTTTGTCATAACGGAAAGCTTAAAGGTGACAGAGTGGTTGAAACAGTGTTACTGCTCTTTACTTCACCTCAATTTTTAATGATTCTGTTTATTCTGAACAAAGGGAAAAAAGAACCTACCCTTTATCCTTAGCGTGTACGTCAGCTCCATGCTGCAGTAAGAGCTGGACTATTTTCACACGGTTATACCCAGCTGCTAAATGTAGTGGAGTAGACTGAAACAACAGAGCGTAGAATAAATCAGTAATACAAAACTGGCTGATTTTGTATTTCTTTTTTCACAACTTGTTAAGAGTACTAAATACTGAAGTCCTTCAAGACTTACAAGTTTAAAAAACCCCCCATTTGATAACTATATTCATTGTTCACTGACTACTCTTGAAGTCAATATAAACACAAATCCCAAATTTACTCCATCACTAATACAAAGGCCGCTTTTGGTTTTTTAGCCTACCATAGCTATAAATACTTTGCTGGCACAAACTATGTCCTTGTGAAATGGGAAGTAGGAAGACCATTAGCAACAATGACTGTTAAACTATGAAGAAGTCTCTCTGCCAATCAGTGAAGTAAGTTCAAAAATTATCAAGAGGGATTGTTATCCACATTTGTGAGTGCAGTAAGTGAGCAGGGTGTGGCGGAAATTTCATCTCTTCTAAACTCTCACTGTCCACAGAGCAGACAGTTAACTGCTCAATGGTATTTTCTAGCAATAAAGTGCCTGCATCAGCAGCACTAAAGGCAGAGCTATGAATTAGTGAGGAGAAATCTTATCCTCTGCATTTAAAAACCCATCCACTGAACCAGATTTCTACAGTTCTTAGAGGTTAAGCCTCATAACCAGATGAGAAAACAGAGATACATCAGTGTTCTGGAGATCCCAGTATCTCACCACAAAGCCTCACAAAAGGCAAGTAACTAGATCAAAACTTGGGGGAATGACTGCAAATACTTAATGAGAATAAGGATGTCAAAAAGTGACACCCAATAATCCAAACCTTCTGTAGGCTAGGGGCTGAACCCAGAAGACTCAGGATAGTTCAGAATGGAGATTTTGATTTATTTTTTTACCATTACTTACAGCAATGAACAGCTTGCTCCTGAAACAGGAGCAGTGACTTGCCTAAGGGTGCATGTCAATAAAGTGCCTGTTTCTCCCTGATAGGGACAAAAATCTGTGAAAAGGCCTTGTTTCTTTATCATTGCAGATATGGACGTCAAGCAGAAGGTTCAATTGAAAAGGTGTCTGTTTACTGCCCCTACATAGAAATACTTGCATAGTCTTTTCAAAATTAAAAAACAAACAAAAAACCCTCAGCTGGCTGCTAGAGAAGTGGAATCTTATTTTCCCACATACAGTGAAGAAAACATATTTTATGTTTAACATTTTTAAAATCTGGTCAAACAATAACTGGATCATGTAATAGGTAACTACTTTTAAATCAGATTTTAAACAAAAATACCTTTCTGCCATCACTTGCATGACAGTTAACATTTAACGGTGTAAGAAGAGACATCATCTTTTCCTCATTTCCACTCCTGAAAAACAAGAAATGAAATGAACAGAAATATTCTTATCTCAATTTTTAGTAGCTTATTCTAGTTTTATATTTTTCACTGTGTTCAGTGAAACATTCAATGTTCAACAGATCTGAAGCAAAGCATTCCCCTCTGTACCGCCAGCATTAAAGGGAAAACAAAAATGCATTTATGCAACTACTTTCATAGCTTTGTTCACAGAAAACAGTCAAAGCTTAGCATCTAGATGGAATGTAAGCTCCAAGGACTATATATCGATTACACAAAATTCTGCAAATATAACTAATTCCAGTTATTTTCCAAACATACATACCTGGCACTTTCTAAGAGTTCATCTTTCTTGTATTCACCTAGAAGACAAAAGCGCTTTCTTTAGCTGTCAAACAAATATCTATATGTGAAGTTCACTACTTATCCTTCTCTTCCAAAATTTTAGAGAATGTAAGTGCTAAAAATACTTACAAATACTCTTTTCAGTTGTTAAAGGGAGCTTTTAAAAAAGAGGAAGGGTGAGTTTTTACACAGGCAGGTATTGATAGGACAAAGGGAAACGTGTTCAAACAAGGAGAGATTTAGATTAAATGGAGGAAATTCTTTACTGGGTAAAGAGGGTAGTGAGGCACTGGAACAGGCTGCCCAGAGAAGTTGTGGACTACCTGCTCCTGGATGTGTTTAAGGCCATGTTGGATAGGGTCTGGGCAACCTGGTCTAGTCAATGTCCCTGCCCATGATGGGGTTGGAACAATGTGATCTTTAAGGTCCCTTCCAATAAGCCACTCTATGATTCTATAAATTTCACAGTTCATTATCGAACTAGGATGACAAACTATCCAGAGCATATGCCATGACTGAGATGATGAAATCCATAAGGGAATTCTATCTAGAATTATAAACCAGAGACATGTTAAACTAGTATCAAGAAGACAAGCCCCAAACTACTGTGTTACATCAGTTCAACTGTTACTAGTCATAAAGAAATCTAAAGATTATCACTTACCAGTCAGCACTGCTTTTGCAGATGGGTCTGCTAAATCCAAAGCTGTTCTTCCATCTGTGTTCCGGATGGTTGGTTCAGCACCATGCTGTAACAGCACTGCAAAAAATGCCAACGTTTTCCATGAGAAAACAATTCTACTAGACAAGGCTTATGAGACATATCATTACTGTAATCTGCAAGCAGCAGAAGAAACATCCTAACTTCCTTTTTGAAATTTTTAATGTCAGCATTCTTCAGTGTCATCCGTGACCATTGTATCTAGTGAAATGTATCTAGACACATTTGAAGAGAAAAAAGCAGATCAGAAAGAACAACGACAGACTGACAAGAGAATCTCAGCTGAAAACTTGTGACTGATCCACCACAAAAACTCAGCAGCTATTTTCCATCAGCCCCAGAGCATGCTGCCCCAAATTCTGTGCTGTCCTAACCTGCAGACAGTAGTGGCAGGCTGTGCATGTTGCACTCATATTTAGGCCAAACAGGCAATGTTATCTGTATAGCTCTCTAGAGCTCTACAGCTCTCTTAAAGTAAATGGCAGCAAACCACAGAATCAAGAAATGTTTCTTACTATGAGTCTAATTTTCTACCTCTTCCTTAAAGAGCTCCTCCTAAGAACTGTGTAGGTAAAACAGGTAGTCAGTATAATTGAAGTTTTCCCATCTTTAACTAATTTAACACAGCTGCTACACATAAAACAAGATGAATCCATTATTAGGATCACTTTTGTTCTTTCCACTGCACTATGATCAGAAGCAGAAGGCAGCATAAGAGTCTAGGCTGAAACAGAAGAGAATTTAGCTCCATCATGTCACTTTAAAGCACTTTTCCCAGGAAGTCAACATGAACCATATAGACAATTATAAAAATTATATCCAAAAACTTGTGTCTGACACTGACATATAAATTGAAGTTTATGAAAGATGTTTACTTCTAACCCTTGTATCAGCCATAGCTCCATAGAGTGAAAATGGTCTTTAAAGGGTTCTTAAACAAGTGTGTCAGTCACAGGAAGAGTGGTAGAAAATTACCAATGCAGACATCTGTCTTCCCCTTAATGGCAGCTTCATGAAGGGGAGTGTAATTCCAATTATCTCGAGCATTAGGATCTGCACCGTGCCTCAAGAGCAGATTGACAACTTCAGCATGGCCAAAAGAGCAAGCATTGTGAAGAGGAATAAGGCCTCCATCATCTCGTGCATGGACATTGGCACCACTTTGAAGTAGATACTCCACTACATCCTTCCGACCAAAACCTGGAAGAGGAAAAGGGAAAAAAGGCTTCAGGGTGGGATAAGAGAAATTCCTGCCCCAGACGTGCAGATTAAACCAACAAACTTCAATAACAGTAACCACTCCTAAAGGCAATCACAAGTGGCATTGTTTACTAAACAAGTATTTGCACTCTACAGCTGTTTTCGATACCCTTAAAAATTAGATTAAACTCAGTAGAAAATTAATATTAAATGTTACAGAAACAGCATCTTTATAGGATTCCTTCCAATTTTAGCTGTATCTTGCATAGTTATATAATGACAAATGAACTAGGACATCAAATTGTATCTATATTTGCTCTACTATCTCCACATGCGGCCAGAACGCTTCAGGATTTCTGCTTGTAGCTGTTATACGCATCTGGTTATGTTCCAAAGGCCACCTCAAAGGTTCCATGAACGTCTCTGTGGGTCTCAGCAATAATTAGGGCAGGTAAGAGCCATATTTTAGTATGCATCAGTCTTCTGCCAAGTACCTTCTGGGAAATAACTCATATGCAGGACTTGGCCTTCCTTGGTTTAAATATCTGAGTGACAAACTTTTTTCCTGAACAGATCAAGATCTGGATGAAGTCTTGAGCTCTCCCCTCAGAGGCAATAACCATGAAGTTGCTAACATCACCGATATCCAAATGGCAGCAAATTTAAACTTTGCTACAGATCACCCATAGAATGTCCATGGTAGGTTCAAGTCCTTGCAACCATAACCTAGGAATTCTGTATATTCCTGATAACAACACAGCATTTCAGTGACAAAGTCACCAAAGCATACAAGTGTCAGCATTTCAGTTACAACTGAACTTTCAGTCTTAGCTTAGTTGTGGCTGAACCTTTTCATAGCATGTTCTTCAATAAACCCGAATTCAGTATATCGTTCTTCTGGAGCAAGAAGCACTTTCACACCCTGGAGCTCCCAAAAACCCCACTGCCATTATTAAGCAATTTCTGGATCCCACTTGCTAAGAGAAGATCTTAGCTGTATATGTCAGACAGAGAGGTCTGGACAGGTATTCAGGAATCCTTTAGTTAAATTCCCACTTTACTCTTCCCTCAAAAGTCTGGTTAGGAATCACATCCACCATGAATTCCTCATTATTGTAACAATCATTTTATGTCAAACTTTTGAATCACAGTATGAACTTCAAGGTGTTTTCCAGTAACAGTCACAAGGCTATACTGGTGATGCACCTTTTCAAAATACTGGTGAGGTATTTCTTCCAAATACATCTACCAATACAAGTCTTAGCTTATAGCACTTTGCCTATGATAGAACCAGAGCCTACAGCAAATTCCCTTTTGAGCCTCACCATGACACTTACCCACCTCGCCTGTCCTAACAGAGAACAGGAGCTCCACACACTTGGGATGAGACCTGGATCAGACACATGGTCCATGCAAAACCAATTTATCTGCACAGGCACAGTAAGTCATATTCACTGCACATGCATGCATACTTCTGCTGCCAAAAAAAAATATTAGTAGCTATACCCATGCAGCCTTAGTGTCTGTATTACATTATAAGCATCATGTTTCTCGTTCCTAAATACGTTCAGCTATTCTATTATAAATACTGTTATTTTTCTTAACTGTGTCCTGGTATTTTTTTTGCTTCTTCAAGCTTTCAAAAAATTCTGTTTATAGTTTGAATATATACTCAAAATGTACTAAATTATTTTGAGAAACTACTCAAAAGAGACCTTCAAATGTGCCAGAGTCCTGCAAACACATAATCAAAACTGTTATTTGATGACAGACTGCTTGGCATTTTCCTTTCAGTACCAAAAAATATTCTCCAGGACTGCTGCAATTAGGTTAGAAAAGACTCTGATCAAATTCTTTGTCCAGAAGTTAAATATCTGGTAGCTAAACCACTCAATCTTGTACAGAGGGCATTCCTACCCCTCAAAGTATTGATGTAATGCCATGTTTTTACAGGTAAAATTCCTCAGCAGGAATCAACATCAGAATTGAAAATCAGCTGTGGTAAACCTTATTACAGGCATAGAGAATTCCCTCAGATCCCTCTAGTTAATACAGAGGTTCAATCAGATACAATTCATGAGCAATCCATAGCTCCTCAGCAAAGCCTGCCTCTAGTCTAAAAGTACTTCAAGTACAGCAACACCCCTCAGCTACCTGTAGCTAATTTAATACCAATGAAATTAACTCATTTGTATCACATCAATATTTTTAAACTTCTCTCCAGCACTGCGTGCACAGTAGGGATTCCTTACTTCCTTGGGGGAAGCATCTGTACAACAGGGCACCATATATGGAAGGGGAATTATTTTCCCAGTACTTTCTAAAGGATGCATGAGTACAGAGGAAGTGGCCAAACTGCACAATGGTCTCTGCCTCTGCTGTTCTCCCTGAGAGTGGAAAGCAGGGGCAGCCTCTGCCATCACGGGAAGGCAGTCACTGCCTGCTCTAACAGTGCCTCTTTACCATTAGCTGGCTGCAGTAAAACCTATTTCAACACTTTAAAAACATTGTCATTTTAAGAGGTAGGGGTTTTCTTTAGCTCTTGAGCTTTTATCAAGAGACTACCTAAATGGGATCACAGCTTTCAACTGTGCAAGGTAACTGTCTAATCATGATGAACTTTCTGGTTTTTATTGCCAACAAGAAAGGCTGGCTACTCAGGACCTCAAGCTGACACTCTTCTCCCACCTGTGACAGTCGAGCAGCTCACTGCACTTGTTCCCTGGAAAATTACAAATTTTTAGCTGACAATTCCCATTTATTTATCATAATAGAAATGTACAACTGTGTATAATGTTAAAAAGGTATTTATTTACAGTCACTGTGTGTCACAATTGACATTCAGCTACTTTCAATGGGATAAAAAGCTAACAGAAAGAACTTAGCTCAAATTTTTCTCCCCTACCCTGGGTGTTCATATGTTTTTATGAATTTTAGATTGCAGGAAGGGCATTTTGGTACCTGCCAAGTCCTTAAAACCTTTTGATATTTTGAACTTGGCACACACTGTGATAAAAAAGACTGACTTGAGGAAAGGTATGCAGCATATGATGGGAGACGATGGAGCCTCTTTTATTGTGAAGGGTGGTGGGCTCTTGGCTAAAGCTTCAGGATAACTTAACTATCACACACACAGTTGTGCAACACAAAATCCAAACAACAACCTCCAGCAAAACTCCAATGTGTATTACTTCTGATAATGACACATTTTTAGGGAGAGCTTGAAGCTCTTTTTTTTTTAAAAAAAAACATATTTTCCTTCAAAATCTACCTTTACAAACTGACACATGGAAAAAGAGGAATTGAGTTTTTTGTTTTAAAAAAATTGTTAGGTATGATCTGGGAAAAGACTTAAAAATAGAACCCAAGTTTAGACCCAGAATACAACTAAAAAAGGGAAAAAAAAAAAAGAGCAATACAATACGTGGTGTATTTCAACCCCAAGTCTTCCACAAAAAAGTCTTGAAACTGAATTAAACTAGTCAGAGCTAAGTTTTGTAATGTATTTTCTAAGAACACCCAGACAACTAGGATAAACAAAGCAGGAATACAACAGATTTTTGCTTTTACTTCCTGGAATGTGACTCCTTTGGAGGCAAAGAAGTGAATATTACTCCAACTGTGAATAATAGGGCAAAGGCAAAACCAAACAAAACCAGCAGGCCCAAGTCCAAGAGCCACTTATGTCCACCCTTCACAGAGTGGGCTGTGGTGGTGGTGCTGGTCCACCTTTCCATTGCAGGTTGGCTGACAATAGCAGGGTTTGACCAGTGGTGGAAAGAGAGTGCCAATGAGAATCACACAAGTGATTTCTATCACATGTTAACCAGAAATTCTCAGCAGGCCGGTGAGAAGAGCAATTCATTTCTCTGTACCAAGTCTGAAGAAGACTTGGGCATGACAACAGTGTCTTCCACTTACACACCAACCCATTTAACATCTAATGACTACATGAACTTATGGCTATGCATTTTTTAAAGAAAATTCTTTCTACGGATCAGGAGTTATCTAAAGTCAAGACAGATCACCCCTGTTCAGAGAGATAAACTAGATCATCATAGTGAATGAGAAACATCTTAGGCAAAAATCCCCAAATTAACAAAAAGCAAATAAATAAAAACAACCCTGCACTTCTCCAAAACATACACCATTGTCTAGAAGTTCAGAGTTTATAGGCAGAATGGCAGGATTGCTGCATATAAAAAAATAGCTATAAAAATTGTTTTCCTCTGACAGGATATTTAAAGTTGCCTCCTGAGCTCTCCTGCCGACCAAGCTTCCTGAATTTATGAAGTACTGCCGTCCTGATAAGGCTTTCAAGAACTCAGACCTCTTAAGTCTGAGTCAAGCTCTCTTAACATGAGGAAAGGACACCTCAAGTAGAAACCTTTACCAAGACAATCTAATAAAGAAACAAACACCTTTGTTACTATCCATATTGTTTAGCTGAAAGGAAGCTGCTGTTTTCTGTAGCTGTCAGCCTTGGGGTCCTACATTTAAGGCTGTAATTAAACCAAAACAACCAACATGAAAACAACAGTCACAGTCAGGTCTTTGTCTGAAAAGGTGGGATACAATCTTCTGGCCTGATGCCAGTGAATGCAGTTGTCCTGTGACGTCAGTTGTTTGCTTACTTACGTCCTGAATTAACAAAGTCCATTTGTCAAAGATAAGAACGAAAAAAGCTTAGAAACGGTGTTAGCTGACAGGCACCTTTGTGAGTTCAATTTTAAAAATGCACAGGCCTGCTGAAATCCATGAGAACTGTACGTGGGGTATGTGTCCCTGTCAGAGCTCACGTGTCAAAACACGAACAGTATAAACCCCACTCCAGATGTGTCCTCAAAGCCAGACGAGGTTTGTTTTTTTATAAAACAAAAGAGACAAGAAGAAAAAGGAAATAAGCGAGCAGGCGCCGCTGTACCGCTCGGCGACCCTCACGGCGTGGGTCACACCGACTCGGCCCCGGCAGGGCCGCGGGAGGGGGCGATGCTCAGGGGCCGGCGGAGCGCTCGGAGCCCC
>VWYP01004761.1:44331-55146 GCA_013400435.1 Pycnonotus jocosus
CGGGCGCTGCGCCCGGCGGAGGGATCCGGGCACCGCTGGCCTCGTGCGCAGGCGCGGGCGGCGGGAGCCTCCCAGCGCCGGGCCCGGGGAGCGCCACAGCGCCTCAGCGCGGGCATGAGGGACACAGCCCGCACAGGCTGCCCCTCCGAGGGTGAGGAGCGGAAAAAAATGCAGCGCTGGCGGCTCGTCCCAGAAGAACAAATGTATCTTTGCCGCTTTCTGTAATTAAATGTAGGGATTTTTCTGATCAGGGATTTTTCCCCCCTGAAAAATGTGTGAGACTGCCTTTTGGTGCCAATGACTTCATGATCCTCGCACAGTTGCTTATATAGCAAAATACTGTGGCTCCGAGGAAGTCGAGTGCTTGCATAATAACTATGAAATGGAAATTATATAACATAAATGACATGTTTCTCTTTATTAATATCGGACAACAGATATAAACCCCCTCATATTAGTTGACTTTGCCAATTCAAGGTTTTGGAAGAGAAGGGAAAGTGTCCGTCCCTCACCCCGTCCTGCCCTCTAATAAGCCTCATCGGCTTGATGGGGGAGCCTGAGCCCAGATGGGACTGACTGGATTTAGTTGATAATTCTAAAATGTGGGGTTTTTTTCACTCTCACCATATTAAAACACTTACTTTGGAAAACGTAGTTGAGTAGGGTCAGTACCTTCCTGCAGCAAATGCAGAGATCAGTAACTCCAAACTCAATTCATCTTGTAGACTACTGTTACATGAGGAAATTAAATTACATAAGCACGAGGAAAACGATTTAGCACATTTGTACAGTCTAGTTACTTCCATTTTGTTAAACATCCCTGTCCCTGAAATAAGGCAGTTACATCCAAATTTTCTTTCCCTGGTTCATGCGAATGCCTACACTGCACCCAGGAGTTCTGCAGGAGACTGTACCAGGCTGTCACCATGCCCTAGTGACAGCTCAAGGTCTGATGCTTGTGTTTGTGGCCTGTTCAGTTTAGGAATTTACACGTAGCCACAGCAGCAGTATGACAGAAAACCGCAGCCAGCATGGGGCAGAAACCACCACATGGTTTGACAAATGTGAAGCTTCAGTCATATGTGTTTTCTGTGATGCCATTGGCTTTTCTCTGTGTCTCCATTTAAATTTCAAGCTCTGCTCAGCAGGCAGGGAATAGCCTGGCTATAGCCAGAGTCCCATAACTCATCCACTGCTTTGCATGGGGCCATAATATTCTCACATAAACTGTCATCAAATGTGGCTCATAGGCCTGCAGCCCTCTCAGACCTTCCCAGCTTCTCCAAATTATGCATGATGAGCGCTTCCCTTGCTGCCTGCAGATACCACAGACTGAATACAAGACCTGCAATGCTGCCATTTGTATCTTTTATTATCACCATCAGCATAGCTGGGAAAGCTATACAAGTTTTTGAGTTCATAAACCCTTCTCTGAGCCTACAGCAGAAGCAGCAAATGCATAACTTGGCTGCTTTCATTTCAAAATTAAAGAAGAGACTTTGTATCTAAAAATCTGTGGAAATGCAAATATCTGTGTAAATACAAACACATTCTGGTCCTCAGGTCCTCTAAGTAATTTTAAATCCACAACGATATTTCACTGTTCCACTGGAGCATGGTTATGAAGACCATGGCTTGAAGTAAATTATACATTCTCTCCACATCACTATACCCAAAAGATACTATTATTCTAAATTATCTGTAGCCTGATTTCCTTTGCCAGCATGTCTTTGTGATAGCTTAAGTGTGAAAGTACAGAAGGTCTACGTGAATGGAAACTATTTGAAAAATATTATACTGTAAGAGCAGGATTCAATTAGCCTTGAATTCAAGGAGGCAAAGGCTCTCAGCATATTTTAGGACTGGTTTATCAATAGCCTTCACAGTGACTTTTGAGATTCACCATACATACCTTCCCCTTTTTTATGTTATTTATACATTTATTTTATGAGAAAATAATCTATAAATCCAATATTTTTCTTCTTTCTTTTGTACAATAGCATGGTTAGAAAACTATAGTTGAAATATATGCCAAATCCCACCCAATACATGTGGGACTTTTCTAGAGGCAGCAGGAGCTTTGTAACCCACCTGTTATTAACCCAGCCTGAGAGGCTCAGCCATGAAAAGCTCAGAAAAATTTCAATGTTACTCTTTTTAGTCTAATTTGTGATATTCCAATGGCCTCTGCCTTTGAAGTGTATTTATTCTGGCATAATCTCGCAAAACAGAAACACGAAGTATTTTGGAAGTTTGTTTAGAAACATGTTTGGTTGGTCACTAGAGGGCAGGAAAGGAAAGGAGATGAAAGGGGGGGGGAAGGGGGGAAAAAAAAAGTAAAATAAAAATAAATGGAGAAAGATACAGAAAAAGAAAGAAAAACAGGGACTGTTTGGTATGGAAAGACTAAAGCAGCCTTAAAAATAATTCTTTTTCCTTTCTGCTTGGGAGATTAAGGTTTACTTATGGGGAGAGGCATTGTTCATGCAATCTACAAGGCAGTCCATCAGATTTAGGATTTCCGGCTGTCAGCATTTAATGTTATGAGGATTTTCCAGTTCTTTCTATTTGGTCCCTGCAGTCCTTTGCATTGCTCTTGGAAGCAAAGTAAAATGCTAGAAAAAAATAAAACATTTTAAGAGTTCAGAAATTGCTTATTCCAAAAGGAGAATAATTTTAAATTTATTCCATTTAAAGTATTTCCAGATGAGGCTTGGAAAAAAAAGCCCTAACCAGGGACAATTAATGTGTACATCATGTGAAATAATAAAACATTCCTATAAAGAAAAGGGTTTATTTTGGAGACAAATAGAAGTGATCTGTTGTTTATTACTAAATTTCTATAACTATCAACAGAAACTTTCTCAGTGCAAGGTTCATTTTCTAAATGAAAAGATCAATTTAAGAAATACAGACTCACTGTGAAATCAAAGCAGTACAGGCTGTACATCAGCAAATATGTGTAATTCTGGATCTTTAAAGAAACTTTCTCCTTTCCCCTTCTTATTTAATCCATCAAGTACTTTTGCTATGTCTCTTAAGCAGGAACTAGTTCTTTTTCTCTGCCAGTTACCCATGTGTAGTTAGTGCTGTTTTATATGCACCACCTTTATTTTACCAGCAGTTGGGGGTAAAGTATAATAATTATAAAATGTTGTTCTGGAATAATAAAGGGATAAAAACAAAAAGAAAAAAAAAGCAAGGAGACATGAAGATGGTGAAATGTGAGAAACTGAGCTTTTCAGAGAGGAACAAACACAAAGCTGAGTGGTCCCGCCATGAGAGGGGAATAAACTGTGGCTTGTTAACGAGATGTAATGGTAGGCTATTTAGTTATCAAAATACTGTATCTGTGTATGCAGCAACCAAGATAATGCTTCAGCAGATTCATGACCAGCTGTGGTGACAGCAGATAGAGAAAATTCTTTTTTATTTTATATTTTTAGTGGCAGGGAGATGCTTGTGGTCTAGACACCAGCAGCACAGATAACTGTATGAGGGTTCATGGAAATGACATTACACAGAATAAAAAAGCCTTTGGTCCAGGATGCCTGTGATTTGTTTAAAATTGTTCCAGTTTTCTGTCAAAAACTGCTAGACAGAAACATGTCTAGAGGGCTTAAAGAGAGCTCTTGTTTGTTTTTCCATAGTGCCTGGAATATTCTGGGATGACAGAGAGCTTTTTTAAAAGTGTAGGCTCCTTGCATGCAAAGCAGAATTACACAGGGTGCCAGCATGGGAACATTGCAGAGGCCTGAGAAGTTGTTATTTTCTATTGGGAAGAAACCACAAGCAGCAGAGGAGCAGTAGAGCCAAAGATCAGCATTGACTGGGAATGCCAGCAAAACAGATTCATCTGTACCTCAAATAGGTATAATAATATGAAAATCCTAAAAGAAATTAAAGGCAAACCAGAATATGTGTTCAACCATGAAATTCATTATTCTGAAGCCAATCAAAAGAAAAAAAAAGTGGGCTAATTAGGTTATAATCTGTGTAGAACTGAGATAGTAATAGGGAAAGAGCAATTCTCTTGAAAAATCATCTTAAGGGAGAATATTTCAGAGGAGCAACCCACAAGTAGCAAGAGACTTCCCATGCATTTAAACTGAAGTTCAAGTGACACTTTATGAACAAATTTTGGTATTTGTTTTCTGTCTGAATTAAAAGCAAAAAAATAAGAAACACTCTGTGGAGGTTCAGACATCTTTGCAATCTCTCCTGGGTGTTTAACAGAAGTGTCCAGGTCCTCCAAGTAATGGACAAAGCAGGCAGGTTTCTCAGTGTTTTAATTGCCCTCTGAAGCACCGTTGCTCTTTCTACTGGTGGCATAAGAAGCCTATACTTTTAATTTGGATACCTAAATTGGTTGCCTATAGCATGTAAATACCATACAAAGCAGGCAGTGTGAAGGAAAGCAAAGAAGAAACTAAATGTAATGCTTTTAAAGAAAGTAGCAGTGTACCCCTCCAAATAGTTGCACATAGATTGTCAAGTTTTTACTTCAGGACAGATCTTTGAGAGGCAATTTCTCGACAATTCAAATGATGGCTTCTTGGAACAGCTAGTTCCACAGTCCAGGGGAAAAAATAGGAAAATGAACAGCCCATTCTTGACTTCAGTCTAAGAAAAAGTTAGTTTAAGAAGTTTTTATCGTTTCACCATGAAGTAATAATTGTCAAATCCAGTGAATTTCAGTATTTGTAATGGAAGGCTCCTGCTGAAAAGTAGTCCATGGCAGTGATTCAGAAGAGGAATTGTGATGAGAAGAAGGAATGTCATTATGGTGGTATTAAAATCAGACATGAAACCATTAAAACACTAAGACTTACTGTGAAGAATATATTTATGCAGAGCTCTAACTGAGTGACAGAAAGTAGGAAGCATGTTCAAATGGTTGTTGGAGTCACATTCTAATGGTCAGAAATTTTCAGTAAAAACCCATAAAAAGAAATACAATTTTTTCTTTTTGAAAGGACGATTATGAGAAGTGAACACAGTTATGTATATATCCTACTAAGCATAAGTTATGACAGAGCTAAACCAACATTACAACTAGAAACTTCTTCTTTGGGAGGATTTCCCCCATACTTTAAAATTCATTGTAACCAGTAATGTCTCAAAAAGAGCAGAGTACATTTTGTGAGAGATATTCTTTGAGGAATAAAGTGCTCCATTAAGACAATTCTTATGTTCCTGCAAGCAAGGTTTAAAATCTTCATCCAAAGATATTTTTGTCTTTAGCAGAAAAATCTCATAATACTCAGATATTTACTAGGTAAAGATATTTTTCTTCCTACCTGAATGCAGAGTAGACAGCCACACTGCAAATAAGTGGCTAATCCTCACTTAAGGGAAAGCTATTTAATTTATTTGTTCCATGAGTCAGCTGAAGGCAGAATCCCTGTATCAGACCTCTGAGGCAAAAAAAAAACACAACCACAAAAACCAACAACAAACCCCCCCCCCAAACAAACAAAAAAACCAACAGAACTGCTGGTAACACCTTAAATTTATTGAAAAATTGAATCTAACAAAAGTTAGAAAACATTGAGTAGTGAGAAAATTCTAAAAGAACTGTATTCTTGAACAGTGTTGAAAGCAAATTAAATTGCAAAAATAAATTAAAAGCCCTTAATCTTGCAACATTTTAACACTCTGTTACATGGGTCTTTAATTTTGTATGTATATCTTATTTAGCAAATTAGGTATTGTTGGTTTCCATCACAGTTCAGAGACACAAATACATGGCAACATACCATTCATTTATGTGTATATACAGCCTTTCTCTGGATTTGGGGTTTTTTTAGCAAGAGAGAGAAAATTTTAAGCACTTTATTCAGGCAGTTTATTCTAGGATTATTTCTGTGATCTACTTTTTTATTGTCTAATTATTATAAGCAACTGAGATTTCTTCTATATAGTTTATATAAGTAATTTATGTCTTTATATAGCAGTAATTTATGTCTTTCTTCATCCATGGAAGATAATTCTTCCATTCAGTCCAGAAAATTACTGATTTTCTTCTTTTATTAAACATGCCTTGATTGTTGAAATTGTTGGTTTTGGTCACTCTCAAGACCCTGGGTACAGAGTGATGTAATCTGGCTCCCTAAAAATAGTAAATAGTGCTAAATTTCACCGGGAATGTGATTATTTGGCATGACACTGTGTACTTGGCCAGTACAGCCAGTGCCTAATACCTGATAAATTCCTCTTTAAATGGCAATACTTTTTAATGTATAGGGCAATGCTGTGTAATGGGGATTTTAGCCATCTGGGAAATACATTTAAAAGTTTTCCTTTTTATATTTTAGAGGCTACAGAATAAATATATTTATAATTAAAAAATAGGTAATTTTTTACTTTACATAATTACATAAATGCCAACTATTGCTGCTAAGGTGAAGTTACACAGGATTTCATTTCAACAAGGTTGAAATTTCAGCAAGGTTACTTGGGGTTAGAACTAAATATATCTCAGGTTCTATCTCTCTGGAATCATCCCAGGAGCATGAATGGTCATCCTTCACTCTTGCCTTTTCAATTCTTTGCCTCATCTGGCCAGGCCCTCTGGTCTTCAAGATGAGAAATACTTAACTGAGTCTCCTACCTCACTTCCCCAGAAAATGCCCAGTGAGAGCCTATTTTACTTCCAGATCTGCCTCGTGACTCGAACAACTTTAAGGATGGAAACAGAGCAGCTGAATGGAAGGTTAGACTGGTGTGGAGAAGTAAGCATGGTGAAGTTCTTAAAACCCTAAAAGATGTTTGAATTGCTATCACTGCATACAATATGTGTGCACACAAATAAAGGTCCCATAGGCACCTAACAGTGAAACAGCTTTTTCACATTAGGTTATTAACTGGTTTTCGTCAGAAATAATTTCGCTGATGATCCTTTCTCTGCTCTCTGGACAGCTCATGGAGCAGAGCTACTGCTGTCTTCCTCAATATTGTCCTTGCATGGAAACTATTCAATGTGGACCAGAATAGCTCTTGCAGTCTAGATGACAGGACCCAGATGTTCTTGTGACCCTCTTAGCTTGTAAACAGAAGTCCTCTGCAAAAGATAAACACTGGATACAAGTTTGCCTAATTTGTATTTGATCCAAGATAAATGATATTCTTGGAAAAAATATATGGAATGTGTGCTTGTTACTAGGGATCTTGAATTGTAGGCAAACAAATTATCATTTGAGCAACCAGCAAAGTCAGCTGTGCATTCAGAAGGATGCAGAGCACTGTAGAGCTGATGACAGCACATGCACAAATGGCTCAAGGGTTTTCTTCTCCATGCAGGCACTTTACACTGTAACAGTATTTAATAATGCTATTAAGAATATCAGTTTCCCTTTATATAGCTACATTGAGTGATCCAAAAGCAGTCTGTGCTGTGGCAAAGATCTGAGAGGCCACAGTGCAAATTTACCACAGCAACTGACACATGCCTGTGTTCATTTTATCCAAGACAGAGCAATCACAGTAAGGAAAAATCAGGAGGTATTAGGAATCCTCCAATTCAGCCAAAAGAGCTTTTAGAAAAACAAACTTGGAATAAAATAAAATTGTACTTTTTCTGAGCATTTTTCACTTGGCATCTACTCAGGTAACACAGAGAGGGAAGTTCTGGGAAGTTGGATTTACCTTATAGAGAGTGTGAAGTAGAAACTGTCTTTTGCATCTAACAGCACAGTAACACCGTCTTCTGGGGAAAAATTGGTCTGCTTGTCTGCTTTTAGCAGAGATCTCACAGAGTTGTGTCAGTGTAGCCCACCTTGGCTGAGAGCTGAATTAGTTATTTTTCCCCCATGTGGCCTAGTTCTGTCTAGAAAAGTATTGGAATATTTGGAGTAGTCATGTTGACTTACATAGAGAGACCTGCTTATGGAAGTTCAGTAACATGCCTAAATGCTTTGCTAATTAAGCTGGTCAACTGCCAGTCCCTTTAGGATAGGAGAAGAATCTAGAGGCTTTGCCTCTGCACTGGTAGAAGAGTGGGAGAGAAAGAAATAAATCTACTATAGATTCCCTTAGCTAACATTCCTCAGGACTGTGTTATTTATTTCTGGACAGATTTATAATGTACTCTGATGCTGAGCTCATAACATTCTTAAAAGGAATATTTAATAAGTCTCTGAAGAGAAGAAGCAGAATTCAGAAGATATTATGCTTCCGTATAGTATGAAATTAAACAAGTATTAATGCTACTTACAATGTTCAAAAAAGCCATGGGAAGCCACAGTGGTTAAATTTAAATTATGCATTAATGGCCATCCTGAGACCACTCTCTAAAGCAACATCCTTGTCCAGCAGATGCTGACTTGGAAGCTTGGATTTAGACATGGTGTGAGCTGGTGCCTTACACAGCACAGGGCCACCAAGGCTGCAGGTTACAAGGAACTTGTGAGGCAGCAGGATGGATGGAGGATGGACAGCGAGTACAACACTGCCGGGTGAACTCTTTCCAAACAGCATTTATACAGCTATTTTGTCTTTTTTATTGAGATAATTACCCAGTTGGGATGGTAGAGGAGTTCACTGTAGGTGTGGTAAGAGTTAATTCAAGAATGAAAAAGGAGTGAAGTAAAAGCAGATGTTCTGCAAACTGATATCAGGACCACCTAAATAGCTCTGTTGGCAGAATGGAGTAGTCATAACCTTGCTATTATTATAAGTCTGATCAGAAACTATGAAATCCAAGCTATGCTCCCACACAGGCTAAGCTAACAGAGTTACTCTGGATATGTATGTATGGACAGAAGTCAGCCTGGCACAACACTGAAGCTCCTCCTTTAGGAAAGCAGCCTGAGGAACCAGATTTAACCTTTAGTTACTGACTTACTTTGGAAATACACCTTTGCTTGACAAAGAAACAAGGAATCTAAGATTGTGTGTTTGTATTTTGAAATTGCCTGATTATTGATTCTTTTTAATTTCTAAGTTACACTTTGTCCAGATACTTTAGACAGAAGATTTATTGGCAGGATTTTTTTTTTCCAGGCAAACTGCCAGTGTCCTCTTTTAAAACTCTGCTTCTGCTCTAGCTGTTCCCAGCACAAATGTGAAAGCTTAGGCGACATGATCCTCTTTGGACAGGGGTTCCAAATTCAAAGTGTGACAAGACTCAATATAGCCCCTGTGTGTCTATATTGGGAGGAATTGTGCAAAGCAGCTCCTCTGTGTCTATATTGGGAGGAATTGTGCAAAGCAGCTGGGTATGTGGCTATTGCAAGTAATGGCAAAGTCTGATGTTCTTTTTAATTCTGATGCTAAGCACCCTGATAAATCTTACAGTGTGGTGCCATTTGGAAACCCTGCCTTCTGTCCATTGTTTAGGGAAAAAGAAGTTGAAAGAAGAGAAACCATCATAAACGTAATGTGAATTATGTGTGAAAAAGATTCAAACCAGAAATTTAAAATCAGTAAAAGACCTTGATTTTTTTAGGCCAAAACAGTGCTTTTGTTATGCTAAAAACTGCATTAGAAATATGGCTAACAAATTAAATTGTAATTCTGCACATAGGATATTTTGTACCCTGTTCTTTTGCAAAACATTGCAGCACTTAAAATTACTAAATGGAACTATTTACATAAATGTTAACCAAGAATCCCAAACAATAAAAAACTCCACATAAAAAAGTCTAAGAGTTTTTTGAATTTTGGGAGGTGGGGGGGAAATATTTTCACCAATGACTGACAATTATCTGCACTTTGTGGCTACTTAATAGGAAAATTTATATTCCTTCTCTTGTAGGACAAAGTATTTTTACAAAAAAATGCCCCAAACAACTTTTCCAGGGACTAGTCATAGTTTCTTGATACCTTCATTGGTGCTCGCTTCACATTCTGATTTTCAGTTCAGGGATCTCTAAACAACTTTTTAACTAGCAAATTTTCTGTCAGCTATTGGAAAGGTTTAAGTTATCAAGTCATTAAGAAGGAAAAATATGAAAGAGAGAATGGAATTTCTTTTCTGTTTGAAGCCTAGCTTGGACCAGTTCTGTTGTGCTGTGTACTGAAACAACTTCACATGGGCACGGACACTCCAGGCTAAATTTGGAAAGAATTCAAAGCAGGGCTACAGTGACCTGCAGGGATTTATTTCAATGTTCTTCTCCTTTGCTATGTACCTTTTATTATCTTGTGTCAGTCCTCCAAGTTTATCTATGTGAAACTAACACTCTCCTATTTTTAAGTTGCTTCTGAATATGGTGTAGAGCCTTTCCTTTAAAAATATGTTAATAGTTGTGCATTTGTGCTACCAAATTGGCATGTGTTTGCAGCAGATCCACTGACACACTAACCTTGTTTTTGCACCTGGTGTGTTAGCACATGGTAAGATTAATTCACTGATTCTGTGAGGCACCACTTTGGAGCTCACAGGCTGCTCACCTCGGAAGCTGCCTCTCAGCTGCCACTGACAACAAAACTGCTCTTAGTCATTTTTCAGGACAAAGGAGTTCATTTCAAGTCCTGCTCTATCTTCAGCAAACCCCTGACATGACTCTAAATTCTTAGAAAGACTCACTGAATCAATGCTTGGCTGTCTTCTGTTAGCTACAAATGAGAGAGGCAAGGATGAATCTGATCCCTTCCCCTTGTGTCCTCTGGGCAAGAATGGCACATCGAGTCTCTGTTATATTCCCTCCAGTAACCTGCCGTGCCTCAGTCCAGGCATGAGTTTTCCACTCTGGAGAGTTTGTTGTGCAGATATGTGAGCCCAGCCCCAAGACTGGCACACAGAGCTGTTAGACAGACACTTGTGATTAGCACAGCTCCTCCAACTGCAGGGACTCAAAAAAAAAAAAAAAA
>VWYP01004761.1:55163-65885 GCA_013400435.1 Pycnonotus jocosus
AAAAAAAAAAAAAAAAAAAAAAGAAGTAGGAGGAGAAATGGGATGTCAGGAAAACGTGCTTCTTAAAATGTCATGTGTCATTTTAGCTGTCACTTTTTCATAAATTTTGTGCTGCATCACTTGAGGCACAAGGTGAAGGAAACAGAGCAAAGGAAGGGCAGTGGCCAGCCATGTCCCCTGAATTATAGACCTTGTACTTAGCACTGCCTAAGGACATGAAAAGGTTTTGTTTTGTTGGGTTTTGTTTTGTTTTAAATAAAACACAAGACTGAATTTCTATCAGAGTAATGATGTTTAGATAAAATTCAAATGTGCCTACAAACCACTTATCTGCAGTGAAAATACAGAATTTATGAACATTTAAAACTTCCCTTCATATTTAGACAATGTATCTAAATTATTTTTGCTTGGTTTTTCTTGGCACATGTTACATTTAAATTATGACATTTGTGATGGGAGAAAAGGACCAACGTGAACTGGCAGTACTCCCTTCTGGGTCCCCTATGAAGAAAAGGCATGACCCCACAGAAATAGGACTCTGTCACAGCATCTGCTCAGAGACAGGAGAAAGCCTCTAGATACAGAGCCTCTGGCCCAGTTTTTTCCTTGCCTGACATTCATTTTTTTACATCATGATTTCCTCCTTCTCTCTGCCTCCTACTTCAAGTTAAACCAAATTTAGTAAGCAATTCCAGACATTCCTATTCAAAAGTGTCCCTGGCAGAAAATCAGTGCCCTGTTTTTCAGATTGAAAAAGAGCAAGCAAACTAAGCATTTTCTCAGGATGTGTGCTTATTATCTCTCTCACCCACTCTAAATACATGCACACACTTTTTGCATCAGCCATCCTATCATCAGCCCTCTGAGCCTGGCTACAAAAGGCAGATTTAAGGTGGTTGAGTGGTCAATTATCTGCAAGAGTGAAGTCTCAGTAGGTAATTGAACTCATCTACTATGAAGACTCAGAAAGGAAGAAAACTGGGTTTAGATTTGATACTATATATCAACAATGGAGTCACAATACATTTTGGTAATAGTTAAAATCCTGTGCGACATAGCAGCAGCTCAAAGGGTTCTACCATACTTTGGCCACAGGTTGTTGCAGTGTATATATTCTGGTTTATCTGTAAGTCATATTTCCTTCCTGCTATGAAGTCTTGCTCTAATTCAGATCTTTGATCATCTAACTCTTTGATAAGGGATGGAAACATCCCTTTAACAGTGTCATTCCACTGTTAAACTTACACAAATATGAATCTGCAGGGAAAGCAGGTTTGCTCAGCTGGTCTGCTGAACAACTTCTTCCATAAACAGACAATACAGAGAGATGAAATAAATGTTAGGCAACACTTCATGAAACTGTAAGGTTTTTATGGCATTTCTTCTCAGCATTAAAACAGATCTGAGTTAGTTTTTTGCCATTTGATCTGATTATAGTAAACTGGTACTGAAGTACAGAAACCCACAGATTCAAAGGAACCCCATGCTCTGTTAAATTTCTGCAAACTATAGTGGCTGTGGGGATGATGCACAGTGAAAGTATAATTGTCCCTAAACTCGGAACACATCCCAGTGAATGCGTTTCTAAGCATCATCTTGCCCCATCAAGAAAAGCCTGGTAGGAGTTTCAGTGGGAGTTCCCACCCTTGTTATTAGTTGCATTGTAAGGGTTACACACTGAGTGTGGTAACATTGTTCAGGGAAAGATCTCCAGGAGTATAATCACTCTTTCAAATTCATATGGATAAAGAAAGGAAATGATCCTTAGAACAGAGGATCTCAAAGACCCATGAAAGCATGAGACTATATCTCTGTTGACTTAGCTGAGAAGGTATCATTAGAAATGTCAGCCAGAGAATCAGGGTAGAGACTGTTTATATTTATGTGGTAGAGGTTATTCGTACTTCACACCAGTGGGATGTGCTTACACTGGAGTAGGTCTCATGCAGTTTCATTAGGAACAGCTGTTTTTTATCAACTTTGCATCCAACTCTAATGGTTTATACAGTTTAAACAAAATAGAGATTAATGTCTTATTTTGATAAAAATTGTAGAAAGAATGTTTTGCTAACTTTGGCAAATTTATGTAAAAGTAAAAACCATAAATGTCTGAGCCCAGAGAGCTCCCTATATTGGACAGAATGACTTTTTCCTGCAAGGAGGATTAATTTGTCTTCATTTTTGTATATGGCTATCATAAGAAACAAGGCACAAGTAAGCCTGGAATAAAAAGCTGTAGTATGCTATCAACTATATTACGTGTTTTTAAAGTTCCATATGCTGTTTGAAAACAATTACTATATCACTTGCAAAACTTCTAACACGGGATGGTAGAAGTAGGATATACTAGAAGAGACATTAAATGCTGCTGACTCTAAGGGTGATCTAGAACAAGATCAGTGACAGAAAGCATAGCCCATCTCATGTGCACAGCATCTACATAGATGATTTGATAATAGTCAAGAATACGTTTAGACTTGTGAAGCTTTAGGACGTAGTATGTGAATCACCATTCTTGGTTTTTGGATGAACAGATAATGAATCATCACTTCTCCTCCTCTATCTGTACTTACATTGTGTTATATAAAAGGGCCAGGTATACTATTTTATTTTCTGGTATTATACCTGCAGGGCATGCATAACCTGATTTTGAAACTAGCAGCCCCGATAATAGGGTGTAATTTCTAAAACAGAGACATTCCATTGACCAACACCCTATCCTGCTTTCAATATTGTTGTGCTATGACTAGCAGAGAAGTTTCTCCTTAAATACCTTCTTCATGGGATATTCAAAGACAAATTGTATAAATTATGAATACGGCTATTATCTTGAGAAACCAAATGTGTAATATATGATGGCAGTAATAAAACGAATGCATCATTTTTGTGCTACCTATTTTATACAGAACTGGAGTTTATTTTCTTTCCTGCTCACTGTCTCTATCACTGCCCTGAGAAAAAAGCTACCAAGAGAGCAACTTTTCTTTCTCCTGCAGTACAGAGAAATTTAAAAAGTTAGTAATTTAAATGGGGTGGAAAAAGATTTATTGTGTAGATATTTTACTTCCCTCCATTCCCTCACTTGCTCCCAAAGGACAGAACCACAACTTCCTCTCCCATAAAAGCCAGTTGATATGGCCAAGCCCTGGCTTGGTGACAACAAGCTCCTGTCCTATGAATAGGCTGAAACTGCTTTGACTGGACTCCATCTCTCTGAGCCTCTCCTGTTACAGCTATGCATCTTTGCATGCATAAATGTACTGCAGAGAAATATATGGGTATATAAAAAAGGATCAAGTACTTCAGGATGAGTTTTCCCTAACCTAGGAGAAGGACATGAATGCCATGCCACCAATGCCATGTGCTATTTTGTGTCCCATCTTGTTCTCTGCAAAGGGATCCTTGCTAGGGATCTCTTTGCTGAAGGCAAAGAGAAAAGTTAGCTTTGTTTTTGAAATTTTAGGTTTCAAAGAAGCACTCTGTTGGACATTTATTCCTTTAAATATTACAGCTTTGTTAAAAAGAAAAATTTCTAGCTACCTCTGGGTTAAGAGAAGATTTTTGCTTTCTCCTAGTCTGGGAATAAAAACAGAATACCTTTTCTCCCCCAACACACCCACAAGAGTGATTTCTCTTCAGATGAAAGCTCTCAACTCCTCACGCCCTTGAAGTGTACGTTATGAGTAGGAAATGCATGTCAGTGTCACCAAGGTGAGATCTATGCCTTTGCAGCAGAGCAAAAGGTAGATGAAGCTAGGACATGAGCTGTGTTTTGCCCAATGAACTAAGTCCATCCAGGTGCCTGGTTAACACAAAGTGGTTAAAAAGAACTAGCCATGAAGGATATGTGGGGCTTAGGTTTGCATTCAAGCATTAGGTTTGCATTAAGAGCAGTGGAAGGTGACCAGCATGGTTAATGGCCTGGAATGTGCTGCAGAAGGTGAGACTGAGGGAGCTCACTTTGCTTAACTTGCAAAAGAAAAGCTAAGTTAGAGTGGGTCTGAGTGCAGCCTCCCACTACTAAGAGGAAATCGAGAGAGGATGGAGCCAGATTTTCCCTTGAGAAGTACAGCAAAAGGAAAAGAGGCAGAGGTCACATGCTGCAGAAAAGGAATTCCAGAACAGAGTTGTTAGCACTGGCACAAGTTGTCTAGAGAGGCTGTGTCCTTGAAGGTGTTAAAAACTCAGCTGGGCAAGCAACCTGACCAGATAGAGCTGACTTTGCTATTCAAAGCTATTGCTCACAGCTATTCCTGCTTTGAGGAGAAGACTGGATTATGTGACCTCAAAAGGCCTTTTGCAACCTCCACTGTTCTGTGGCTGCAATTCTCCAGAGAAGCATGCAAGATTATTCTCACTGATTAAAACCATTTTAAATCTTGCAAAACTTTATTGCATATATGGAGCAAGCACATTTTGACAGTAAACCATCTGTTTTCTGGGAAGCAGCATCTAAGAATAACCCAAAGAAACCAATTTATTGCAAATATATTATTTAGGCCACAAATCTTTCTACACTCAGGACCATAACTACTTCCCCTTCCACTGCAGGATGAAAGAGGACTGATGATGTTGCAGCACTTGGATTGAAGAGCTTCATTCTTTCTAGCAAATCTAAAAATGAAGTGAATGTCTGCATGAAATTTGACCATCATGAAACTGGGGAAATATACATTGACATACATATGTATGCTGCACTCAAAGAGGGATAACTAGGTCAGATCCTGGGAAACTCAATTTTTTTTTTATCTGAAGTGGTTAGAAATTAAACTAAATCTGAAAGAGAAAAGCTTCATTCATTCATCTCTTCAATGTATGCCATAGGGGAGCTTTTTCCCCACATAGAAAATCCAAGAAAAACTTGGCACAGAATTTCACTGTACTGATTTCCAAGCCTCATTCTTCCCTTGTGACATATAAGACAAAAAGTACCTTGTAAGAGAACCTAAAATAGAGAAATGGATCATGTCTCTTGGGTGTCAGAACAAGAAAAGGAGTGTTACTCAGACCCTTCAAGGGCTTCTAAACACTCATTGTGAACATCTTGCAGCTGTTAGTTGGGCTGCTGTCAGATACAGCAATTCTTATTTAGGATGAAGATTTCATTCAACATAAACTTTATGGGAATGGTAATCTTATTGAATAATCATGTGGCTCCTGCAAGTCTGTAGGGAATTGTGCACGTGTGGATAAAAAAAATCACATTTTTCCTTGAGAGATTGCAAAGAACGAGAATACTGCCCACATAGCTGATGGAAGTGTCTGCTCGTCCAACATTTGCTTCTTCACACAACATTAAGCATAAACCAAACTGCACAAAGCAGCATTTCATTTACTGTTTTCTTTGGAAAAGAGTATTCATCAGCAGAGGTAATTCCTTCACCTGGGCCTAGGAAAAAAAAAAGACAGAATAAACACTGATTATCTACACACAGCAACATGATTTATATTTATAAAATATTTGGCCACAGATTATCAAGGTTCAACCATATCAGGTGTGTGGTTAAAAATAAAACCCACAAAAAAAGGAGAAAAAGAATGTCATAATATTGAAATACTGTATTTATTTCAAATATCTAGGAGAGCCTTTGCATTCTTAAAAGTGAATCTGGTCTGTATTTATAAGCCAGATTTATACTCATGTATAAAATATATGTATGTGTTTTGTTTTCTGCACTCTTGTAAAACACTTCACAGAAAGTTCAGGTTATTCCAAGAATGAATATCTACATTTATGCTCTTCCTTCTTTTGGTTTTCTTTCCTTTTTCACTCTACATTGCAGCAATTTATAAATAATATGGCATTGCCTTTATTTCATCTTACTACATACTAGCAAAGCAATTATACTTCTAAAAGACTGCATTTTGCATAAAATCAGTTTAAGGAATTTTGCTAGAAATATCCTGAATTTAATATAGTCACATGACATTAAACATTTGTACAGCCTGAGATATGCTTTCCTGCTTTTTCTATGTCAATTTTTCCAGAAAGCAACACACTTCTCTGCCACTATACATTTTCAAAGTGATGACTCATCTACAATTGACTAATTTATCATTAATCAGCCTTAACAAGATTAGATATTTTAAATCAATTTCTAGCTTCTACTTCAGTCTAAATCTTTCAGTTTCAAGAAATTTAAATGTCTTTGAGTTTAACCTTAGAAAGTTCCAAGACTGGCAAGAACTTGCACTATTGACTGAAATAGAATAAGACCTAGAATCCCTATAAATGCCCAAAGATTTAGACCCATGTCCTGTTGCTGTAAGAAACCATAAACCCCATCCATCTTTGTATGTGCACTTGGCTGCATGTTGCTTGCCCTGCTCTCTAGGGGATGGTTGTGCCATATTGCAGTGAGGGCAGTGCTGTATTTTCTGATTTACTTTCTCTGATTTACCCATTAACAAGGGATTACAATTTACAGGTATCTCAGTGAAGGCTTCCCAATGGCTGTAGCATGTTGGGTCTGGTTGATACCCAGCCCCCACTGCTAACCATGAGAAATGGGCTAATAAAAATTCTAAAAATATCAAAAATTTATTTCTTCCTTGTATGGACTGTGCTAGTGCTGAAGAAATTCCTGAAACAATAACGGAGTTTCCCAGGACTAGCTTCCTTGGTATATATTTGCAACCATTAGTAATTTTCAAAGTTCACCAAAGGGTTCTGAGAAGCAGGTAAAGAATATAGCCTTTTATTAAGACTTAATAAAACTTCTGCTCACTGTATTTCATCAGATAAACCATTAAAAGTAATTTTAAATTTTCAAAGGCTTACAGGCTCAACTAACTTGCTATGTACCTGAAAAATCACTATTTGCTTCACGGTCACATTTATAGAAAACTGCAACCCAACTCCATAGATAATACACATTTACAAAGAATAGGCTTAGTAGCAGAGAATGAATATCGAACAGAAGAGCTCAGGTCAAGGGAAAATAAAGCTTGCTGTAAACCTTGTGTGACAAAATTGTTGCTGTCTATTGCCACAGATGTTCTTTCAAGTCATTAAAGCTCTGTCTCATTCACAGGTGTTGTGTGATGCTGTAGGAACAAAATACATGCCAGCCAAATTAAGGTGGACATATTCTGTTATCTAATGACACCAGTATAGTGCCACTGGCCTAGCAATTGGTTTTAGTTTCAAGCTCAAAATCAAATCAAAAGCTTCCCTGCTCAATTGCATACTGTAACTGCATTAAGCTAGCATTGCTCTCCTACCCAGCAAACAGCAAAAATTTCTCAAGAGATGCATTGCTATGCAAGTGAAATGGAGATATATATTTTTCTCTCTGGACTTTTTTACCTATAAATGTGGTCATGACTTCACTTTGCTCTGAGGAAATATTTGCTTATCTTTGCTTCCAAAGGCTTTAATTAAACGCTAATGGCTCCTCTACTCTTTCTGTATCCTCTACTGCAATGTATTTCCTTTCTTCTCTCCTGAAGCTGTGGGGGAGGACAGCAAAGAAGCAGAGCGACCTGAAATTAATAAAGTCAGAGTAAACCACAAAATCCTTGCTTAATTACTCAGTTTCAGAACAGAGGCTGAAAAAAAGCAGTTCTTTCATTCTCATAAAATGACAAGAGCCAGCAAGCAGATGACCAGAGCAGCCCATTGCGGTTGATAGCTGACAGAAAGGCACGATCACTCATGATCTGTTCCCAGAACTGCTGATTGAAAGGTCTTGGTTAGTTCAGGGGAGGTGAACAGTGGCAAGACCCGGAGGACCATCTGCATATAAAAGCATTCTCTGCGGAGCTAATACCATATATTTGTCTCTGAACAGAACAGCGTTAACCCAATTGCCTGTTTGTCACAGAGCAACCTCAATGAACTCCTTGAAACTGACCCTGTGCCTTACATTGCATCTGGAACATTTAGGCTGCAAACTGTTTTTAAAAACATACACTTAAGGTTTAGTGAAATTATGGTAGCTATAATAAAACTGTGTTTTCTGTACCTAACGTTGCAGTTAACTTACTACATCTAAGGTGCCACTTTTTCAGGAAAAGACAAAGAACTAGTCTGGGTGATCAATTTGGGTTTCCTTCTTACAGAAGCAGTTGGAGGTACAATGCCCTATGATGGGGCTTGATTTTATAATTAGCCGTGCTTTTTCCAGTAATATATTTCTGCCATTGTGCACCTACAAATGTCAGAAAAGCTGACATGCCATAAAGTACTGTCATATGCACAGTAAGACAGCAATTTTTTTTCCTCTGGTGCTCCTATTTTAGCAGCACTATTTGAAAGGTAAGACAGACAGACAGATCTACATTTTAAGATGCCAAACCAAAGTATCTGGAAACCTGAGTCGTCTATAAAAAGCACAGCTAGGGAGCCATCACTGACATGACAAACTGGTGTGCTAACTCGGATAACCCTGCCAGTTTGCCTCAATGCAGGGACACCACCCTGGATGAGGAAAGAGTTACCCTGGCTCTGCACAACGCTCTCTGCTTGTATTGGCAACCAGGAATTGGGACACCAGTCCACGGCCGTGAATGTGCTCCAGATTACCAATTAGGCACAAAGTTACTCTATCCAGTCTGTATTTACTGACTTGGGCAATGATCTACCCCTGAAAGGCTCTGGATCTCACTACTGGGTTTTTTTTTTGTTGTTGTTTTTTTTGTGTGTTTTTTTGCTAAACATATAAGTTTAAACAATCTTTCAAGATGTTTTTCAATTTGGGCAAAACAGGTATTTTACACGGCAGGAGCAAAATATTTAATAGCATCAACAGTGCAATGAGCTACTACATAGCAACAGAAATATGTGTAAGAAAGCCTTGAGGCAATTCCTTTTTTTACAGGCTTCAAGCAGCTCTTATTTAGTGCTTGTAGATAGTGTGAGAGCAGCCCCAGCTGCTGCATGTGATCCCTGATAACACAGCAGCCCAGCTAATCAGTGTGTGTGGGAAGCTGCATGGACAAAGATTCATAAAACTCCAGAGTTATTTATTCATTTTTTATAATGGATAAGTAGAAGAGATTTAGTAAGTGCCAGCCATGTGTCCAGTCCTTCCTTTTACCCCTGTGTATGTTTGGCCTGGCTTACTGCAGGTAGGTGGCTGGGACTGAAAATCTTCGTAGCTCCTCCAAAAAAACCCAAAAACCAAACCAAAACTTGTGACTAGTAAGGCTACTAGCAAGGCTTCCAACACACAGACGCTGTTTTCTATCACTTTCTGCAGACAAACAATGAGAAAATATCATCTGCCTTTGAGAGGGAGCCAGCAGGCACCAAAAAATAAGAGAAGGGAAAAGAGAGGAAGAGCAATGTGAGCAGCAGGGCTGCAACTTGAGAAGTGGAGGACTAGGGAAGGTTGTCCTGAGTAACTGGCTCTGGGGAACAGAACAGGACCTTCCAAAGCCTTGTCTGCATTGCCAGTTACTGCTTCAGGCTTCATCTGGGTGACACTTAATGTCATGTACTGTCATGAAAGGCAGGAACTTCAGTCACCAAGGGGCGGAACAAGAAACTGAAGGGTTACTGTCTTGTGAATACTCTCATTATATGTACAGAGGCAGATACTGATCCATGTGCCATGCATCCATCAGCAGGAGCCTCCAGCCTTTCCAGACTGTTCCCTCTGCTTACATGTAGCTTGAATCCAAGATGGAAGTGTCCTTGTCATCATCTGCTATGGTCACACCCTATCTTCTAATAAATTCTCACACATAAGCAGCAGAGCTTTTAATTTCTTTTGCTCACAAATCAAGAACAGAAAAATCCTTTACTTAGCTTCATGTAGAACATAGGACTCCCTGCTGCTCCTTTGTATGTGGTCTCATCTACTGGTAAAAGCTGTGAACTCAGAAAATCACAGTTCAGAGACTCCCTATCACATCTTGTCGGTTGACTTACCACCCTTGGGAAAGAGCAGGTGTGCAGCAAAAAGGTGGCAGTGGAACTACAGAAGACCCAGAGAGAAAGTTAGCAACGAAGACATGGTCTTAGAAGAGCAGTAACTCAGGGATGAAGCTTCTCTAGTAGGATTACCCACAGTCTGCAGAAGACAGCATGCTGTCACCCGTGGGCTGTCCACAGCCTCTGCAAGGGCTTGTCTGCCACGGGGTCTCTGGGAGGCAGGAACCCAGCAGTGCCACAGTATTGCTATGGCTAATGCTGCGGGGGCTGCCTTCCGCCAGTTTTGGTCCCTTTCCTCTGAAAAAAGGCAGTAGATAAAACGTGGGACCTACAGCAGGGCCTGTCATCCTCAAAGAGTGCACAGATCACCAGGTGTGGGAGGTGAAAAGCCATCAGCATCATTCACACTAAAAATTCAAAAGTACCTTTTCACTGAGGACAAAGGCAGTTATATTGCAGGATGACGGATTTCTGGCCCTGGGAGCATTACCTTACAACTTAGAGCCCTAGCTTCTTTCCAACGAAGCAGAGAAGTCTATAATCTAACATGGGTCCTGTTCCACCGGGCAAGGTCGTTTAGCAGCGCCCCGAAGCAGCCCCTCGGCGGTGCCTGCAGCCTGCTCCGCACGCGAACAGCCCGTGCAGCGCATCCCGGCTGGCTCCCGGGCCGCTGGGGAAGGAGCGTGCTGGAGCGGGCCCCCGGCGGAGCCCGGCGAGCCCGCAGCTGCTGCTGCCCTTCACCAAGGACGGGGAGCGGGGCCAGCTCCGGGCATAGACACGGGGAGGGCGCCGGCAGCGTGTCCGGCCGGCAGCGGACGGGCCCCCGGCGGCTCCCGGGCGGG
>VWYP01004761.1:65922-130611 GCA_013400435.1 Pycnonotus jocosus
CCGCCCGCCCTGCGTCGGCAGCCGCTCCGGCTGTGCCGTGGGGTTTGCATGCCTGGCTGTTCTTTGCTATTTCGCTGTTGCGTGGGATTTTTTCCACTTATTTTTTCCCCCCCTCCCTGACACTGCAAAAGCTCGGCTCACCAAAGTTGCAGAGAGAGTATTTCTGAAGCCTTAGTTCTTTTCCTAATAAAGCAAAGCAAAAGTTGATTAATTTGATTCGGGTACTCTCCTCCTACTGCTTATTATGGTAAATATTCCACAATAAAGAAAAAAAAAAAGGCAAGAAGATGAGGCCAGCGCAGCTTCTGCTTTATTTTTGGCAGGGCTCTGGAATACCAGTGAGAACTCTGGGAAGCAGAAAGCCATTTATTTAAGTGACAAAGCAAATGCCTTTCTGTGACTCAACAAAACTCTGCATTTCCAGCAAGGACTGCATCCATCTCAGCAGGGATATGCTACAGTTGAAGTCCCTTTTTAGAAATATTCAAGCTATCTGGCTTTGAATGGGACATGGCCTTGCACAGTAATTTGGATATCCATCATCTGAGAGGGAGGGTTATGAGTAGCTCTTTACAAATAAACCTGTAGCATTCTTATTGAATATTTGCAGTAGACTTTCAGCATGGTCTTTAGGGATTATCAGAAGTTGTTTTAAAGTTAATTCTTGAAGTCTAATGAGGTAAAAAAAATAGTATGTCCCTCTCTTCTCCCACTTTTTTCCCTTGCTTCACTCAGCAGTCTACATTAACAATGTGAAGAGCCCTATTACTTAGACCTGGGTTCACAGCTCATAAAAATATTTCTAAAGGTGGTTTAGTATTTTTATAACCAAATAAGTGCCTAAAAAGATCGACTAATAGTTGTTCAGAGCCACAGAATGATGGTTCTGCATAAAGATACATAGAATCCCATCTGATGCTCTGATGAGGTAGGCAACTTGCTTAATATAGTGCTATCTGTGCTCAGAGATGAAGCAGCTGATGCAGCTTGTTGGAATTTTAAGACCTCACTCAGGGCCTCTAAGAGGGAAGTTCAAGTGGATGAGCATTTCCACTTCAACTGGATCTGTTTTACTCGTTACTAGAATATTCTTTTCTTTATTTTCAAGAAAATATGTTCAATTAGCTTTCACTAAAATCTGTTTTTCAGAGGTTTAGATAAAGAAAGGACAGTAGATTTGAATTGAAGAAGTTTAGGATTGGCAAGAAATGACTGACTAGTCTCACCCTGGTTCCTTAGGTAGAACTGTCAATTTTGATTTAGGCTGCATTGTCTAAAGCTGTGCAGAGATGAGGTTGTGAATAATTAATGGATGAATGGATGAAGTAAATATGCATTCTTGAGAAGCTTCTTATCTGATGTAATAAATGATAACATCCTGTGTTTGATTTCATCTCAGAATGATACAGATCTTGGACCCGAGACCCTTGCCCAGCTCCAGCATGCCTGTGGATATGGCCATGCGAATTTGCATAGCCCATTCTCCACCGCTGAAGAGCTTCCTCAGCCCCCTCGAGGACTGCCAAAGGAACAACTTTGTGAACAGACTCAAACCTCTCAGGCCATGTCTTCATGTGAAATGTGACTCAGAAGATCAGAAGAGGGGCTGGAACCACTCGCCAGCCCGAGCCAAGAAGCGTGTTGTGTTTGCAGACTCCAAGGGGCTATCCCTGACAGTGATCCACACCTTCTCCGAGTTCCAGGAGCCCTCTGTGTGGGATCTGCAGTTTGACCTCTTAGGCATTCAGGACATAACATCCAACTTAAAACTCCACGAGGAGAAAAACTTGATTCTGGGTTTCCCTCAGCCCTCAGCCGACTACCTGGACTTCAGGAACCGTCTGCAGATGAACCTGGTCTGCCTGGAGACCTGCACCCTGCAAGAGAAGGTGCTGTCAGGCACTGTGAAAGTAAAAAATGTGAGCTTTGAAAAAAAGGTTCAGGTTCGTATTACATTCGATACGTGGAAGACCTACAAAGATGTCGAGTGTGTGTACATGAACAATGTTTACAGTGATTTTGAAAATGATACCTTCTCATTTACCATTGACTTCCCTCCTGCCATTTCCTCTAAAGAGAAGATAGAGTTTTGCATTTCTTACCAAAGTGGAGAACATACTTTCTGGGACAATAACGAGGGTCAGAATTACAAAATTGTACATGCAGAGTGGAAGCCTAATGGTGTTCAGATACCATCTGCCAAGGAAGGCTGTGGAGATCATCAGACTTCAAGAAGAGGACAAGAGAGAGAATCTGATCAGCTGGGCAGTCCAAGGTTGTCCAGGGGCCTCTTTCCCCAGTGGCAGAGCTTGGGTCGGATTGAAAGTTCATCACCATATTGGTGACCCACTCTACTGAGGAAGCACCCTGCCATTTGGCAACAGAACTGTGCTAGTTTCCTGGTTCACATACTGCATGGGGAAACCACCTGGCAGGTTTTGTTTGCTGTGTGAACAAATCCAAGCTCATTAGACTGTGGGACTTGTTAAACCATATTGTGCTCCTGAAGTTCCTAGCCAAACCTTATCCTTGAAAGGAAAGAAAACCAAGTTGCAACTCATGTGTATGCTATGTACTATAGGAATAGCTTGCCTCTATCTCAAGTATATGCTGCTTTCTTCCTGCTGTCAGCTCTCCTGGGTCACAAGGAGGGAGACTTGCAATGTAGTATGGAAGGCAATGGTGTCTCAGCAAGCTGTGTAACTGTGTGTGAGTATGTGCACAGGGATGGAAACAGAATGTCACAACTCATTTTGCACCTATCCGGAGTGCAGTACTGTCAGGAGGCTTGCTGTGACCCTCTACATGCTTGTAGCAAAGGCAGGTAGGGATGCATGGCAAAGATTTGTGGCTTCAATACATGCTAAGAAACTTGGAGAGGATAATGGAAAAGGGGGGAAATGGGAAGAGGTAGAATGTTCTACATAACTTTGGAGATGTGCAATGTTCTAATTACTTCTTTCCAAAGCTGTTTTTCTAAATCTCAGTGAAAGATGTATGGGATGAAAAGGAGACTAAAGAAAATGATGCAAAGCGAGTAGTAAAAGTGACCACTGCTTTGAGAAGGCATCTCTGTCCTTACTGTCTTTGTGAAGCCTTGCATTTGATACCAAATGTAATATTGACTTCACCATCTTACTTATTTAGCAGGCAGATGGTTGCCTTTCAACATTAAAAGAAAAATGTGCCTTTGAAAAAAATTTAAAGCCACCCTAATATGTCATAAATAGGGTTAGGCAACAAAACAAAGCGATTTGTGAATTTCCTACTCTATAGTATCATTAGGTCATTCCACTCATCACCTGATCTAATCTTACAGCATCTGATGGTTCAGTATCCTGCTCCCAATTGCAACGTTAGCTATGACTTTTCACAAGTAATATAGGCAAGGTCCTTCATATTGAAGACAGTGAATTAGCTGCACTTTGTGAGAGATAAATTCTTTAAAAGAGCAGGGTTGTTACTAGTTTTTTCTAGACTGAATATAGGCTTGCACATAGAAAACTCTTCTGGTTTATTTTACCTCATTTTTTAAAAGTTTATTTTTTTTAGACTTTAGTAAACTAATATATATTTTGTATCTGTGTGCTTATAATTTAGCTTTCTGAGCTGTCAAACTCTAAATGTTATCTGGGTTTCATGTAAGATTTGTGTGAGAAATTGTCCAGTACATGTTCAGCAAGGTGTGAATGGTGGCACACCTTTTAGCTATACAGAAATGGTGTTAACATCAAAAAACAAATCACATTTTTGTTCACAGCTAAGAAGTATAGTAGCCTGAGTGTGAAGCTACTTGCAGTGCAGCAAGATGTTAAATACTAAGGTGAAATAAGCCTCCTCCACTAATTGCACTTTTCCTTATGTAACCTTTGCTGTTATGTGTAAACTAGCCATTTTAAGAATAAATTTTATTTTGATACATCTGGTTCTCACTGTGTCTGCTTAATCTATCTATTTTCTCAGCTTCTGTAAAACAAACTTGGCTGTGATAAAGGGTAAAACCAGTTTACTCTGTGCCATGTGATCTGCTAAAGCTGCCTGTGGTATGGCATCTCAGGTCAGAAGCTGGCATTACCCTGAAAATGAAATCCAAGCTCTTCACTAAATTGGAGATCCTCAAAAATACTCACTTTGCAAGTTGTATCATTTTAAAAAACACTACATCTCACTGAATTTACCTGGAATATTTTGGTTTGACAGATTTTGTCAAGAGTCTTGCTGTGCTGGGGGCAAGTCTGGCAGGAGTGCATCTTAATCTGAGGGCCAGACTTCCCTGCTGAGCTAGAGCATATGCAATGTGTGGATGGGTGAATCTAGACAGCAGCATTTAACGTTTTCTGGCTTGGTTTCACCTTAACTTGGCTGGTTGTGCTGCCTCCTGCAGCTATGCTGCTGTTTAGGGCAGTGGGAGGTTGTACCCAGCAATCCACAGAACTGCCATCAGTCCCAAAGGACTCCCTGCAAAATAAAGTGTCTGCCCCGAGCCAGCCATGCACTTCTGGTGCTGCAGTGTGGCCTCACAGGCACTGAGAAGGGAGATAAGCGTGAGGGTGGCCCCAGGGGCCCTTGTCCCCTGGGGTGTGGGCAGAAGGCACACCTACTCCTCCTCCATGGCCATGGACAGCTGCACAGAGAGGGATTTCTCAGTACATTAACTCACTGACAAGATGCAGTTTAATTCAGTCTGCTGCATGCAAAATCAAGGGTTTCCAGCAAGAAATCTAGCTGTAATTGTGAAAAAGCAATTCCCAAAAGGCAGAAGACGTGACACTAACAGCAATTTGCTGACTTGAGGAATTAATTTAGTGCTTCCACATGGCTGGACACAGACCCCATCTACCAATCTCAGACTCAGTTACTAAGTACACTGGGCCTTAGCTCTTACATACTGGACCACCAGGTCCCTGCTCTAGGAAAGAAAAAGCAAACTAAAGAGAAATTTGTAAGTTAGATGGCTCGAAGGCTGCTCTGTGTCAATGTGAAATTTGGCTTCAACAAACCAGATGTAAGGCTACTGGGTAAAGCAGAAGCTCTCTAGCATGAGGAAAAGCAGCATTTCTTGTCCTCCAGCCAGCCCAACTGCCCTGCTCCTGACTGAGACATAAATCACTTAAAAATACCAGAAGACAGCTTCCTTTGACCAAGCCTTGGCTTTAAGCCAGCTGCTTTGCAAAGATGCCTTGCGAGGTCCTACTTGCCCAGCAGAGTCAATGTGGTGCTGCAGTGTCGCTCAGCAACTTCAAAGCCCTCCCTCAGCTGAAAGGAGAAATCCTTTGCCCCTTCTTCAGTCCCTACCAAAGCAACACAGTTTCACTCCTTCCTCTTTTGAAACAGCTGGTGTTTAACCCTAAAGCTCACATCCATCAGAAAGGCAACAGGCTCCTGGAGAAAAGTGTTAATAACATTAAGGTATATTAACTGAGAAAAACACTAGTCTTGCAAATCTTTTTATCAAACACTGAGAAAAACATCACTGTTGGAAAACTGTCTTAGCATCTTAGATGCTGCCCTTTCAGACATATCTGTTCCAAAACCTGAAGGTAAAAAGCAGATGTAGTCTTTGAATAAAAAGCTTGCAACCTTGCATTCTCTTAGGAAGTCACTTCTTCAGCTGCACTGTAGGTCTGTATTTCCACACTAATGTGGCAGCAGTGAATAACTGGATTCACTCCTATACCTCTGCAGTGTCTGACTTTCACTTATAGCCTATGGGTGGCACAGTGCTTACAGACCCTATTCTTCAAACATAAGTGTTTCAAGTTGGGCTCCTAATAGCTCTGTTCACTTTTGAGCAGCTAGATCTAATTTTGCCATGTAAAATTAAATTAAAATTTGCTGGTTATTTTATATTAACAAAGATCTATCACCCTGGAAGATCAGTGTCTGAACATTTCCCGAGAACATAATTAGAATTTTCACGGGCAATTAGTGAATATCTTTTTCTGTAGTTAAATATAGCTAAGCAAATTACAATTTAGATGGTAAATCTGGTATATTAATGGTAATGTGGTAGATGTTACAGTGTTAAGTATGCAATACGGTATTAAATAAACCAACAACTCCCATCTCTCTCAGACTCTTCTGAGGTTTAAAATGAAATGTAATCAAGAATAAAATATTTCTGTGAGCTAAAATAAAAGAAAGTAAGAATGTGTTAAATCCTCTTGAGAGGTCTTTGCTCCTGTTTCAAGAACCAGCTGTACTTCAGACTTTCCTGGCTGGCATTTGCTTCACTTGTTCTTACAGCCCTTCAGTGATGGTGGCTTCCAATTGTTCTTTCTTTATCTTAAGAGTCTCCTCAGGTCTTAGCCTGATTAAAATTAAGCTCTTAGTTTCTTGTTTTATTCTGCATAGGCAAGAAAAACCACCTATTTCTTTCTTTTTACAATAGCCTGTAATGGCTTGAGAGCGAGGAACAGTTTTCTCTCCTCTCCCTACATCCCTTTTGTAGGCTATGGAACACTTCATTTCACTAAAATGAACATTTTGATTTCCCATCCTTGTTTGGAAAGGATCTGTTAGAGCTTTGAACTTTTCTTAATGCAGAAATATCACTCTTGACTAGCTCTGGCAAAAGCCTCATGGTGTGGTCCTCAACGTCACCAGTGAAAACTTAGCACAGCTCAGTACCCATTTTTCATTGCTCAACTGGCTTCATCTTTCTCATTCAGAAAGGCCTGGGGAATGTACAGCTCATTTCAGTGCTCGAGAGCCTGTCTGTGAAGCTCATGACAGCTGGGCAGATTGAATCACTGATGCACTTCACTGACTATTTATTCTAACGATGGCATTTCCTCCATTAAAAACATTTGTCTTTTTCCTGTTCCTCCTCCCTATATTGCAAACTGCTCCTAACACTCCAGCCTTTGTTTACCTCTTTTCTGGAGTAATCATTCACTCAGTGAGCTTTCCTTTCTTCTACATGAAGTGCAGCAGTCTCGTCTCCAGTAAGAAAATTCATGTGAGCTTGACAGGATTGGTGCAGGGAAGGGCTCCTGGCATTTGTTTTTGCCGTGCTCGCTGCGGGTGGGCCAGTGTCAGTTTTGGTAAGCACACCTTTCAAACAATGAGGTAGAAAACACCAGGGTTAATCCTGGTAAGGCAAAGCCTGAACATGGCACGGTGGGGCTGCTCCTGGGCACTGCAGCCTGAAGGCACAGCAGTCCTGTACCTGTGTTACAGCCCCAGTGCTCTTGGAGCACAGGGGGAAAACAAGGCTGCTCTACAGATAAAGGCTTGGCTCTCTGCTAGCAGGGACTGTCAGTAGGATTATGGTTACAATAAGATAACAACCAGATTCAGGGGAAAGGAGTGAGTATTGAACAAGCAATCAAACATGGCATAGCAGAAACTGTGAGGGTACCACACAAAGAAATTGGTCTACAGTTTATTATATTGTAAAAAGAAATAAATGGGGAAGAATTAAATAAAATTATTTGCCTCAAAGGTGTTATTGGGGAAAAACATCTGCTATCTCTTAATATTTCAGGTCATTGTAATATTTTATATGCTCTTGGACCTGCAGCACTTCAAATCTTGCTTTCAGGAACAATATGAAAGTGGCTATTGCTACAGACTTGGTGGCAATTAGAGTGTTAGGGCAATTCCCTTTGCTTGCAAAAATGGAAAAACAAAACAAAAACCTTCACACAGCAAAACTCCTGCCCTCATCCCTGAATCACACACACACCAGGAGTTAACCATGAAGTAATATCTGTGAAATTCTTATACCAAAAGCAAGTATCTCAATTTTTTTCCCAAAAATGCATCCTACTGATGCCCCTTTGAAATAACATTTTAACAGATGAATTCAGTGTATGCAGCAGGCATCATTAACTAAAATCAGCAGAATGTGAAGGTGAGGGTTTTTTGTGTGTGTTCTTTTGGTTTTGTTTGTGGTCTTTTAAATGCTTTTCTTCACAGAGCTTTGTCTTTTTCTCCTGCCTTCTCACTCACAATCTCCCTCCAGTTTTCCTTGCCTGGAGCTAAACCAGTATTGAACCAAGAGACAGATAAATTCTCAAAGCGTCCAGCCTTACTTTGGCCTAAAAGTGAATAGAATTTATAGATATATACAACAGAATTTATAGAGATATATCAACCCTCAAACACAAACCCATAACATACCAACAAAGCAAAAAACCAAACCTCCAGTTCTTGTTCTCAATTTAAAGCTAATTACACACTGCAGGTCTATCAGGTGAGGTGCCAAGAATGTTATGGTACAGCTCAGACATCTTTGACGTGGCTCTGAGCACCAGAGCAGATCTACTGACCCCAGGAAAATAGACCTGTCCATAAACTCAGAGCTCACCCACAATCATTACCAGCCACCCCTCTTCTACCCATCAGAAACTCGGGTCACACACTGATACAGCAAAATAACACACAGGAGCTGCAGAGTTGGATGGGGAGAACTAAAGATGATTTTTGTGTTCAGGTGACACAGTCATACGTAAAATATTGATACCCTTCAAACTCTCCACCTAGCAAAGGCAAGTAATGGAAGACTTCCTAGTATTTTCTGCTCCACTTTCTTGGAACAGTCACGTTCTTCCATAGCCCAAACCAGCCTGTGGTCTCTGTGTCTGTAACTATCACCTCAGCAGCTGCACCATCAAAAGCATTTCCTTTTGCTCTGCATTGGGAAGTCAGTTAAGTTAAGAAAGAAGTCAGAAAAGTTAACTTCCAAACCACCCTCCTCAGCTCTAGAGTTTCTTTTCTTTTTCTATCAGGCTGTAAAATCCCCCTTTTCTTACCTGCCATAATCTTTTGAAAGACCACGATTGCTGAATTTCTGGCAAATATCACTTTCAGAGGTTTGTCATCCTCTTTGTTCAGGAAGGACACCTGGCAGGATATAATCACAGTACAATGGAACCGTCTGCTGGTGCAAAGGGAACCTCAGCAACTGGCATAGGCTGAATTAGGATCAGTCATAGCTCCAAAGCAGAGGAACTAAGAGCCACTTCCAGTAGCAGGAAATGGAAATGATGCTTTAGGGATAGTTTTTAGTGTTGAATCTAATTTCCTGCAAGCCTGATGCCATTCTGGGGGTGGTGGGTGAGTGCTGCACTGGCACCTGAGAAAATGGGCATAGCAGGTGCTGCTGGTATGGCACACATGGTGGTTATTTGCTAAATAACCAAATTACATTCCTTCTCCTCCAAATCAAACCTTTATCATGTTGAAGGAAAACGAAAGGAGTGTTTCACAGGCCACTGTCTCTGCATCCTGGGACCAGTTGTCCAACTTTGTGCATTGAATCATGGTGAAAGCGTGAGGTCTAGTTATCAACAGAGAAGCAGCTGGGGCTGTGCTGAATGCAGTGCAGACCTTGCTGGAGTAAAAGCTGTGGTACAGAGCATCTCTACTCAGCTGGAAGAGAGCAATCAGGCACTAGACTACATGATAAGATTCTGCTCCTCTACAGCAAACCCATGAGCAGCTGAATACCAAAGAACTCGACTCCAATATTAATTTTAGCTAGTAATTAGGAAAAAATAGCAATTTTATTTTTGGCGAACTGCAAATGTCTATTATTGTATTATTATTTTCAAGACTGGTTACCTAAATAACATTGCATTTTATTCTATACAGTGAACAATATGCTACCTCAAATATAGTACATAATACAAATGCTACCAGTGTACATCCCAGGCATGTGCAAGTTAAGGTGTCATGTAGCTACAGCCTCAAGCAGCTGACTGACAGAGAAGGTTGTGCTGGATTTCTCCCCCCTGCCATGCTAACAGTCATTATTCAGAAGGGGAAAAAAATAGGGATGAAAAGTGTTTCTGAGATCACATCCTGCTAGCTGGTTATTAGAACTCCCATCTTACTCCTGCCAGGAGAATGCCCAGGGCAGGGTCATGGTGGCTGTGAAGTTGCTCACCCTGCAGTCTTTCTTGTCTCTTGTGGTAGTATGGAAGAATTGCTTTCTGTCAGCGTGGCAGTGATGAAGAATCACAGAATCAAAGAGAAGTGATTCTGAATCACAGAATCACCACGACAAATCTGTGTAATCATTTTATATAACAAGTCACCTTTCCTAAAAGCTCCTTAGAGAGGGAAATTTCTACCCTTTAGGACCTATGGTTCAGAGGTATGTTCTGAGGCCTTCTTCAGCCACTGGTGAACATATTGCAATGCCTTTACAAGGAATAATTAGGCAGAGACATATATTTATAGTTAATTATCTTGTTAGGGCAGCAAGAGCAGAGTGAATTTCAAATGCAAAATATTGCCCCCCCTTCCTTTCCATGTGGATTATATTAGCCCCTCTGGGGTTTGCTTATTCCTCTTGGGAGCCTTTTCAAAGACTTCTCAGCTCTGAGATTTAATGCCTGGCATTGCTGACGTGCAGAATTAAAAATGAAAAATGTATTTGCTGCCTTCTGTTTTTAGATTAGCAATAGAGAAAATGGTCCTTGACCTGCACATAAAGCCAGAAGGGCCCAAGGGACACAGCTGTGCTGGGAGCAGAGTGGGGAGAAAAAAGCCCATTGCAGGGCAGCCTGGAGGAGTGGAGGCAGAAATCCCTCTGGAGCTAAGGGAGCAACTGGAGGAGAGGGAAGCTGTGGATAAAAGCCCTATCAAGTGTTCATTGCTGGCATGGAGATCTGCTGAAGTGTTATTTCAGGAGACAAGAGAAGAGTGGTTTTGTCTATAGGCCAGGAAAGGATTGGGTGGTAGCTTTACTGATATCAGCAATTAGCCATCAAATGGTTTGAGGAAAGAGTAAATCCCCATGATTTTCACTGGATGTTTCTGATGTACAAAACCAAAAATCTTTAATTAAAACAATAAAGAGAGTAAGAAGAGTGTTTTTCAGTGGAAGATTATTAATAGCTCTAGTGTTTGCTTTTTGAAGTGGCCTACAGATAGTTTCCAGACACCATTCTACCTATTTTCCAATTTGTCTTGTTTACAGAATATTTTTTGAACTCTCAAGGCATAACTATTAAAGAAGTACTTACAAAAAAGTTTCTCATGACATTTTTGAAGGATTTTCTCTGACAACAGGGTTACCACACCACCCTTGCATTACTAGAAACCAGAATATAGTGCTAGTATTTTTATACTGTTCTTTTGGTAAATAGAGCAGTGTCATTCACAGGTACATAACCTGAAGCTTAGATGCCAGAGGCTTATTTGCCACAGGTTTAAAATATAGTTGGGACAGTGGTGGGTTTTTTTCATCTATGGTTTCAATTTTTGTCAGAGCAATTTCTTGCCTTTCTTGCTCTGAGTCACAAGTTTGTGAGAACAGAAAGCAGCTCCTGAAGTAATTTCCATAAGGGTTTGTTTGTGTGCCTTTCCAGAGACAAATCTGCGCAGTGGTTTGGGATGCATTCTGTCTCACTTGAAGTTCTGGCCTCCCACAAATAACCTTTCCTGTTACTATGAATCTGCTGGGTTTGTGACTACACTGGTGAGGGAGAAGTGTCAGTAGGGCAGTTCCTTTAAAGCTTGTGCCAGTCCTGCTGGAAGTGACTTTGGCTCCCTATGTTCAAGCATCTTTTGTTCTCCAAAGGGCATTCCTTTTCAACACCATGAGCCCACATGATTTCTTGGACAGTTTGGGTTTTCCTTCACATAATGGTGCAAATTAAGTGTCTCTGGCCTTCAGTAAAATTGGGATATGTGTGACTGCCTCTCAAACTAGCAAGAAGCACAGCAGTGGAAAAGGACAGATCGTGGATGAAGTCCCTGGATGTTTTCCACCATCCGGCCCTTAGTGCTTGCCACAGCTCCTCACTTCCCACGCCAGCTGCCAAGCAGAGCCCAGGCAGCTCCAGGCACAGGGGGAAGGCTGAGCTACTGAGGGCTGGGTTGCAGCTCAGTGCTTCTAGAGGAAATATTCCTCTGCTCTAAGGAGATGCTGAAATAGTTGTACTGCCAGCATCTGCTTCCTCTTAGACATCTATTTTGCTCCTACATTTGACAGATGGACCAGTGATGGGGAGATGAGTGCTGAGAGCCTCCCGCTAATTTCACTGATTTGGAAACAAAACTGAGAAATACATATATTTTTATCTCTCACTTCTTTCACAGGCATTCTACCTCTTCATTCAGCAAGACCAGAGCTACAAATCAATGTTGGATTTTGTTTAGCAAGGAGTGAAGATGGAGGTGTGGCTGATCTAAACTATTTCACCTGTTTTCATGTTTCTGCAGGCCTGAATATTTCAAACACAATTAAAAATGTATTCTTAGTGCAAAGACTGTTTCTGAATAGAAGGAGCTATTTTTCAATACCCAGCTGAATTTCCAATTCTATTCTGAACAAGCAATAAACAGTTAAGGTTTCTCTTGGATAGCTCTCAGTTCTGTTGGTCAGGTGACACAATAATTCTGCTATTGTGCTTGCCCCTGTTCTTGGGCTTCCTGCAATTTTTCCTGTCATACACCCTCGATTCCCAAACTTGCTGTGGATCTATGCTCACCTCCTGCCCTGCCTGAAATTCACAGCTGTGTGTGCTAATGTGAATCAGCAGTAATTACACTTCATCTGTAGGAAAGACAGTGGTGAAGGAGTTGGAGGTGATTCAGCAGAACACTTTATTGGCAATATTTCTCTGGAAATCACCACACCTGAGTCCTCAGGTCGAGGGCTTCACAATCACAGATCATTGTGTACTAGACAGCCATCCTAAAGGCTTTCTGCAGCAGACTGAAATTTGCTGTCCCATTATACTGAGAATGCCAATCAAAGCACCATGGCAGGGCAGGGATAGTGCCTAAGAACTGTGAGCAATTTCCCATTTGTTCTACGTGTCAAACCTTCTCTTGATTCTCACAAAACACAGCACTGTAGTTAGAAGTCATTTGAATCTGATGAGTCAGAGCACATACTATTATTCTGGCACAACTGAGGCACTAGCAATTAAACCTTATTCTCCTGTTGTTCTGCCCTTTTAATCACTGCCAGTTCTCATGTGTTTCTGGCTTATTGGTTGCCTTGAAGGAGCTGGAGGCAGACAGCTGATCAGGTATCACAGAGATGTGCCATACTGATGTCAGTCTAACTGCAGAGATAAAATCTACTGTCTGATCAAAAATGATTGGATTTATGTAATGAATCCACCATGGGCTTATGTTGCCACATTCATTAAAACAAGAGCAAAATAGCATTGTATACCAATATCATAAAAAGAACCAGCAGTTAATTGAGTGATTGGCTTAGTTAATTTTTGTTATAAATTACAGTAATTAGCAGTGTAAACCAAAGTCAAAGGAACTTCTTCCAAAATGTAACCTTTTCTAATGTCTTTTTAACACTGTGTGGCTGGGAATAGCTCTTTATGGTGAACCCTCCCTGGACTGGGCTGCGCAGAGCAGGCTGTTCTGTGGGATGTGGCAGTCTGCATGTTCCTCTCCAGCCCTGCCAGCACTCTAACCCTGGGCGTGGCAGCTTCCTTTCTGGTCTCCCCTTCCAAACAAAGCCTAGGAACTACATGATACATGTACAAGACAAATCAGTAAAGGGTCAACACAAGAACAAGAAACTCCTGGTTTGTGGCTTAAGATATGCAATGCTTTGCGTATTTTTCCTATAAGTATTTTGCAGCAATGACATGCTGTCCTCACAGTGCTTTGTAAGGCTAAGGCAAGATAATCTTTCCTTATCTCCTAAATATATTACCCTGAACAGCATTTGCAGATGCTAATAAAGACAGTATATTTTATGGATGTTCTAATTTTACAAAACTACATTTCATTATTTGTTCGTTTAGTATATTCTCCAAATATTCTCTTTAACACTGACATTATTTTGAACACATGTCAGAACTGAAGTGCTGGGAGTTTAATGTCAGCAGAAGAGACTGTCTGAAGGCCAAGTAGGGAAAGATGTGAGTGGAATGAGCGCACTGTGGCCATGCAGGGGGGGAGGGTCACATTCAAGAGGAGATGTAAAAGCTGCTAAGCCTATTACTGGATCTTAAACATGCAACAATTTTTCCCTAAATTCAGAACTGAGACTTCTCTTCCTAAGGGGAAACAAGGCATTTCAGGAATAATTCTGTAAAAGCTACATGGTTATGGAAACCACTGAAGTTAGCCAATATGAAAGTGTGTGTTAAGTCTTGCTCCTCTCAATAACTTATTTTGCATTTTATTAAATTGTACTTTAAAATTTTCCCTTAATTCACTGCTGCCAAATGCTTTGATGCTTTTGGTTTTCCCTCTTTTTCCTAAAAGCCTGAATTAAAACCTACCCTTCTCATTTTAAGATTCCCATTTCTGTCAAATAAAAGGAACAGAAAGAGGAATATAAAGACAGCAGAGAGACACTAAGATTAAATGGAAATGGGATTTTGGTAGCTTGGCTCTGGTTAACTCCATAATTTCCTCCCTCTCTGCCTCTCAGACACTGATAAATACCTTGTTTAGAGGTAGTCGAGATGCCACAAAATATTTTCCCTAATAGGAAATAAAACATAGTCATCTGTTCTAATTGCAGTGATGCTGATGCAGCAAAATTTGTATTCATCAAGTCACTTTATCAGAGGGTACCATAAGGACATGACTACCACATCTCCAAGGAGATCCCACAACAGATCACATTTAAACAATGTTTCAGCTTCATTTTCAATGAACAGGATTTTCTTTTTAATTTAAAAATGAGGCATGATCTGAAATGTGCATGCACTTGCTCAAGCTGTGGATTAATGAGGCCCTGCCTCCAGCTGATGCCTCTATTGTGGAGCTCATAACAGAAAATGTTTTATGCCCACGTCAAGCACAGCTTTGCCTACTTTTGGTTAAAGCTTTTCTTTTTAGAGAGCTGACTGCAAAGGTGAACACAGTATGTTCTTATAGCCTCATTTACATATATTTTATATCATGATTCTTCATCTAGGTTATCCCACCTCACCCTTTTTCTGAATAATTGAGCAGTGAGTATACAGCAGAATTGGTTGATGAAGAAGGGATATCTCAGGAAAAGATTGTCCTCCCAATAGCTCCCCAGGGGCCTCCAGGGAGGCTGAAGGGAATTAAAGTGCACAAAATCAGGTTTGCATCTTCTGGATCTGGCCACAGGGTAAGAAGAGCTCAGCTCAGCGAGGAGCTGCTCTGGTTCATCGTGGCTTTGAGCAGCAGGGTGGGCTGCCCTGAGCTACAAGTTCTTGGTCCACAGGGCACTTTGGCCTGATTACATTTCTGCCTCTGCAGCTTGTCCTCCAGACCTTTCCTGAGGTCAGTCTGACTCTGACTGACACGTGGGACTACAGGGGCAGTGCTGACTGGCAGACTCTTGGGCACCACAGACACATTAATTCTTCACAAACAGAGCAGGAAAAGGAGGTGTGGTGTGTATCTTCTGCCAGGCCACTTTATAGCACAAAGACTACTAAACCCCCCAAAAATGCAGGGTCAGGTTGTGGGTTAAAAAGCATAGATATGAAGAGTAAGTGAAAGACCCACAATTTTAACTTATTGCAGAGTCAGAAGATAGATGTAGTTGTAGCCTTAAATCTCTGAAAAATGAAGGGTATGAGGCCTCTTAGTCTGGACTCTGGACTCTGTGTGCTTTTGGGATCTAGCAATCTCCAATATATCTCTCAGAACCTGGAACTAAATGAACCCTAAAAAAAAATATAAGAGCAATTTAAGAGGTGAGGAGAAGTGCCAGAAGCGTCAGAGGTATCCTTTCCTACCCCCAGCCCACCAGCCATGCTCAGTGGGAGATTTTCCTTGCTGGAGCTGCATTAAAGACACTTTGTCCTGGGCTTGATTTCCATGAGAAGTGTTCCACATGCCCATGCCAGAGCTTGGCCCCAGGCTCACATTCCTACTGTCAGAAGGTACTCATATGCTCAACACCACAACTTGAATCAGGTTGTTGATTTCAACCTGCAAACCATAGACAGTTTTAAGCTAAAACAGGGTAGATTCAGACTACATAAAAGGAAGAACTTTTTATGATGAGAGTGGTGAAACAGTGGATCAGGTTCCACAGAGAGGGTAGTTGTCACTGCCCCCAGAGGTGTTAAAAAGATGTGTAGATTGCTTGTTAAGGGCCACGGTTTAGTGGTGGACCAGACAGTGCCATGGTTATGGTTGGACTCAATCACCTTCACGGTCATTTCCAATTCATAACTGATTCTATGATTATGCTTGAAATCCATTGTAGATGGTGAGTCCTGCTCTCCTCCCCTTCTAAAAGATTCCCTTGCATATACCTCAGCTCAGTCAGTGCACACAAGTCCAAACTCTTCCTCCACTCCTTTGGATGCTAGAAAACAAACAAAAAACAATTCCAAAACCAGCGTTTCTTTTAATAAGGGAGAGAGTTCATGTGAAGGCAATATGCTGTGCTATAAGGAGCACTCATTCTCTCCACAGAAAAACAAGCAAAGACCAGTGAGACAGTAGCATTCAAAAAGTGCTTTTTTACAGCCCTGTGCTAGCCTCATTGCTTCTTGAGAAACATCTTTCTGGGTACTTCTCTGAAGAATTCATTATTCCACCCAGTGATTTCAATTTATTCCATCTAAAGCAGTTATATTTAGAAAAGTTGCAGTCAAAACCATATGATGCCATCATTGATTTATGTGCACAGCAGCAACAATGAGTAATAAAGTTAAAAAGCAATAAGAGAGGTCTAGCAGATGGGCAAAACACAAAAATAAATGTTCTGACAAAAACACAGATTCAGCAAACCACCAAACCCAGCAGATTCTTGGGAGTTTTATTTGGGTTAACTAAGTAAATTTGCTAAGAATGTTGTTACACTATCATAATAAGGCACAGAGCACGGCCAAGGACAGTGGAACATAATCTGGATATTAGAGGATGAGGATATCAGAGAGAAAATGCAGAATACACTGTAGCTCAGCTGCACTTTGCCCCCATCACATAAACATATAAATCTTCCTAGAAGAGTTGCCCTTTCCCACAATCCGTGCCACTAAAACTAGATGCAGGAATGGTATTTGTGTACTCAAAGTCCTCAGCTACTGTTCCTCACATCATGCCTCCCCATTTTGTATGAAATTGCTTTTATTTCAGGAAACTGGGCTCAAACTCAGGGAAAAAGTACAATAATGCAAGTATAAAAAGCCATCTGAGCCATCTTAATGAGACATGTAAATTTGGCAAATAACTTCTCATTAACAAGGTTTTGGCTCAGCTGGGTTCCTGTTTCCTGCACCAGGATAGGAAATATTAGTTTAATGATACTTTTGTATTGGGGAATGTGGCTTCATTACCACTGAGGATCCAGTGCCATTGCCCAGTAGTGGCTTGGGTGAAGATTCTGAAGCTCAGCAACTCCCTTATTTCCCATATTTGAGAGCTTTGAACCTGCTCACAGATGGCTAACCCCTCCTTTTGATCAGAAAAAGACAGTCACAGGCTTTATTCTGTGATAATAAAAGTGGTCAGCCCTGCTGCACAATCCATTGCCATTTGAAAATGAAATGGAAAGATTATGAGGAGCATGGTTTTCTTGTATACACAGCTTCTGCAGAGAACAAACATTTAATTATATCTTTTTGTGCTAAGAAGATCTGAAAGTAGCTTCCAACTGCAATTATAACCTGTGGATGGCAGAACATATTTCCAGAGATAATAATCTGTTTCGGGCAGATAATGAGATTTACATGGCCTGAGACCAAGATTGAAGTTTAGAAACACTTAGAGAAATAATTTCTAGCATGATGATTTCTCAACAACTCTAAATCAATCCAGCTGCAAGGTGCCTTTGCCCTGCCATCCTCCACTGCCTTTATGTTTCCTCCTTCTGCTGGAGCTGTGGAATCAGGCAGTGAGAGGAGCAGGACCCTGTAGAGCACAGCTGCAAACCAGGCTCTTGCTCAGCTGCAGTCAGTGTTCAGCAGCCCAACACCTTTGGTTACAGCAGTGCTTTTGAACCATGTGCAATCCCAGCCCTTCTCTGACTGCTCTAAATCAATAATCTGGTTTGTGCAGCAGCAGCAGCAGCTCAGGGGGATGGGAGCTGCAGTGTGCTCACCCTCCAGCCCTGCCTGGTCCCTGGTGCCCAGAGCTTGCAGCCTGGAGCCCTGTGCCCAGCAAGGGACTCCCAGCCTGGGGCAGAATCCCTCTGCACCACTGGGAGCAGGGCTGGAGGACCTGCCTGTTTGCTGCCAGCTGTAATCTCTGGGCCTGAGCAAACCTTCTCATGTGAAAACTCACAGTGAATAGAGTGTTATTAAAAAATATGGTATGCAACACATATAAGTAGGTTTAATCAGAAACAAAAGCTGAATACTGTACAAATGAGGAAATTGTGGTCACAGGAGACTGTAGAGCAGTTTTCTCAAATATGCGTTTGCTGGCTGTCTCAGTCTATCAATTCAACATTTTCTAAATTAGGAGGGATTTACATAAACAGAGCATGGTCTCTAAGGTGCTGTTTATGGTCTGTCTGGTATAAATATTTATCATCATTCTAAAATTAGTGATTATTCCAAAGTATGCTTTTGTTTAATACAGCTCCTGACAGTCGCTATGGTAAATATGCAGTTTTGTTTCTTATATGAGAGAAACGGAGGCAACAGAGAAGCTCCCTGAAAATACTGCTGCAATGGTGGCTAATCAATGGAGGGCCGTTCTCAGCAGTGAACTGCAGACTCTGCTGGCTGAGAAGAATTCCCTCCTACACACTTTCCCCCAGGGCATGCAACCCTTTTTCCACGTGCCCATGCAAACCTATCCATGCCACCAGGAATATATATAGGAACAGAGAGCTGGGAGGAAGTGCTGGAGCTGCTGCCTCCTGCAATAGAACACGTGTGATCACACGGAGTGCATCTGCTTACTCAGATCTGGTGTCAGAATGATAACTCATGTCCTCTCTGCAGAAATAAAAATAAACGGGGTTCAGGCTGAGTTCAACAATCTAAGGTGGAATATTAGCAGTTACCAATCTTCCTGGGAGGTGAGGCATTTTTCAAGTTCCCACTAAGAGGAAAGAAACCAGAATAAAAGCCTGTTGCATGATGAGGGGCACGGTGCTCACACTGACGTGACTCACACTCATTGGTCGTGACTTCAGTGGGGTTTTTTTGAGCCATGACTGCAGCCTCTTTGAGCAGGATTCCCTTGAGTCACTGGCCTGTCTATTACAGACCTATAGATCCGTGGAACCTGAGCAAGTTTATAGAATAGATTGTTCCTTTTCGTGTACTGCATTATGAATTCTAAAGTGCAACTGTGGGTAGACTGTCAATTCATTTCTATCTTAATCTCTCTTTTGAATAACAAAGATGTATTAAAAAATCGTAACCATCTCATTGCCAGATCTTGCAAGTAAAATCTGCTCTTAGTATAGAATCACCAAATAAGAATAATAAATGACTGAAAATTATTATGAACTTCCAAGTCCCTTACCAAATTCAGTCATCCAAACAGTGTTGCTTCTTCCTCTGCCTCTTTTCACCCCCATCCTCCTCCCTTGTAACACAGCTAGGAACATGGATTTCAGCAAGAGTTAAGCAAGTTTCCTATGGTTCTCCACTTGAATCACTTCAGCAAATCTCAAACAGAAAAAAATTTAATTTATGACAATTTACCAGGAAGATGGAAAACTGGCAAACTGTAAAGAGGACAACCCACTTCTATAATTCAATCTGCACAAGCCGACAAGATGAATGATTAAAGTACTTTTGCAAATAGGAATGAATTTGTCCAAACTGGGAGAAGCCAGGCAATAGTCATTGAAAGGGAAAGAAATGGGTTCTAAAAAGAATTTGAGATCACAGGGAATAATTAACTGAAAATTGTATTATTGTTGATAAATACCTGATAGTTGTGGTGAGAAGGAAAGAAGAATGAGCCAGACTCTTCTCTGCAGTGACAGGACGGTGGCAGTACCAGAGGCAATGGACAAAACCTGAAACATAGAAAATTCCCCTTAAACATAAAAAAACACTCTTTCACTGGGGTGTAGTGAAACACTGAAACAGGTTACCCAGAGAGATTTTGGAGTATCTACCCCTGAAGATATTCAAAGCTGGACCAGGCAGAGCCCTGGACACCAGCCCTGGCTGCAGCTGCTCTGAGCAGAGGACTTGGACTTGACAGCTTCCAGAGGTCCCTGCCAACATCCACTTCTTGTGATTCTTCAGCACCCACAGAGATCAGAAATATGAGACTAGACAGACCAGGAACTTTTCCATGGGGCAAGATTCAAGAAATAAGAGTGATAATAAATGCTTGAAGTTAATTGCAAAGTTTTGACCTTTTGACTTTGTGGAGCAATTTACTAAGGACTATTGTGGGCATTCCAACAATACCAACTTTAAAATCAGACTTTTTTCTAAATGTAGTGACAGAACAAGGGGGAATGACTTTGAACAGGAAGAGGGTCTTTATTAATTAGTAGTCTATTCTATATAAAGCATATTCTTATACTTCATAAAACACATTCCTGAATGGGACCTGTGTTCCAGTGAATTTAAGTATCTTGGTGTATCTTTCAGCTCATGATTTTCATTACATTCTTGTGGCCTCAGAAAATTGAAAAAATGCAGAATATATGTTTTGATTAGCATTGTCACCAGGTAAAAAAATCCTATAGTGAGAAGACCAGTGGATATGCTTTTTGAATACCACAAATATATTTTTAAAGAAATAAAAACACCCTTGAAAAACAAAAGATAGCAAAAGAAAGCCCTGTACAAGCAATATTTTTCCCTGTGTTGCCCTGCAGGATTTGTCTTTGTAGGGAGAAAGTACTGGTGTATCTCTTAGGCTGTGGGTTTTTTTTAAAAAAAAGGTTTTAAGAAAAAAATCTGCCAAAGTACAGCTGTAACCATGATGCCCAACTTTGGTAATACTTGTAAATTTGTGGAAGACGTGCCTGCTTCCTTCTGACTATAGAGGATGATGAGGATGATGGGCATAGAACTGGAGCTCACAAAGATCTTCTGTATTCCAGGCTAGCTCAGATCATGGCAGCACGTGCACGTGAGCAGCACAGTTTCTAGCTGGCTGTGTCACTGGGACAGCTGCCAGTGCATGCAGTGTGTGCCACTAGAACAGAGTGTCTGAAGAGCTTGCTGCACTTCAAATATTTATCTTGTAGATAGCACACTGATTGGGTCTGTGCAGCCTCTTTCTCCAGCTATAGTGTGCTGCAAAAATTCAGGTTACAGCACCCATTTTGCTGCAGGTCCAGCTTCTGTGAAAAGCAGAATATCCTCCCCATCCTTCCCTTTGACCGTGGCAGTTTTCAGAAGTGAAGGTGGTCCAGCCTGTCAGCATCTTGTGCGGGATGGCTGGGTAGTGACAGCCTGGGCTCCACACTGGCATGAGACAGGCCAAGAGAGAGCTGGGGGCTGGCTTTCACAGCCTTCTGTCAGGCAGCCAGACCAAATCCCTTCAGACACAAAGAGGGCATTTTTAGAATAACTAATGTTCAGTCAGTGACAAGCTAGACAAAGTGATGTGTTTCAGAAAATTGATGCTCAGGAAGGAAGACCGGAGATATCAGGGCAAGAGGATTCTCAGCTTTACAGAGCCATGTTAAATATGTGCTAAATCTTTTAAAAATGAAAAGAAGTAAAAGTAAGTTGCCTAAAACCACCAAGTATGTTGGGCCTTTCTTTCCTATAAGCAAAATCTTAGAGTTGAGCTGAGGCCTCCCTCATATGAAAAGAAAAGACTCCCTCTGGTACATTATTCCTTTCTAGATGTGGGGAAGATGCCATTTGTAATCTATGTGATTCCAGCCTTTCACCCTAATCAAGATACTGCCCACGAGGTGGGAATGCATGGCAGATCCACCTCCCCACAAAAAGCAAAGCTGTGCATTGCCAATGCCTTGGAGCACTCTGGAACAGACCTTTGAATCTGCAAGAACCAGGGCTCAGAAATGCCTCAGGCATCTCACCAGCCTTTCCCTCTAGCCTTCAACTCAACTTTGTTTAATGGAAAACCAAACAAAGATAACCTGCAGACACAAAGAGAAATATAAGGAACGTTTCTCACAGTTCCAATTGCATGGAGCCCCAGATCCCTTCCTCCCCACCCCCAGACTCCCCAGCCCCCAAGCAAAAGCCACTGGAGAGGCTGCAGCACTCTGGTGCAAGAGTGCAGAAAGGGCACAACTTGCTCTCTCACATGAGCAGATTTCTAAATATCCCCTGTGAGTAAATGAAATACCAACATTATTTGCTGGGACTGGTGCTTTGTTTAAGTGGTTCACTCACAGAGTTCATTTTGTAAAAGAAAAGCAAATAAGCACTGCCATTTCTTTTTTAATGTGAATCTGATGAAGGGCAGAGTCTGTACCAGTTTCCTGGGCTGCTGAACAGTGGGTCACCTGCCTAGCACAGAGTTAAAAGAGTACCTCACTACTTGTACAAAATAATTGTTGTTGCTGTTGTTTTAATATTTTTCATTCCTCCATAGAGAGGAAAGAAGCTGAGAGGAGATGAAAAAGAGTTGCTAACTTATAATGCTGGCTGTTTTTTTAAAAAAATGCACCAGCATCTTACAATCCATTTAAGATGAAGCCATTCAAATTTCACACAAAAAAGTTCCATTTAAGCTCTAGGGGAGATGAATTTTTTTGATCAGCCTCCATGTGTTTACTAATGTGCAGATGTCTAAAAATATGTATTTTCCAATCAGCAGTTACCCAAGCTTAATAGATCAAACAGAAACTGCAATGTCTGTTAAAATTTAACAGTCATCTTCCAGCTTGTGTGGCTGCAGACCCTGAAACCATGGCCAGAATCAAGTAGGAGTTCTCTGGGACTCACCTGATTTGAGCAGGTTAGAGGGTGACCTTTGAAGGATTGCCAGTACAAATGGTCCTTCCTGATAACATCTGCCTTGAACATGATGAAATGGCTTTGGCTCCAATTCACTAAAAAAAATCTGCCCCCTTTGAACACCTTTCAAATAAAAAAAAATCCACAAAAACAATCAACAAAAATCTCATGGAATTTCAATGAAAAGTCTACTCCAATGATAGGTGTAGAGTAGACCTAAAGGGGGATTGCCAAAGCACTTTTCATGTTTTACTAAACAAAGATATTTACTGTGCAGTGATGCTAATTAATGAGTGTCTGATGGGCTGATGTGGAGACTTCACAATGGCACTTCACAATCAACAGCAGAGTCTTTTCTTATTTAGTTTGCGTGTGCTGCTGAAATCAGACCCCTGCTTCAGCTCTCCTAGGATGAATTTAGAGCAATGAAGGTTTTTTTCAGAAACAGATTTGCTTGCTGGAGCTGGGATGTAAAGGCACTGGTATTCTCATTCCCTCTTCTCCCTCCTGTTCCCAGTACAGTAGTACCATTTTTTAGTATGCAGTTTATGCTGAAAGTACCACAGAGCCCAGATGTAGACAACTACAGCTAGGCAATAGAGAATTTTAGTCCCCACTGAGCTTCAAAAGTCTCTTTTAGGTAGTACTTTGACAAATGGGAACCTGAATATGCCCTGTCCATACCTTGCTTTGCATCTGGGAAGTGAAAGGAAACATAAGGTACACATTTTTGGTCCATTTTTCTTGTTTCTTCCAATATGCAGATTTAAGAGTGTTTTGTCTGGAAGCTCAGTACAACCATGTATCCTCATTTGTGGCAGGATTTCCTAAACTTCTGAAGGCTGATCCTCCTGCTTCAGGAAAAGGAGCAAGGTCCAGGCACTTGGCAGTTTTCCTGTGTGCCCTGTGTGCTTCCTCCCCATCCCCATCCTGACCCACTTTGGATAACCCCAAGGCATGTCACCATTGCCTTGAGCTTTGTTTTTTCAAAAACATCACTTCAGATTGTCCTTTCAAAAAATAATCCCCCTGACAGTTTCTCTTTAATGCCAGTGTTTTAAGAAGTTACTTGTTGCCACAGTGGATGTCAGTATTCACCCCATCTATGCACTTTGACACAGATCTCTCCTGCTATCCTATTAGCAAAGTATTATCACATTTAAATCCAATTACCATTGAAAAGATAATCAGCAGTGAAAGCTCTTCTATGGTTTTTGAGGCTCTAAATAAGTGTCACTGGTTGAACTTTATGTTTGTTTATTTTTTTATAATTAGGTGCTGACTTTATTTCCAGGACTGAGAGCACAAACACCTCTAGCTCAGGCACAGGGTCTCTAGGCAATGTTGCAGGGATCTCTGGAGCCCTGCAGCAAATTTCAGACTCTGTTGGAGATGCCATGGAGCAAACTTCCAGCAGAATGAATCTTTGCTCTCAGTAAAATTAACTGCTACCACCAAATTGTGTTAACACACACACAGTGCTTCGGTTCCATCTGCCTGGTTCAAAACCATGTGTAAACTTGGATTCTAGGATATGACACTCGAAGAGCTGATGTAGTAGGCATGTAAGGAGGTGGTAATAAAGCTGTAAGCTTTTGTTGTGACCTCTGCAGCAGAAAGCAGAGATGACTTGTCTGGTTGTGGGAGAAATACAACTCCTGACAAAATCCTGTGCCGTGTATGAACTGCATGAAACGGTTCTGAAATGTGAGAACCTTCTTTTTCTCAATATATTTTAGAACAGATTCTCCCACTGATAGCTTCCATAAACACACAGGACAACTTTGCTGCAGCACAATAAACCATTTCTTGGCTCTGTGCTTTTTGTATTTCAACACACTTTCCTGGATTCTGCTCTCAGCTAAAAGAGATGGGTTGTTTCTGCATTTAGCAAACAAAAATGTAAGTACTCTGAAGTTTAATGAACTAAATTCATGTCATAAACTAGAGACCTTCTCTTCCTCTCCTGCCTCCTCAAGCAAGCTTTTCAACTGGCCTCTTAGCAAGTTTTTAAACTTCTTTAAAAACAATACTGCAAAAAATTTAATCAAAAAATCTTTCATTCTTTCCTCATACCTATTAGCTATTACATATGGAAATACCTTGGGACTAATTTTCTGAAAGGCAACCTAGTGTCATTTCATTCCCTAAGAACAGTAAAAAAAAAAAAAAACACAAGAAAAAAAACAAAAACAAAAAAAAAACCAAAAAAAACAAAAAAAACCAAAAACCCCCCAGAAATAGATTTTGTTTAGGAAATATTTGTATGTTGCTTGAAACATTCATAGCAAGTGTAGGAAAATATACAATCCTCCCAGCTGACATATTAAAATTATTTTATTATGAGCCATGAGGTAAGGTGCTGGTTTCTTTTTTCCAGAAAGCTGGTATGTGGACCAATAGATTCACTTTCTGCATACAGCAAACACCAACTCCCCTGCAAACAGCTGAAGTGCTGCCTGCTGCTGCAGACAGCCTTGTTCACATGATGTGACCCCAAAGGTCTCATCCACTGACACTGGAAACAAAGCCAAGTCTGGGTAGTTACACTGAATAAAATCACACTAAATAAAAATTTCCAATTATGTTTAAGCAATGAACATTTGTGTCCCAGAGCTACACAGCTGTGATATGAACTCAGACACAGAGAGGATCCACACCACCACAAACGCAAAACACAGACACTGTGATGCTGCTCTGGTTCTGGTTCTATGGAGGTTTTATGGTTCTTCTTAGGGAATTTTGTGACTACAAAGAGGGAATTTCATGGTGTCAATGTTCTTGGCAGCTGTGCTGGGGTCACAGCAAGTGTGCCAAACAGTGCACACCTGAGCACACCTCACCAGGTGTTGAAGAGCAGGAAGGGCTATTGTGGTAAGGAAGTGGTGGCAGACAAAAGGCAACTTGGTATAAAGGAGCAAGAGCAGCACTCCAGCACCCTGGCACCTTGCTTTGACCCAGGAACAACAGAAGCTGAGGCTGGCTGCAAGTTTGGAGTGCTGTGCTGTCTCTCACAGACTCAGGACTTTATCTTATTTGTCCTCTGCAAAGCTTCCAATGAAGAAACCAAACAGTCCTGAGATTATGTCAGTTTGTAGCAAAAAACATCCATCATATATAGAGACACAGGCTGCACTTTCTTTGCCAATGCAATGCTAATAGTCCTGGAGACTACTGTCCTGGGGAAAACTTCCTTTGGAAATATGAACACCCTTCTGCTTAAATATGATGAAGATTTCAGTAAATAATTATCCCATGCATAAATGAAGTCTGGTGCTTTAATAATACTTTAAAAGAAGCTGAATATGGATCAATCTTGGGGGAAGGTGATCAAGAACAACATATTTCATGTGAGGGTATGTGAGCTGCTCTAATACTTATCAGCATAATTCTTTATAGATGCTATCAGCTTTGAACAACTGACTAGAAGTCCTGAGTTTAGCACCCCTCAAGCATAAAAGCAGCAGTGTCACATTCTTTCAAGAAATTGCAAAGGATGCCCAGAAACACAAAGTTTGTTTCTTAGGCTGTGATGATGTTACTGGGAGTTGGCTGACCTAGATACAGAGAAACATGAAACAACCATATAAAGGCAAAGAAAGTCTGTTGTAATCACTGGCTGAGTTAAATCTCTCTTAATGCTTGTAAGAAGAGTGTCAGCTTAGCCAACAGAAGCTGGCAGCTATGTGTGTGCAGCTAGTTTTTCCAAAGAAAGACCAAAGTAAAATTAGACTATTTATTCTGGCATCAAGACAGTCTCACCCCAGCTGAAATCTCAGCTATGTTTGTTCTAAGTTCAGCATTATCTTAATTCTAGTCAGTGTGTTATTATTCCTTTCAGACACACAGACATTCTTGAAACAAATAATAATGTCCATCCAGAAGTAATGTTTCTGGGGAAGGTTAGTTCTGGTGAGGCTACCTGAGCAGTCAGCAAGCAAAAAGGCAGCCACAGTCTGCTGTCCTTCAGTATCAGGAGCTCTTACAAAACCCTGCATTGCTCTCACTTTTTCATATGGAAAAACTGAAGCCTAAAGAGATCATCTCATGTACTGTAGGGCCAATAATACCAATATCGTTGCAGCCTTCTCATTTTTTTTTTTGAGAAAATTGACAACAATTGACAAAAACCAAGGCTATTGGTTTTCAAACCAGAGCAGTAACAAAGCACACCAGTGTTTGCAAAAGTCATGTCACACACAAACTATGCAGCTCAGGGAACGACTTGGCTGTACTGAACCCAAAAGCAAAATAATCACATTTACCTCATCAGAGGGAGGTGTGTGGCTGCCTCCATTTACACAGGCGTTGTCTGGCAGCTGTGATGAGGTGGGAAGAGCCCTCAGTGGAGCCTTGGAAAAAGCCATGGAGAGGGAGTGGAACATTGCTGGGGTGGGGATGAGTTCCTGGGAAAGGGACTGAGCTCAAGGGACTCCCATGCTCTCCCAAAGGTGTGTGGGTGCTGCAGGTGGAGGAGGTGACCCCTGCCCCAGCAGCTGGGGGTCTGCTCACCAGATAAGCAGGGTGACTCTGCCTAAACCTGGGTGAGCATCAGCTGTGCTCACACCAGGAGCAGCCCCCAGGCTCGACCAGGACTGTTCCTGCACCTCCTGGCTGGCAGGGAGGGATAGTGTGGAGCCACCAAGCTCTGCCCAGAGCCAGGCTCCATGTCCAATAAATATGTCTTGTCTGCTCCCCATGCCCTGCAGGGCTGCACCTGCAGCTGCTGCCTGCTCTGGATCACACTGAGGCTCTCATACAGAGCCAGGTGCTCTGCTCAAAAGCCCTTTCCAGATCTCTCGAGCTTCAGGCCAGTTCCTTCACCACAAAACTCCCTTCATTTGCCATCAAATCACTTGCACTTATTCTCCAATGTGTATGACTGTGAGAAGAAAAAAAAAAAAAAGAACAGGAAAAATATTAAAAAGAAACCTAAAAATGTAATTACATTATGGAAAAATCTCACTGAATACAAAAATGAAGAATTTTATAGAAATTTATAGATTTTTCTGAATTTTATAGAAAGTCCCACAGAAATTATAATGTGAAGTCTAAAGAATTTTATCAAGAATTATTACATGTTCTTTTCATCTAAACCTCTATTCCTGCTAGAGATTTCTGCAGCAAGCCTGGAAGGTCCACTGATAAAGCAATGTATTATAATTTGGACCTTACATAAAGATTTCCAGAGGAATCATTCCTTCTGCAAATCAGCAATTTCATATTTGAATGAGAGTTCACCTTACCATTCATTATTATTGTTCTAACTGAAGAGTTTTATGAAGCATTCTTTTGCTACCTTGCAAATGCACTCCAGTGAAGTACTGCAAGATAGGAAAGATCATTACCTTTATATCTTTATATGGCTACCCATTAAAGTCATCTGCAATGCGAATGAACATTGTCTTCTAAGGTCCCACAATCATATTTATGCCTCAGCAGGAAATGAATTACATTCAGAGCTACATTTGTATCTTTATTCATAGAATCCAGCTGTGATGAAAGTACTAGGGACATTAGTAACCAATTGCCAGTCCCAATCTATCAGTGGATGTGACAGCCTACTATTCCTGGGTGGGAATTTAATGGCCTGCTAGGTTGACATAACCACAGACAGTGTCTAGCTGCTGCAAAGAACAACTTTGGCACCTCAGTGGTTCATAAGAGACTCATCTCCCAGGGAAGGCAGACACACAAAATGTATCAGAGCCTGAGTTTTAAATATGATATAATTTTGTAAATTGTATTATCCAGACTTATCTTGCATGTATCAGCTTTGAATTTAATCTCAGCATTAGCTGACTATTCCCCAGAGATGTACCTTCCCAAGGAGATGTGCTTTCATTACTTTCCTATTTGATTTTTATAATACTAATCCTGAGGCAAGCTTGACAAAACAGAACAGTGGTTAAATCTCCCTCTGGTTTTGCAGAGTTTGTGGGGGTTGGAAAAGGGCTTAGGGAAGGATAATTTACAACAGATACATAGCTTTCAGATCAGATTTAGCAACATGACTAGCCTTAGAGAAACAGGACAGGCCTTGCTACTTAAATCCTTGAAGTTTTATTGCTGTGATCTTACAGTGACCTTACATTTGCATGAGATGCTGCCTCTTGCCATCAGAGGCAAGAAGCTCTGTCAAGAGCTCTGTCAAGCTCTTGTTCAAGAGGCTGAAGCTCTGTCCTCAGCAGTAACCTGGCACAGAGGAGTGAGCAGGCTCCTGCCATGTGCATGTGGAAGATGAACCATTTCCATTTGGTAATTTTTGGTTTATTTTTGTTTTGTTTTGTTTTTCCTGGCACCTGATAGATGAGTTGGCTTTTGTAATCTTCTGAATCCTGTGATTACTTGTCTTACTGGACTGGTAACAACACAGGACTTGGAAAGGCATGGGGGAAGAAAAGGGTCTTCACCTCATCTACCATTTCCCTTTTAATCTGTTCATGCTCATAACTCTGACTACAGCAGAAAGAGGTGTGTGAGCCTTGGGGAATGGGCTCAGCCAAATATTACTGCTCATGGAGGCTCAGAGGCAGTTGCTGTCACAGACAAGGCCTAATGCAAACCTAAATTCACAAAGTTAGAAACTTTAGGTAAAAAGAACACAAACGCTGTTTTCTTTTGCTTCATCCCCATCTCTTTGCAAGCTGCTGTGCTCACCTTTAAGAGAAGCATCTGCAATGAGATGTGACAGTGAGAGTATTGGAAAGGTGCTCTTTCTTCAGAATCTTTTTTCAGAATAGTCCTCAGGATGGAGGATGGCTCTGCCTGTTTGAAGAGAAGCCTTTCTGCTGATACTCTGAACCACAGCTCTTGGTGCTGACAATATACATGACTCCAGCAAGCTCCCCACATGAACTCCATGCCAACCTATCAACAGCATTTCTTGCCTTGGACCAAGTCAGAGTTTTTGAACAAGTTTAGAGGAAAACTGGCAAACACCTCATCTCCAATTGAAACAGAGGGAAAACAGCAACAGATGAAGTGATTAGTGGACAAACACCCAACTATTTCAGAATAAATAGAAAAAAACAGACTGGAAAAATAGTCCTTTTTTTGTTGTTTTAGAAGTATTTCCATAATGTGATTTTGATGAGGTTAAAGGTGATCAGTTATACAAACTCATGTTGAGACACCAATACAAACACGTACCCGCAGAAACTGCAAAGGTTAAACATTCTGGACAATGATTTACTTTATTAATTCAGCTTCATCATTCCAAATTAAACATTCAAAAGTGGCCAACAGTTTTGCAAGAGTGCTTGTAAGGAAGGCAGTGCCTGCAGATCAGTGCCAGGTCTGTACCCCTGGCAGCAGCCACATCCTCAGGGCCACTGTGACACAGAGTGTTGGAAGGGACTGCAATGGCCAAACCCACCTCAGACACAATTTCATCCAGGCCAGGGGAGTTATACTGGAATGTGAGTAGGCACAGTTAAGCCCAAACACAGAATTGGAACAGCTAATTTATGACACCATCCATTCTCAGCTGAATAGGATGCTTGTAAAAATGTTTGCGTGTATGCTGCATAAACACCCATGGGAAACAAAAGTGCTCATGCTGTTTTTCTTTTTTCTTCATAGTATATTCACAACCACAGTGTTCCTGCAGCTGATTATGGTCTCTCCCACAGACTGGAGAGTTATAGGCCCATTTCAATCTATTTTCCTTGTCTTGACAAAAATCAGTTCACCAAAAAATGAGAGGTTCCTTGAAAAATATGCATATTTGGTGCAATAGTACTTCAAGGCAGAGGGGAAAACCTACAGGAATGCCATTTGTCTGAAAACAGACACCTCCTCAATTAAAACTGAAAGTATTTGTGTTTCAAGAGTTTATAAGAAATAACTTAATAATAAGGCAATTTAGGAATTTACAGAGGGCATAACAGCTTTATGTGGTTTTGGTGTGCTCTCTGCTTTATATAAACATTCACAAATCATCCAAATTTGATAAAGGGGAGAAATATTAGAAAATAAAGATTGAAATATGCCTTTTCATTGTGCAGATTGCAATTCTATGCACAAAGTTATGATTTCCATAAATAAGGAAAGAATGATGAAGTTGTTAAGTTTGGGGAACATATTTTGTAAACCACTGAGTATATAAATAGTTGTATTAAAGTCTTTGCCAATCAAGCTGTCAAACCAAAATTTCTACAGTCAAAACTTGAGTTCTGTAATGACAGCATTTTTACAAGTTGGATTCATCCAAAGCCTTCTGAAATCAGTGAACATTTTCATGGGCTTGAATAAGTACTTTAACAGGATATGCTCCATAATGCAAATGACACAGCATTCTCAACACCTATCTCTGCAAAATTGCTTGAAGCTTTATAATAAAAATGGATTCTTTTCAGCTTAGAATTTTTCAGCATATTAAAAATTCAAGGTCTCATTGAGGCTCCAAATGCATATTTTTCAATACAGTATTTTTCAAAGCTTTCTGTATTGCATTTACCCATTTGAAAAAAAAATCCCAGCTAATGAGTAGAACAGAGAACCAAAAGTCATGAAATCCAGGTTGGGTTCAAATCTAAACATGATCTTGTGCAAAATAGTCTACTCTTCAGTGATGGAAAGAGTTTCAAAGTGCATTAGGCCTGCTCTCCTCCAGCACTCAAAATGCAAAGATTTTTCTACTAACAAAATCTACCAAAACCAGCTAAACTTCTGTTTTCAATTATCTGCAAACGGCAGAGAGTTTTGCAGAAGAAATGGCCTAGAAAGCATTTATAAATTTTCACTGGCTGGTATGGCTCTTGCAAATATCCACTAAAAAACTTTATATACAAATCTCTCCATATGTTATAGAAGTGGAAATTTTAGGATGTCTAAAACCTTGTTTGTTCACACAGAATTACTGTCCAGTGTGGGATGTGGACTTGAGTATTAAAAAGTAAGTAAAAATTGGTGATAAGGCCTCTTTTTGTCACACAAGAAAACAAACAGGCATGAGCAAACAAATCCCACACCTGATGTGAGGGGCAGATGAGTGTGGGATGCAGAGGTTCCCCTGCCTGCTCCACTCTGTGGCTGCTGAGCTCAAAGCCTGACCCAACACCAGAGCTCCCCAGAGAGAAGGCAGAAACTCCACAGAAAATATTCCTTTCAGTGCTTCAGAGCCTAGGCTTGTTCAGAGGCTTATGAAGGCTTGAAGGATAAATGTAGCCTGAAGATGTAGTGCTGATAGAAGGATAAAACATGTAATTTTCAGAGTTTGATAATAGAAGAAGAAGTTGGCAATAAGCAATGTAATAACTGGACAATTTTCCAGGATGGCTTTCACAGTATTCTCTGTATTTTCAGCCAATAAGGTATTTCTGGCTTGTTATTTTTGCACATTGCTCAGGAAAATTGCACACTGAGACATGAAAAAGAATGGTAATTCAGTTTTTAGACTTACCACACTTCCCAGAATATTTTCCCACTCTCAGCCCTTTTTGTCCATGATTCACACCTGCCTTGTGAGTAGGGGGGAAGGTTTCAGGTGTGATTCCTGAGCACAAATAATATTTTTGTTTAGCTAACAAATCATAAGATTTACAGGAAACAAAAGTTGTTATCAAATCACACAATTATAGATTAATTTAGGTTGGAAAGGACCTTAAAAATCATCTAGTTCCAAATCCCTGACATGGGCAGGGACACCTTCCACTAGACCAGGTTACTCATAGCCCCATCTAACCCAGTTTTGGACCCCTCCAGGGATAGGGACCCCACAACTTCTCTGGGCATCCCACTCCAGTGTCTCACTACCTTCACAGTAAAGAATTTCTCCCCAGTCTCTAATTTAACCTTTCCTCCTTCAGCTTAAGACCATCTCCTCTTGTCCTATCACCTCATACCCTTGTCAAAGGTCCCTCTCCAGCTCCCTTGTAGCCCCTCAGGTACTGTAAGGTCTTCCTGGCACCTTCTCCAGGCTGAAAGCCCCAACTCTCTCACCCTGTCTTCATAGGAGAGATGCTCCAGACTTGAGATCAACTTAGTGGCCCTTCTCTGGACTCCAACAGGTCAACATCCTTCTTGTGTTGGGACCCTCACACCTGGACAAAGCACTCCCAGTGGGGTCCCTAGATAAATCAAAATAAAAGTGCAATGGGGGCTATTTTCCTGAGGTGAGGAAGTGGAAGGCCAGGGTTCCCACTGAAGCAGAAATGAAGCTTTTATTCCACTTGGAGATGTTTAACGAGAGCAACCACAGAAGCTAAAAGGTCATGCAGCACTCATGATGGTGGGAAAATCCTGTTCTCTGTGAGTGACTCAGTGTGCTCACCTGGAGGAGGACAGGACCAGCCTCCCTCTGCCTGATTCAAACCACAGATTTAGGAACTCAAGACAAAAATTCAAATCCTGCCTTCAGAATGGCAATTCCCCCCTCATTGGTAAATGTTCTGACCACCTGAGTGTTGAATGGGACTGACAGAAAAGCATGACACCTTCCTCACTTTGTAAATCAAGTATTTCTCCCCACAAAGCTCACCAGTTGAAATTAGCCATTAAATTTTATCAGCAATTGTGGATCAAATGAAAACCTCCAGTAGGGTCTGAATGCACAAGAAATAATTACTGTAGGTTTGAATAGCTGCAAATATGAAAAAGCCTGTAGCTGTATTTCATGGATGCTCTATTTATAAAATGTAATTTTTATGTGTTTTGTATATATATCAGTATTCATCTTACTGCAAAAATCAGACACCTTTGCTACAAAAGTAAGTCATTGGTGAAATAAGCACTCACACCATTGGCTAGATATAGTATTGAAGGTCAGGAGCAGTTTCAAAGTAGAACATTGCCCTGGAGTTACCTTGGTGTTTAATTTCCCTCAGCCCTAACCAGCCTGTGCCCTGCTTATGGGCAGATCTGGGAACCCCACCAATAAATCCACTGAAACAAAATCCAAATCCAAAAACCCTGCCCTTACATGCATAAAAACGAACAAATCTTTTCTCTTTATATGCAAGTTGCCAACACGAGGCTTGGTATCTTCTGTGGTTCTGTCTTCACATTCTGGCTATGCTAAAATAGTGAGGAAGATGGAAAAGGCTGTTACCCAGTTTCACAAGTTATAATGGACACATAATGCCCAGCATGGTAAGATGAGACTACTTTACTTAACTGCTTTGGACTGGTAATATTCAATAATTGTGATGAAGCTCTAATCTCAACAATAAATGTCTACAATCTTTTTATATCACTGCTTTTGGGTTTGATAAAAATGTGGAAAATTCTTTGCTATTACCAATAAAAAGCTCTAAGGCGGTGTTTGGTGTAGATGTTTTGTCTTTTAATCTGCAATAATTGAGAAAAATGAAGCAATGATATCAATGTTGCACATTTTCAAAACTGTCTTGCTTTAAAAAACTCAAGTAAAGTCATCAACCAGCTGGTTAACAACTTGGTAGTAGTACCTGATTCATCCATCCATCCTCCACACAAGTATCTCCTGCTTCCTGGTTTTCTCCTTTGACTCTCAACCTGAAAAGAAACTGGGGTTCAAATCGAGTGAAGTAATCACAGAGATACCTATATGCACAAATTCTAATTAGGGAAGAATGCTAATGGCAGAAATTTAGCACTTCAGGGTTTTGCATTTAAGGTATTTTACAGGACGGCTCCATGGTCACATACTACAAGTGAAACTTTAAAAAGGCAGATAGATTGTGGATTTTTAAATAATTATTTTCTTCAAAATAAATGACTACTATTTGACCTACTAATCCTATCAATTTGGTAACAAGCCTACATTTCAAATTTATTTGCTCACCTCCACGTATCAGTTTCTAGCACAATCTCAAAAAGATTGAGAAATCATGAATGGAATAGAGCCATGATACCCAGTGAGCTTCAGCTGTGATCTAGCCTTCCTTGACTGAGTGACACAAACAAGTGGCAATGACTTCAAAGTGAAAACTTGGGAAGCATTCAGAGCTGAAGGGAAGGGCTGCAGCTGGCTTGCTGCACTGCCAAACCCTGCTGCAGCCTCTCTGCTGGCTCAGCAAACAAGGTCTCCCACCACCATTGGTCAGGCTGGCTCAAAAACGGGTCCCTCTAGACAGACTTGAGATAGATACTGTTAAACTCTTCAGCCTTCCACAGGCTGTTGAAAAGGTTGGGATTTCACATGGTCCAAGACGAGCCTTGGCTTCTTTCTCAACTCCTAAGTGGGGCTCATTTGCTCAATTCTGACATTCAAAGCAGCTGAAAACCATGACTAATAGAAATCAGGTAAGCTTGGGCTATGACAAGATCAGTAGGGAAAAAAGCAAACACCCTCAAAGTAGTTCAAATAATAAGCTAGTGGCAACAAAAAGGAAGAGCAGATTGAGTTACAATGACCAATCTGAAGCTTGTAGTGTAATCCCTCAGGGATTTTTGTCCCAGGGTATCTTTAATATGCAGCACCTGTCTAGCTCCTGGAAAATGAGAGAACAGCACAGCAATTTTTTCCACTTCCCCCTGCCACCACCTTGAATTCATAGTTTTTAATCTGCCTTTCTTTTTTTTCTTAAGAGGCAGAGACACAATTACAAGTTGCACCCTAGAGACAGAAGTAATTAGCCTTTTGCAGCAGCTTTACCTAAGTACTCTTCCTTAATATTAGAATCACTTTGATTTATGAAAATGTGCTGCAAATAAAGGATTGACATCGCATGTAGCTAGGATAAGGACAGACAAGCCAAATAACTCATGAGTGTAAGTGACAACTCCATTCTAAAATGCCTGTTAAATTCCCCTAAGTTACTCTGTGTTTTGAGAAAATACAAAAAAAAAAATCTGACATCTAGTGAAAAACCCCAAAAACTTAGAAAAAATGGTCACAAATAGCCAACAGGATGATTTTCTAATCTAGGAAAATTCAAAGTGAAAGCCTCTATTTCTCTATCATTCTACAATTACATATCTACTGTATTATGAATGACAGTAGATCTTAAACATGGTGAAAGGCAGCAGAACTATACAAAGAATGCAGATTGTTGCTATAAGTAATGACAGGAGAAATTAATCAAGGATTGGTTGTGCTGCATGAAAGTAGCAATTTCATCTTCCCAGTACACCTACAAGTATGAAAATGCTAACTGAATGTATGATTAAGCATAGCAGCTGTGCTTATGTCATATAGAATTAATATATCCTACTAATAAAGCCAGCAACAAGTAAATTGAGAAAAAATTCAAGGGTGAAAGATAAACTAAGAATACCTTTGCACCATAAAATAGAAAAGCCTTGATGAGTCAAGGTGCCCTGAAGAGGGAAGAGGAGCACAGAAAGGTCATTTTTCTTTTGAACAGTGATGTGAAAAATGATGCAAGCAATTACAGCTTCAGATCCCCAGCTGCAGTGCACCCACTGCCAACAGTTACAAATGAAAACCACACATAACTACAGCTACCACGTGGGGATGTAAGCAAAGAGATAAAAAAATTCCAACACTATCACTATCCAACACTTACATATAAAAACTTACTCCTAACACATCTCCCATGTTTTTGTTGCCTGCCTACAGCAGGTTGCACAAAAACAACCAGGGCATGAGGAACACAAGACACAGCTGTTGATGTTGCTTCAATACCTTTGATTATAGGATGGTGTTTAATGCTTAAAATCCAGTATAGGAAAATAAAACAGAGTCTAAACTAATTTGAGATTTTAGTTCTGTACCTGAGAGTTCTTGGACAACATTTTATAGACTGTTGAAGAAACTGACTTCCCTCTTTGAAATGAAGAATAAATGGGTTTTAAACTTATCAGTGTAAGAAATACATTAAAACATCCCCTGTAAGGGTGAGAATCCCATCACCAGTAGAAAATGGGCCAGCAAGAAAGCAAACATCCCCCTGGTAAATCAAACACAGCTTGGTTGTAATAACCCAGGAGATTTCAGCCTGTATCTGGCAACTAACAAAGCAATGTAAACAATTATTAATTGGAATCCTTTTCACATATTTGCAGTAACTTCCAGTAGCACAAGCTACTAGAAAGAGAATATTCATCTTCCAGAATATGCCATTTGATGTAACAGCTTAATGCATTTCAACCAATGTGCAGAAATACAATATTGAATAGATTCTGGATCATAAAGCAAAACTACCCAAACCAAAATGCAATGAGCTTGCTTATATGCAACAGGAACAAACTTTTATTTTGAAAGAATACTGGCTGCTTCCAATGCTTGGGAAGGCTTTTCTTTCATGGTAACAATTGCCAGAAAAGTTGGAATGACAAAAGAAAAATGATGAAGAACAGTTTATTGATATCAGTACAATTAGGCAATGCAATAAGCACTACAAAGAGGTGCATGTAGGAAAATATTACTGTTTACTCTAATTTTAGCTTTATCTGATATAGTTATTGAATTATAGAAAATAATTTCAGTTCTTAAACTCTCTAAGATAGTCTACCCTAGAAAAATTAAACCTCATCAGCTAAGGAAATAAAATTAGATTTCTCCAACTATAAAGCAGTTCCATCAAAATGTTAAGGAAGTAAATTTCTTCTATTCTGCTACTGTGCTCATCTCTATTTTACACAGGCCATATTTATCTGCTATGGTTGAATAGATTTTCTGTTAATAAATGCTAAAGAATTAATATGCATTTAATATCACAAAACATGTCTTGTCAAGGTGTTCAAGCATCTGAGGATACTTCTCCATCTTGGAATCCAGAAAGGTTTGGGAAAAGATCCTTCTTTAAAGCAGATGAGCAAGATGACAAAATTAGGTGCCTTCTTTGCTCAGTGTGGCACATTACCACCAATCAAGGCCAACTATTAAAAGCCCCAAGCAGTACCTATGGTGCCACCACAGTCTTTGGAAACCAGGAATGTGAGGGTACATAAATTCACCAGAAGACAACCAAAACCAAGACCCACATGTTTGAGTTTAAATCCCATGGCTTTCAAAAGTGACTGTGCTTTAGCTACTTTATATCCATCTATATTTATATTTTTCCAGAGGACAAAACACAATTCCTGACTTCCACAGTATTGCTACTAAAACAAATAGCAAAAGAAATTAATGTTCTAGCTCTCTGTTAGAGCAGAGCTTAAATGTACACTGAGTAAACTCACCCATTGACAAGATGGTTGAATTACATAACATAGCTACAAATAGTTCTGTTCTGGTAATGCCAGTGGAGGCTGGATTGTTATTATCCATAGTATGGTAGCAGCCAGAGATCCTGGTGTGAAGATCACTAACAACTCTCTGAGAACAGATTCCTCTCTCCTGGTTAATAAGAAATCATGTTATAGAGTGAAAGCAGCAAATAAACAAGAAGCCCTGAAATTAAACCTGAACATCATATATCTACAGAAGCTAGGACAACTCTCATGCAATGAAAATACTGCATCAAAAAGTAAAAGTCACTCAGTATAAGTACCAAATCATTACATTGATGCCAAAAAGAAGAATGAAGCCTTGCTGTAGTAGAACACAAAACACACAAGACATTCATTGACATATCCTTTTATTATGCATATAGGTATTACTTAACTCTAGTACTGCAGAATAGTCCAGAACTGAATTTAGTTTGCCCAACTAATGTGAACTTCTCCCACCCTTCTAGAGTCTAATGAGGAACTGCTTCAACAGACCATCAGAAAAAAATCTCTCCATCTTCCTTGACCTGTTGTGTTTTACATAAAGTCATTGGGGTTCAAAGAATTCAGTTAGAATTTAATTAACAATCTGAAAGGTGCAGATCACTGGGGGCCATTCTTGCTCATTAATTTAACAACAAATCCTACTTCACTATTAATTAGAACATTTCTAACACAAGTGAAACAGCTGTGGCAGGCCATCTCATCATTATGTTCTTATACATATGAATATTTAAAAGTGCAAGGAACTTCAACAGCACATAGACCAGTACAGACTCTGAAAGAAAAAAAAAGACAAAAAAAAAGACAAAAAAAAGACTGAAAAATTACTTGACCCAAACAAATTTATTGGAAGAAAACTAGGGGCTCTAGAAAAAAAACCCACATTATTGTCTGACAGTTAGGACATGAAACCAGAGGCATTATGGAAACTCAGATATTTTAATTTTTTTTGGATGGAGTTCTGAAAGAATATTAAAAAACACAGCCATGAAGATTAACAATGGGTATAACATTTGCTTCTGGAGCAGGTCAACCAGTACCAACACCAACTACCACTACAGAGAGAGAATCTCACCACATTTGGCTAAAAAAATCAAAAGGAAATACTGCATTTCAATTTTAAGACCCAGTGCCAGCCCTGTGATCCCTAGCTGAAACAGGACAAGGCACGCCAGGCTTTCTAACCTCTTTCCAAATATCAGTCTTGAGGCTATTGACTGGTCAGAGATCAGGTATAACCAATCTCATCTCTGAGGTTTTGGCAGAGTGTTTCATTGGTCCCAAAAACACACTAGGAACTCTTGATGGAAAGAGAAGGCACTTTCAAAACCCAGCACTAGATCCAAGAAGCTGCTTCTCCTTTCTCCATATTTGTTTGCTAAAAGTCAATTTATATTTGCTGACTTTGAAAATCTGCAAATATTTGTGATATAAATTTTTAAGGCGTGACTTTTTTCTTCATTACGTGCATTTATAATATCTACTGTTACCTAAGAGGAAAGTCTGACCTCTAATTAAATTGTTTCAATCTTCATCTTTGCTGCCATCTGTAGGTAACTTGAGTGGTACAAAGGTAACAGTTCTGTGATCAGGACCTGTCCATGAGAAAGCATGATGTTCTTGTTACCTGTCCCTCCCGATTTTAATATTAGGCAGAAAAACATAAAATATAAAACACAACAGCTTGTGGCTTTGCCTCTTCTTGCACCTCCAAATAATCTTGTAAATGAGGTAGCAAAAAAAAAAGAGATTAAGTTAGAACCACAGAATCACAGGATGGTTTGGGCTGGAGGAGGCCTTAAAGATCACACAGTTCCAACTCCCCTGGCCATGGGCAGGGATGCCCTTCTCTAGGTCAGGTTCCTCAGGGCTCCATTCAGCCTGGCCTGGAATACTTGCAGGGATGGGGCATCCACAACTTCTCTGGACACCCTGGTCCAGGGCCTCACCATCCTCTGAATAAAGAACTTCTTTCTAACATCTCATCTAAATCTGCCCTCTTTCAGTTTAAGGCCATTTCTCCTTGTCCTGCTGCTATCTGCCCACATAAAAAGCCCTTCTCCCTCCTTTTCACGAGCCCCCTTAAGGTACTGGAAGGCTGCAATTACACGTCCCCAAAGCCTTTTCTTCTCCACATGGAACAACTCAGTTGTTGGATACATGATGAGGACCTAGGCTATTTTACAGCATTATTACACTATGGGATGCACCAGAACACCTGTAATTTTGGACAATAAATATGAAATATAAGTCTTGGTGTATGTTTGGTTGTTGAAACTTAGTTTCTTTTCAGTCAGCCATGCAATGTTTTAGCAGAACTGTTATGGTAAAGAAAACTTCTCAAAACAAAAAGAAACCAAAAGCAGAGAGGTTGATCATAATTTTAAACCCGTTATGATCAATTTTGGAAATTTGAAATGATACAAGTGAGGTCAGCATTTGAAATATTTGATTTAATGACTGGACCATTTTGATACATAAAAATAGATACTTAGTAATGAACAAGTTTATACAAACCAGATTTCTTTTGTACAGTACAAAACAATGATGGAGATAAAAAAAGATTTGCTGGGTTACAGGGCAAGACACAAGAACACCAAAACACCATTGAATAATTTTTTAAAATTATCAGAGGCTTATTTCATAAATACAGTATAATGCTTTCATTTAACAAATACAAAATTTACTATTTAATTTATCAACATCAGGAAATATATAAAATGTCTTAGAATGACAATCTGATTTAAAAACTGATGCAAATACAATAGCATTTTTAGAATTCTGAGGTAATATTACACATTATCTCAAAAAAAGCTTCAATAAATAAAACTAAACAGAAGACAAAGTGCAATTCAGTGAAAAGGAGAAAAGATAAAGCTTTTATTTTAACAATAGTAGATAAATAGTTATTAAAAGCGGGTTTAAGCCTTAAAAAAATATTTTGGCTAATTTGCCATGTTTTCAGATAAACTATATAGCTATTTATTCATAAGCCAACCTTTCATGAATCCAATTCTACAAAATGAGGAAAGGCAGTAGGTCTTTGTTTCCAGGTTTCTTACATCCATATTCAGGTGTTAGAAATTTAACATTGTTTGCAGCTACCTAGTTCATTCAGTGCAACAGTGAAATCTTAATTTATTTCTCAACATCTGAAATCCTGCAAGTCAAAATTTATTTTAAAATCTCCATTTGGGAGATACAATGTAAAAATACAAAATTTTTCAGTGCTGCTTTTAGCAGTCTTTGTGCTAACCTAGTATAGTTCCAGGCTAAAGCCAATGGAAATTTTATTACTGGTTTCAATGAATATGAACACTATGAATACAGTGTCAAATATTCTAAAATATCCTAATACTTATCTCTGCCTTAATAAAACAGTAAAATCACCAGTAAATTTTCTAGGAGAAATAAAAAAATAAAATTTACACTTAGCTATTGAAGAATATCCAGAACAGCTTTGAAAGCATGAACTAGACAGGTTAATTTGTTCATCACTTGTAAATCTGTTGATTGTATGTAAATAATACAGAGGAAGAAAGAAGACTAATATAGGATTTGAGTACAGACACTACAAGATAGTTATGCATCCATGCCCCAGCAGAAGTCAACGGGGAAAACTGACAAATTAGAGCCAGAGTGTCTCAAATGATCTGGGCCTTATTCAGGTGAAAGAAAAATCTACAGAACACACAGTAGCTGTTCATATTTAAAAACACTATACTGCATGCTGATCAATTCTTTCCATTTAATGAATAAAACCCAGACTTAATACTATTTCAGTGTTTTAGAACCATTTCTTCCCCAGCTGTTAATTTACTAACTCAGAGCAAAAATACCAAGAATTCTTTTCATGGAGTTTGTGCAGTGAAAAACACAGAACATTTTTAAATGCTGGTCTCCAAGTTAAATAAAGTTGCAACATTCTTCAGAAATGTTATTATATTGACTTTTGTCACAGCTTATTTAAGACTTTCAACAAAATTGCTGCAAAAAAAATGATAGCATGATACACTATATCAGTTTTCCACCTGTTGTGGATATAATTCTCTTCCTAAAGCATTTCACCAGATGTGGAATTTATTTTAAATATCTATTTTTTGTTTTCTATAATGCTACAGTAGATCTGGCTAGTTTGCTGTTAAGAATGAACATACAAATTCCTTAATACCTGTAGCTTGAGCTTGAATCCCCTCAAGCTGAAAAAATACCTTTTAACACTCTTGTACAGTCAAGTGTAAAAGCTGAATATACAACATCTAAAACCTCTTATTTGTAAAAAATAATTTTTTAGCAGTAAATGGCACTATCAAAACCCTATTTCTTCACAGGCAGTTATTTACATACTTCTTAGACATCTGGTTTCAACGAGAAGGAAAGCCAAAATAATAAAACTACATACATTTTATAAAGACTAAATTTCCTATTTGCCTTCGTGAAAAAAAATTGGCTACATGCTGATGTTGCATTTTTTCTATTATTAATGTTAATTGAAAACAATCTGCCACTGAGATTAAGTAATAGAGAAATATTCTTTATATTATCTCCCAGTGAGATACCTTGATGTAAAGGAATTGTGATTAATGATAAAGTGCTATTAAGAAAAACCTAAAACTTGGGAATTGTCTTAGTTGAGTTTTGTTTATCAAACAGATGAGCTTTTTGTACAAAGAAAGCTACTTTCTGTGACAAAGCAAGCAGCAAATGTATTGCCATTCAGGAAAAAAAACATACACGTCATATTTAATTTAAAAAAATGATCTAAATGCGATAAAACTGGCACAGTATCAAGAGACATAACAATGAAAAGCTTAAAGGCACAATCAGAAGAGAGTGAATGCTACATCAAAATGCTGTTCTTGGAGTATTTAATCTTATTCCAGACCAAACCCCTCTGCATTTGAAATTCCAATGATTAACTTTTGCTTCAGTTCTTTCTTGTTCTTGTAAGGAGGGAGACAAAGCTGGTTGAAGCAGGTATGGGCCACAGGTAACCTAAAATAATTTTAAAAATACCCAGCAAAATACATTTAAGAATAATACAATAGAACCAGAACATTGCCAATTGCCTATACATTTTCAGTTAAAACACTTCTTAAATAAGAAATCCTATAAAAAGAACATTTATCCCAATGTTGGTTCAAGTTCTGTTGAATGCAAGTAACATCACTGCTGGTCATAAATACCTCACATGAATTTGTTTGCCTACAACTCCCTCCTCAATTTTTTTTTTTTTTTCCCCCAAGTTGGAAACATCTCCTTCTAGATTTTGGAAACTCCAGGTACCACATGACTTCTCTAAACACAAAATCTGTGTATAGTCAGAATCCACAACATGGAGAAGGAAGGTGGGTCCTGCAGTAGGTAGAGACACACCTAGAAGAACCACAGTTATGTGTCTGTGAGGATACAGAACTCAGGTCTTTACAGACTTCACTGGGGAGCTCTGAAGAACTGACTGAAATGCTGGAAACACAACACTTCACAAATTCTGGTCTCAGCTATACAGTTCCAAGTCTCTTCTGAGAGAGTGATGCCATTTATGTATTGCAGATAGGGCTAAGTAATGCCTGACTGAAACACTAGAAAGTTTGTTTCTCACTCAAATGGATTAATTTGATGAGCCACAGGTAATAAAAAGCTACAGGAACTTCTTGCCATTTAAATTCTCAAGTGACATGGAGGACACACCTGAGGATATAGACTTATCTTCCATGCTGATAACTTGGGAGGGAGACAGGAGAAAGACGATGAGCTGAAGCTCAACTGCCACACTGAAAAATGTATTACATTTGGACACACGTATTTTATTATGTGACTCAAAGGCCCTCTAGGTCTTTTTAAATTTCATTACTCAGTCTTTTGAATGGCACCAACTTGGCCTTTGATCATTGGCAAACACGCTGAAAAGGGGGTGGAACCCTCAGATCTAGAAACCCAAGTTACTTTCCCTTCCCTGCCCTTTAAATGATCAGCAAAGATCTGTTAATTGGACTGGAATCATGACTTCAGAATTTGGAAAGTTGAGAAGCTTTCATTAATTTGCCAATTCTTATTGCTATTACATTCTTTGACCCTATTGCATGAGCAAAATGATGATGGTGTCTCCATCTACCCCTGTGTGGGCAGTCTGACAGCAACATTTATCTTGCAAAACATGGACCTACAGCAGTTTAAAATGCACACTATTTCAAAACAGATTTTCTCATTTTAAAAAAAAGAACAATTTACAGAAGGAATATAAAGAGTGATTCAATGTTGACTGATTTAGCTTCTTTTTTCATCCGATCTTCGTGTTCCTTTAATGTTACTAGAACCAGTTATTACCTCATTGAGAAAAGCATTAGAAATATCACACTAACAAGATAATTAAATTTAAAACAACCTCAAAATTTATTATGTTTTTGCCTTTAGATCAGCTCTTCACAGAAAACCCAGCAAACTTCAGACTTTAAAAAATATAGTTCCATCTAAGTATTTTGATTAGACAAAGTGTTTGAGAAATCTAGGTAAAGCCAGTAATTACTGCTTCACAGTGAGCTTCAGAGCAGCAAGTTTTTCTATACAGCTTTCAAATTATTTAAACTGACTTTCTCCAGTCTACGAATTAAAAAAAACCTAACTGGGTTGCTATAAATAATGCTATCCAACTCAAAAAATTCAGAAAAATTCATGGTAGTTCAAGGTATATTTTCATTAGGTCAGCTGTCATGTTAGGAATGATTAAATAAATAACTTATTTGAATTGAAAACATGTCAATAATCTCTATAAATAATTACCAGCCTCAAATGTAAACACTGACTGGAAGAACAATTTCTCTGTTTTTTAAATTTATGCAATCAATAAATGGGTATAACACTTTGAAGGCAAACTAAAGGAGTTCATGCAATTTCTTCATTGTACATTTGTTTGCTGTTCTGTAAAAAGACATTCAAGAGCAATAAGGGCTCTCAGGAAAAAATTGAATGAAAAAAAAATTAAAAATCCAAAACATTACTTACCAATTAGTGGATGTTTCACTCTTTGAAATCTTAAAATTCAGATCAGCCATTCCTCCCACAGGTACTCTATCACTTCCTGTAGCAAAATGTAGCAGCTTCTTTTGAAGGTCCAGAGAAAATCCAAGTACTACATCCCAGAAGTATCTACGCTCAGGGTAGATGGAGAAGAAAATGTTCCAAGATACAACATCGTAAAAAATAATAGTATGAAGATGATAATTAAAACTACAAGTACTACATGATGAATATCCCTTATTGAGAGTTTAATTAATATAATATATAGGATATTAGCAGCACCCCAATATACAAGGTTAAATTCTCAAGGAATTTTCAAGTACAATATTTTATTAATTTTGGAATGATGTCTTGCCAAATGATGCCCCAACCCACTTGTCTATACAAATATAAATGCCTTCCACTCACTAATAGAAGTGTCCTTAGTATCAAAGAGAATTGAGTAAAAAAAAAAGTATTTTTAGAAGATTGGATAATAAAAATACTGAGATTTCACATGCAAGATTTGGAACTTTTCCTTTCAAACTACTCCACTTCAGTCTGGTCATAATCTTTTAAGGATATTCAGTAAACATGTAACATTAAGGATCTAATTCTTCATAGTCATGACAATTTAGTAGTGTCTCTGTCTTATTTAGAAATAGGTTTCTAAAACCTGAGTCATTCTCAGATTATCCTTGAAGAGATTACTGCTGGAAGTCTAACATTCCATGATGTTTTAAACTCAGTAATTAGAATAAAACCCCAGGCCTACCGTATAGTCAGATCAGTTTTTTGGTAGCCCTCATATTGGGTACTTCTCTGTAAAGCAGACATGTCCAGTTCAGGACTGCCACAGACGAGAATTTCAACCTCCTCTGGACGAAGTAGCTGCCAAAAATCAAGGACAAAATAATTAATTTTTAAAAAAAAGATGATAAATGATGCTACTAGATTAAGATTAAATTTTTTATTTTGTCATTACAGAAAAATTAACAGAATATCATTCAATGTAATTTTCTAACTTGGATACATACTGATTATAGAAAAATTAATCCCTCAGCACTTTGAAGAATCTCTTACTGCCATATATAGCAGAAAGTTAATTACAGGTTTACACAATATTTCAGCATATTTTGTTCTTCACTTCTTCATCATTCTTACATTTGTTACACTGACTTGCCTATCACATGACCAGACAAATGGGTCAGGAAGGAAATTAAGTTTGTACATATGGAAATCAGAGGGAGGGTCATGATATCAATTTTGATTTCAACCTCCATTTCATTTGCACTGACAAGTCCCATGTGGGTAGCTGAGCAGCAGGGGCTGACTGAACTTGACTTTAAGTTGTCCACACTGCTGCGCAAAGCAAATACTTATAACAATAAGCCATGTTTAATACCCATTAAACTTACACCTGCAGAACCCACTTATTCATTTACTACAACATCAAGTTGCATGGAAGTATGCCATGGCATTTCAATGGATTCCCATTGTCCTTCCAGAACCTTCCCTGCAGTTGGGCACACCTCACTTTGCTACAAGGTGTCACAGTTCACCAATTTCACTAGATTTAAGAAAATCCCAGGCAAATTGAAACTTTCTCTTCTTTCTCAGTGCAGAAGGGATGCTGTACGATAAGAAGGTCATTCCAACAGCCAAACAGGGCTGAAAATAGAAGAATGTTTAATCTCAACCTCACTGAGTGTTCTTCCTGCAAAAAGCAATTGATGTTTTCAGAGGAGTTACTCAGAAGCACCAGACACAGTTGTTCTGCAGTTTCTAAATGCAGGGAATGCATAGAAACCCTGTAAAACTTCAGAGGAGAGCCTGTGATGTGTCTGTGAATAGATAGTGATAAACCTGTCTTCTGGAGCCTTATTTGTCTCTTTTCAATGAAACACTACAGAGAATAGTTGAATACCTGATAAATTTCTTCTACTTATCTTGGATTAATCAAGTCTATTGATCAGTCAAGATCCCTTCCAAATCTTAAAATCATCCAGTGCAACTTAATTTAGACAAGTCATTGTCAAATAATTGAAATAGAAGTGAAGAGTTATGTTTTACTTTATTCTTACCAATAATGCATATGAAGCACAGACACTATGAAATCCATAATAGAAAGCTGCAAATTGTTTGTAGATCGATTTATTGAGAAGAAAATCAACATAGAGCTGTACATATTCTAAAAAAAAAAAAAAGTTACATTGTAATAATTTAGATCAATCACTTCTGCCCTCTAAAATTGTAGTGAAGATAAAAAATGAATGCATTTAATTTTAAATACCATTAAATTGGTAGGCATACTAGAAAGAACTACAGCCATTTCATTTTCACACTTCATTAATGAAAACATACACTCATAGAAAGGAGAAGGACAAACTTTAATATGCAAAGTATGCCTAATATACATTGCAGTACCTTTCCTGTTCCGATTTGTGACTGGAATTTTATCTCCATTTGGCTTTAAGTTGTAAGATTTTATAACACCAAATTCTTCCTGAAAAACCTACAGGAAGAGAGGAGTCAAGGTCAGAACTGGAAAATAAATTAATATGCTTACAAAGCTTATATTATGTCATGTATTCCCTCTCTCTCTTCAGCACATGCTGTAATTCTGAGGGTTGTGATGTTTTTACAAGTTAAATATTACAATTTTTCAACAAATTGCTCAGAAAATTGTTGTTAGTTCCCTGATGACCAGCGTTCAAAGAACAAAAATCGACCCTGTTACATAGTGGCATGTCAAACTGACCTGCAGGCTCTGGAGCCATAGAGCTTTTCACACAAAAGAACAGTATAGGAGCAGCGAATACAATTAAGAAGGTATTTGTTCTGCTGTAGTTCACCTAGGATCTAAGTACCTCCAATATGAAATTTCATTAACTAGTATGTGTGCTCTGAAACAATGAGTAACCGAAAAACACCTTCCTGACTGAAATAGCAGTTACAACACACAGGTCAGGCAAAACTGTAAAACCTTGAACAGGCTGCTGCTGAAGTGAAATTTCCTGGACAAAATGCATAAAATAACCAAGTAAACTTTGACTATCTTCTGGGTTAGACAGAAAAGGGATTGTCTTGCAGCCAGATGAATTTCACAAGCCAGGTCACTGATTGCAAGGGGACAATGTCAAGGAAAGCAGAGAGCTGGAAATGCACCAGCAGCTGGTGATGTGATCCTGGTGGTGAGCACTGGGATCCACCTACACTGTCAGGGAACAAGAGCTGGGAGTCTGATCATGGAGCCAAGCACGGAACACCCAGCGGCACCAGGCAGTGCGGCTGCTGGAGCCAGCTCGGATCCCCGTGCAGTTATATTCCAAACAATCAGCAATCACACAGCAATAACCCACTCCACTGCCATTCTAACACTGGGAAAAATCACTGAACAACCTTGAGAACCACTTATGGTTGTGCATTTAATGACCTGAAAGGTTGAGTAAAAATCCTCTTCAACATTGCCTTCATAGGATAGAAGTTCACTCAGTCCATGCGCCAATTCCTACAATATGAGTAAAAACACTTTAGTAAATCTACAAAAATAAGTGATGCACTTTGCAAGGATATGCCAGAAGCTTTGTTTTATACAAAAAGTATCTTGGAAAAAGCCGTATTTTTTAAATGCATGCTGTGCTAGAAAACACAGATTTTCTGTTTTCATCAGAAGGAGACTTTATCAGCCTGTGCTGAAAAAAAAGCTATTTTCAAACAGTTCATAACTCAAGCATTAAATGTAAATAAATCGGGTCTTGTATCAGTAATTTTGCCTCTTAGAAAATGTAATACTTACAGGCATAATTTGAAACAGGTCATCTAATGTGACACCACAGATGCCTACAAGTGTGTTATGATCACAGGGAACAATGGGAGGACTCAATAATTTCTTGTAACAGCAAGGTGGGAAACGAATATCCAAGGTGATGCTGTTATATACAGCAAGTCCCATAAGCTATATATGTCAAAAGTTAAGGGCAAATCTGACACATCCTTATTATAGTTAATATTTTTGTACCTTGGGAAAATTATTTTAACATTCCTGCTCAAAAAACAGAAAGAATGTAAATTATTTCATTGTTTCTGAACTGACAATTTTAAATGCAGTTTTTCATTACAATTAAACAGTGATTAACACGGTCAGATGATGAACATTGACAGAATGCTTGAGAATCTTCTTCATAATATTCTATACAAGCATTTCCACAATAAATTTTCCAAAGTATTATTATGAAAAAGAGAAAGATAAATATGTATTTTCTAGTGAGAGATCAATAAAGCAAAGTTTCTTTTTAAAAAATCTAGAAGCATTAAGACAAACCTGCACTGGTACTACAGCTCATCCATTTATGTGCATCCCATGAAACAAATTTGAAACTATCCCAATTCATCTTCTCACAAGAACAGTATAGATCTGTTAGAAAAGACCTACAACCATCATGTGATCCAACTGCAATCAGTAAATGGACACTATTACCTCATCTCAGTGGAGTTGTTAGCATATACTATCATAAATCCTTGGTCTGAGATCTTCATTTATGAGCACAACAGAAAACCTAGAAAATAAACTTGTGCTCAAAATAGCATATGGCTTCCATTTTGAAATAAAAAAGGCAAAAAGCCACATACTGCTCAATGGGGTCTTAAATGAAGTATTAATGGACACAGGCACATTTGATGTTTACTGAAAGAAACTCAGAGACTTAAGTACATAAAAAATTACAACTTATACACAAAGAAGTTGCATGTTTAATATTGGCTTAGCATTTTCTAGCTGTAAAATATACCATGTACCCACACACCACCATTTTCTTCTTATTTTTAGTTCACTTGCTTGAACAATTTTTAAAAAAAATACATTTAAAATGGAACAGAGATGTATATACAACCTTGAAGGAGCTTGAGCCAGTGCCTTATTTCATCCCCACACCAGCTCATCGACTGGCTGTCGTTCGGAACATTCTAGCAGACATAAAAGGATACGGCTCCAACCAGTCGGAATTCCGAGTAGTTGTCGCATTTAAAGCTGCTGAACCAATGGCACTGCGAGTCCTTGTGGTAGGTGAACATGCCTGCAGAATGGCAATGTGGCCCTTAAAAAGCCTGAGCTTTGGAAGAATTCATACAAAGCCTCATCTGTCTTACCCATCCACCCTTGGTGCCCACATCCTCATGCTTGTTCTCAGGACCCTGTTGCCACCCACGGCAGGAGCCTGCAGGCAGGTGCTTGGGAAGGAGCACCAAGGGCAGTGCCAAGCCTGAAGCAGGCTGAAGCCCACCAGCCCTGCTTCGTGGTGGTGCAATATGTTCTTCAGGGGCTCCAGTTGTGGATATTGTGCACTGTCCCTATGCACTCTGTTTCTCCACTGCACTCCAGCATCAGTACTGCCAAAAATATTATCTGTCTAACCAAAACTTTTCCTATGGCAATGTAAACTCTCTTATTTCCTCCTTTCTAGGTCTATAGCAGATGACAATCCCTAAAAATTCTGGAATGAATCCCATGATACAAATACCATAAGCTTTACCTTCTTAGAATAGAAAACTGTAAATGGTTTATGTTATATACACACACTACCACCAAAAGGCTGTTTCATATTTTCTGTCAAAAAATTATACCAGAAAAGTTAAAAAAGCCCTAAACCACATGTACCCTAAAAAAGCCACTCATGAGTCTAAATGATAAGCTAGATCCTACTGAAATCATGAGTATAAATGAGTTTGACTGCTATTTGCATCAGATACAGAACATTCTGTTTTAAAGAGTGACAGAAAGTAAAAACCTACATAATGAAAGCAGATAACAGCTCCAAAATGCCTAGGAAGTATTGCTCAGAGAGTCAAGACACTCCACAGAAGCGTGCTCTAATGCAGAAGTAAACTGGATAAAATGTGATGGCCTTTTTGAACTTCTTGGGACTGAATGGTCAAAGTTTATTATTGTTGCCATGGTCTGTACAAACCAAAGCACTGACTAATTCTAAGCACATCTTATATGCAATAGCTCACTGTAGCTCTGCTTGAAGATAAAGGTGGTGAAAAATAATATTTAAATGAGAAAAAAAATTGAAGTCCTTTTGACTTTGAAAAAAAAATTGAATATCCAACTTGTCTTAGGGACATCTAGTACTTATGATAAATTACAGGCAAAAAGCTGCCTTCACATTTTCCCCCCACACTCCTGAACAATTTATCTTTTGAACTCCAGCTCAAAAAGGTGCTCATCACAAAAGGTTTAGACACTGCCATTATGCATTGCTAGAAGCAACAGAACAGATGCATGTAAGGCAGAGCAAGGTCACATACTAAAAGATCATAAGGATGTTGGAAAAAAGAAGTTTCAAATCCCATTCATTCATTGTCCACATCAAGATAAAGAAAGCATTGAAAAAAACACAGGCAGGCAGACAGCTGAGTTAGTTAAGAGTTTTTAAATTCCAGGAGTTAAACCTGAAGAATCAGTAAACCTGGAAAGGGTAATAATAGTGATATTCTCCCTTCCAAGCTTCTGACATGTTATTTGCATCTCAAACATTAAAGAGAGCAGAGGATACAGTCCCTATCCAGGGGACAAGAATATTTCTGAACTCTTCCCACACTTGGCTGATAGTCGTAACAATGAAAGAATTTGCACTTTAAAGTAAGGAAGCCTGCCAGAGATAGTGAAAAAATAAATTACTCTGAATGTTTCCAAACTCATCAGTTAGCAAGCTCTGCTGACAGCATTTTTACTAACAGAACTGTCAAACTTACAGAATGCTTTCTGCAGGATAAATTGTTTCCTATTAAGGTTGCTATCACCAATGTCATGTCTTCACACAGACCCCTTTTTACTAGAAAAAGGGCTACAGGCAAATAACAATCTCAGCAGATATGACGACATACTTATGACTCTAAATTCTGTACCTTTAGAAGTAGTCCTATAAACAATAAAAGACCATGATTTTAAGGGACATGAACACTTCCAGGCTCAATGACTATGAGGTGTAATACTTAAGTCCCTGGAAATCAATTTAAAAGCCATCCTGCCAACATTTTAACACACTAAGTCATCAGTAATGAGAGGAAAGCTCATTAGAGTGGTGAATCAAATTTATCCAGATCCATCTACATCACTATAAAACAAGTGGATGGAACTGCTTGTTTATGACTGCTTATTCATGTCTTACAATCTCCTATTTAATCAAAAAGTCTTTTTTTTTTTTTCCCTTGGGCATGGAATGTCCTTATAGGCCCACAGGTCCTGGTAACAGCAGACAGGTTTTTTAATTCAGGCTCATCCCTGCCCATGCTATCTCTGCTCCTGACTGAAGGACCTTTCTTTTCTGAGACTACCCCAGACCCCTTTTAGAATATGGGCCACAGAGATACCACAAACAGAACACATGATGACAAAGATTCAAGTAAAAACTAACCTCTACCTATTCTAGTCACAGAAAGAGTACTAGAATGTGCAGGCACTCTCAGTGCAACCAACTACCACCACCAAAAAACCCCATTGATACATGGGAGACCAAGGTCGGCAGTTTGCCAGGGCTGAGCACAGTAACAACAACCACAGCTACTGACAAATCCCAGAAAAACTCCATCCCTAAATTAGCAATATGAAGACAACTGAGGGCAGAAGAGAAAATGCAGCATGTGAAGAAATAGGGAAGGATGGTAAATGATAAACCAATACTTTTGGCCTTATCTCCACTTGAATATTTGCTAAACCATTGTGTGTTTTAGGCTGAGATATTTCCTTCACAGCTAATAGCTAAGCTATTAGCACAGCTATGTTTTGGATTTGTGCTGAAAACAGTGTTTATAATGCAAAGCCTTTCCATTATTGCTGAGCAGTGTCTGAACAAATTCTCACATCGTACTGAAGAATTATAAGGACTCACCATAGTCTGGGTGAAAAATCTGTCGAATCAGAAGAAGAAACCATTCTTTTGTCAGGCCACCCATATCAAGACCAGCTTCACCTACAAATGTGACTTTTAACTTCTTTTTCAGATCTGCCTTCTTCCTTGCTAGCTATTGTGAAATAGGTAAGGCAGAAGAAAAAGGAGATTTAACATATTATCACTACCACTAGCCATAGAGAACACACCTCAGCCTCTACTCCACTGCTCTCGCTTTGCTTAAACCAGTAATTTGCATAATTTTCTACTAATAGGTCAAAACTATATTAAAACAATGACTGAATTAAAGAAGCAAGACAATTATGACTACTTGACACCATCAACTACTTTGCACATGGTGTTACTCTCTGGGCTTGAGAAGAAGTTAGGTGGTGTACAAATAGACTTAATAAGCAATTAGATACAATAACTGAGTTTGTCTAGAATATTTCAGACCTATATAATTTTTTACGTTTTACAGAGGATGTGCTACCAGGAGGAAATGACAAATTTAAAAAGTACTCAGACATAATTTGGAAATATTTAGAAATAAGGAAGTAAGCTAACACTTTCAATATTTGGACACCATTTGGGTCTGTGTAAGATGCCTGCCAGCAAGTAAAAGCTGCTTTTTACAACTGTTTTTCAGACGATGCTAACAAGCTATTTTCATTGCTTTGTCCTAAGAGACAGCATTTCATGCAGATACACAAAAAACTTGCAGAGAATTAGATTACAGCCTTTTACAGTTAACAGTGATCTTTCAGACTGAGTCTCTATACAAGCTTTCTTTAAACCATTAATTACTGTCCAGCTCCAGAAAAAGTGTTTAAACCAGTTAAGAATATGTATGTGCTAAAATAATTTCCATGTTGTTAGTTGCTCAAGTAAATTCCTATTACATAAATTTTATAACTATAGGTATTTGTGTTATTTGAAATAAGCTGTTTATTAGCTAAAGTGATTTTCCTTTGCAAGTTATTTTTTAAAATTTGAAATAAAAGTAAGACATCTTCCTTCTCCACCTGCCATTCCCCATAAATTTGAGAATATGAATATATAACACATTCTTACTCATCTCTGAGATGGGTAGAAGAAAACATTGGAAATAAATAGGGGAATATTTTGACTATAAAAACTTTTGAATTTTCTTTTGGTCATTTTAGTGGTAAAAACCCCCTACAATGCCTGAGAGAAAGCAGTATTATCAATTGTATTTCTTTTGCCTTAGGAGAAAAGGCCAAAAATATAAAGGTTTTAATACTGGAAAATAAAGTTTGAACTTATATTTTATGACATGAGTAATCAGAATTTGTTTGATGTTGTTTTCACTACCTGGACTGATTTTTCAGTATCATCAGGCTGCTCTCAATATTGAGAAAGAGATGGAACTAAATTTCATTAAATAATGTTAATTAGCAAGGTTCAGTGGATAGTGAAGAATTGCCTACTTTAATGGACACATCTGTTTCATTTCCAAAAAAGGAAAAATTAAATTGAAGAATGTGAGGAATTAGTTAAAAGAATTTAAGAAAAGAAAGCCCAAAATTATTCTTATAGGATAGAGAAGGAAAAGAATAAAAATTTTCCAGTTAGAACAGAACAACCTCATTAGTGATTAGTCACATACTTCTCATGCTGTTATCATGGACTTGAGTTCTACAGAAACTGGTAATTGTGCACTGTGTTTTTAACACAAAAATTACAAATACAAATACACACCATGTGCAAGCATGTATTTTTTTATGGGCTTAGCTGTGGAGCAGTGTGAACACAGGAAATGAATTTCAAAATGTCTAACCCAATCTGTTCTGCAGTGCTGCAATTTTGAATGTAATCAAATTATCTTTATTTAGTATTATGTAGTTATATTCCAGATCTCTTAGTGCAAAAGATTTAAATATAACATATCAAACTGAAATCTAACAACAGCTACTCTACAGTAACACACAATTAAATTATATTTTTTTGTTACCTCATCAAGTGAATCACTAACAAGGTGTGTCCTCCTTACTTTCACATTTAAGAATAACATATTCATGTCAGGCTTCTGTCTGCGAGAGACTTTATCCACAAGGCTTTGCTATTTGAATGAGAAAGAAACATCACACATGCAGAATCTTCATTTCAAAAAAGGCATTTGCACTTTTTAACTGTAAAAATTTCTCAGTATAGTGTATTAAAGACATTTCCCTAACATTGTAACTGCTTCAGTATCTTCTAGGAGATGGAGGGAAATTTCTTTCCTCCTGCAGATACCATTTACACTACATTTGAACTAACCACTTGGGAGGTTTAACAAGAAGGTGGCACATCCCAAATTGTTAAAAATATATCCATAAGATTCAGAAAACCGGTTTATGCTTTAATTAGCTATTCACAAGGTATATCCAGCAAGACAGGAATGGATAGGTGGTGGTGCTGACACTGAGGAAAGAGCACTGAGGAAAGGAGTATCACCTATCACTTGTGGAAAACTGCCACTGAGGGAGGCAGACAATGCACAAGAGGCTGCCCAGAAGCAGCACCCCTTCCATGACCTGAAAGGATACTGCTGAATTTTGGGTTTCGATGACAACACACCTCCACAGAATAAAATACAAAACAGACCAAAATTCTCATGGAATTTTTCTTCCTTAATCATCATGTTAATTTAACATGCTAGCATGTTATGCTGGTTTCTCAAAAGAGGAAAAAAAGTAAGCCAAGTACTGTAACTTTCTCTAAAACACTGCCATCTATAAGGATCTTGAAGCTAAATACACAAAAAAACCCCACTGAGAGAACCCAACATGGACATTTGTAAGCTATTCACAGTAAAATGGTTTAAGTTCTTTTTCAGGGTAATCAGAAATATTAGAAGTTGTAACAGCAGGTCATGTGTAATATCAGTCTAACAAAGACTCATAAAATACCAATAGATGAGATATAAACATTTATCATTGAAGGACTTACCCGTGCAATACTTATCATTTGTTGTTCTGAGTCCCTTTGAATAATAACTTTTTTTGCTGCTATAGAAATAATAAATGGGTATTGACAGAAGGAAAACCTAAAAAGAGAAAAGAAGATTAAATATGTTCTTTCTAGCATCTAGCATACTATTTTCATTTTAAGAATATAGGAGTGAATTATCATTCAGTAACTCATTTCTCCACTGACAATAATTTGCAAATAGCTGCTGGTTTTTTCACTTTGTATATAGTGATATTGACTCAGTAGAACAAACTGTTATTTGCAAATACTGCTAGAAACTGAAATTAATAATACTTATCTTTTGTCATTTGGGTTTTTTGTGTTTTGTTTAGTTGTTTTTTTTTCCTTCTCAAGTAGAGTATCAGGTATCAGACAGAAGAGTAGCCTGAAATACCTGATTCAGTGGAGCAAATTATGGTCTCCAAGTTTTCTCCAACTGCTGCTGAAGGCAAGGAAAATGCCTATGAATGTATTGGAGGCTAAAATATGTCTGTAGTAAGACACAGTCAAAAGTCTATGCCAATAATTAATTAACTTACTTTATTATCATCCATAATTTACATATTTTCTCTAGTTTGTAAAGGCAGAATGAGATTTATTCCAGTTAATCTCACATCCATCCAGCAAGGAAGTGCTGGCTATAATATATTTTTCCAATAAAATAATACAGTATTTAATGTGGATCTATATACACATAAATGGCATGCACACCATATACAGACACTACATATCCACTACATTTAGTATAGATATACATAGCATAGATACAATGCTTTGAAGTACTACTCAACAAGAAATATCCAGTTATTCCTCTTACCTGTGAGAATTCCCATAGCACTGCCAGTTATGATATTCTTCCATAAGATCAATATGATCAAGTGTAGAATTATAAAAATCCGTGTATGAAATAATAGGAGGGCTAATCAGACTATTTGCAGCATCTACAAAGGAAACACAAAAATCTTTTAATGTAATTCCTAGATTCAGCACATCTCATTTCTTGGCATCATGAGCACCAGTGATCTCGAAAACCTTAAGCCAAGTCTAAAATAATACAAAAAATTGATAACCTGGCTAGAGAACTTAGCTCAGTCTTAGCTACAGAACTATAGCTACAACGTAACACTACATTAATTGCTGTAGGAAACAGTAAGTCTCATGTTCAGCCCATTTATGATAAGAGAACCTCAGTTTGACTCTGGTTTCCTTACTGACATACACTAAATTAAGGCTTCATGGATAAAGAGGGCTATGTTCTGCTGAAATTGATGAAAAAACAGTTTGATAAATTAAAGTGTTTAAGAAATCCATGTAATTTCAAGCAGCTATGGCTAGAAAAATCTACATTTTTTCCAGTATACCATCTAGACCTGCACAAAAATTAAGTACTTGACCAAAGGAAGAAAGTCAATTCACATTTAAACTATCACATTATATAATGACATTCATAAAGTGGCAAACAGTTAGTAAGTTTTCTCTATTTGCACTTCAGCATAATTTAATTTTGGTCAGTCAGACACAAAGTAGTGTCTTTTGACTGACTGAATAGCTCTTTTTCCAGAATTAAGGAACAAGCAACTCTCCCATAGATGACTATAAACACATCTTGGGTTAAGATATAGGTGTGCTAATGTGCCTAACTCTGAAGAGGCAGGACTGTATGGAATACTTTTAAGTAGAAGTTTTAAGTTGACAGTGAAAACTCTTAATTCCAATTTTAATTTTCATTTAGTGGTTTTGTCTTCTCCTAAAAAGGAGAAAGTAGATGCTTTAATCACCACCTGGCAGCAGTTGAGAAGGTTTACATTTGCAGTAGTCAAATTTGCTGTGCTCTATGTTGAACTGAGCAGGGATTTATTTTTTTTTAAGGTGTAGTTTTGGATGCGAGAGGCACATGCATTGCCTACCTTCCCTTAAATGCTAAATAGTTCCGTGGGGGTAGGTGAGTTACAGAAAAAATTCTGGCAGCTACAAGTTTAAGACACTTTCTTTCATAAATCTAAGGGAAACCTTAACCATTGGTTACTTCTGTGGATTCCTGTTTGAACAATCTTCAGTTGTCACAGGCAAACTCTGCATAGCAACTATCCCCTACTGGAAAGCAAGTAGGAAGTCTTACTAACAGAAGACTCTCATTTACTACATTTTAGCATTTTATTGTAGTTTGTACTGTGCCACCATCATTATTACTCTCCCCCAGAAGAGGAGCAGTAAAAACTATCCTCTCCCAAGATGTGTGTGTATATATAAAACAAACCCTATATACATACACAAATATACATATAAAAACATGTATTTGCCAACATAGTTCAAGAAAAATACCTACTAAATAAAGACAGGACTTTTGTTGCTGATGGAATCCACCAGGTACATTTCACCATGGGTGGAAACTCTTCAGGTTTTGCAGGAAACAGCCGTAAAGAAATAAATTGCAGTAACCTGTCCACCACCTGCTTGAACCTCTTCTGTGAAATCCTAAAACAAAAATGCTGCACTTACTCTCATGTGATCACTGTCTACACTAGAGTTTCTTATCAAATATCAATGCTTTTTTAAAAAAATCCCTTCGTTAAATTTTTAAATTCAATTTTAATTGTTTAAATTAATTTTTAAAAATACTTTTGTCCTGTACATAAAAACAAAATTCCAAATGTAAAGTTTGAAGAAGCATGCTTTTAAATATTGACACACAGTAATTCTCTTCAGTGCACCCCTAACTATACCCTTTAGGTCTGTGGAAAAATATAAAAAAAGAGCAATAGAATCATTATCTGTTTTTGACTTCTGGTAAACAAAACAAAAATCCTTATCTATTTCACTCCACACTCTGAACACTGAAGAATTCTGACTTGAGATACACGGTCCTTTTAAATAAAAAGTGGTATATGCTTCAGATACTTGTGCCATGTGCACATTACAAATTACATGCTGCACCACTTCCATAATAGCACAACAATACACATATATGTGTAGGCATGTTAAAATAGCCTTTTCTAAACAAGAGCTCTCCTATTTTAATGGTTTCCATTTTTAATACATGCTTTAAGACTAAAAATATTGAGATGTCTATTGCATTGGTAACCCAAAGTGGAAACATCATTTGTAAATGCAGTTCCAACAAAGTAATATTTTACCACAATTTTAAGCAAATCTGGACATAGGGAAGGGGAGGGAAATTGAATTACCATCCTTGCAGAGAAGAAAATCCTTAATTAAGATTTCTTAGGAGATTTGGAAATTGCAAATGTGGCCAACCTTTGGTTTTACCTCAAACGGACCTTTTTGCTCAGTCAGTACATGGAAGGCAATCTGCACACCAACTTAGGAGCTGCTCTTTGGGCAGTTATCCCCATATGACATTTTTAGTGAGGTGCTATTAGAGTTATTCAATTAATTACAAATCTAATGCACTAACCACACTCTCTCACCACCTCTATTGCACTAGGAAGCTAGGCCTCTAGCTCCTTTGTGGTTTCTGTACATTACAGCAACATTACAATATCTTTTGCAAGTTATGCAAGACAAAACTTTATTTAAACAAAGATCATAAAGATGTTTGTTTTAATAATACCATGAAAACATATAAGTAAAAATTTACACACAAGTTATTTTGCATGTGTAATCAACAAATAACTCTGATAAGTCATTTTGTGATTAAGGCTTTTTTGCATAAATATAATAATTTTTATGCATTATACACATTTTGCATCTATAAATCAGTATCACTTAGTGGACTATGTCCACATGTATTTGAAAGCAACAAAACCAATTTCTTTAGTCAATTAAATGAACTTTCATGTAATTTATAAAACAGTCAACATCAATGGAAATACAATAACAATTGATATCCTGGAAATGGAATTTGTAATGTGGCGTTTTGGGGTGTTTTTTTTACTTTTTAGACCAGTGCACTAGGAAATGATGGTCAGCTTCTGTTAAGGCTGCTATCTGTCTTAGCAAGTGAGCATAGATGACATAAGTAGAAGTGTTACTAAATTGAGGATTCTGAAAAAGATTAAAAAAAGGTGTTAGGTTAATAAACTGCATAAAGGGAAAAAAGTCGTTAGGATTTTTTCTTATGTTTGTTGTTGCCAGTACAATTACACAGGAAAGTAGTTCACAAAATAGCTGTGACAGTGGTAAAACCATGGGAAAAACAACTCACAACTTCTAGCCAAATAAAAAATACACAACTGCTGTATTGTAAAAGTATGATTTTTTTTCCCCCAAAAGAAAGCCCACAGGCAGTACTCAATATTCTGGATTATTATTTACATTGTAACACAAACTACACTCCTCTAAGTGATGTGCTTTTTATATCAGCAATACAAATTCTCTTAGCTCCTGTCTATCCCATATCAATCCAAACTGATTTTCCCTCTATTCCACATGTTCACGCATTCCCTCGTTTCAGCAGGAGATATTCTTTTAAATTCACAGCTAGTATATACCAACCCCGAGAAGAAAACTATTGTCTCAATAAATTAAATTTCCATTTGATAGTCTCAAATAACAGTAGAAACTGTCCCTTGTGTGCAGAGGTGTTAGGTACACTAGCAAAACATAAAGGGGAAATCTGCAACAAATGCAAGCCAATTATAGCAGGAAAGGTAAGAAGTGGCTACAGATAGAAATAAGACATTGCAACCAGTCAGATGGACTGGAGAAAATGGAACACTAGAGAGTTACAGCAATACCAGAAAGTGCATGTACTGAAACTTTCAGAGTCACAGCATCCTAACAAAGCAAATCTGGGAGTAAGGACAACGTAAGAACAAATAAGTAAGGGAAATACTTATTCTTTCAACCCAGAAAATAAAAGAAAACAATTACTTGTCTATTAGTGCATAGTTTTAATCTATGTGACCTTTCCCCACCAGCTGTCTTCCATTAAGCTCCCATTCCCATCATGCATTATACTTTTTTCCATATTTTAATACATTCTTACCAACAGGAAATTGGATGTGAAGTATCTCAGCTATACAAACTATCTTGTTTGCACAGTATACTGGTTTATAGATCATAAGTTAAGTAGACACATACTTACACAAAAATATGGTATTTTTCTTACCTGTAAAAGTATACAATATGCTCTAAGATCATCTTTTGTTCGTGGCCTATGAACAAATGAAATAATAAACAGAGCCATATGGATCCATAATTTACACACATTAAGAATCATGAAATAATGGATGATTTTGTTTTGCTTTGCTAATATGTATAGAATACTACATTTAAGAATCTTCACTGCTCTCAAAAACAGAAAAGGACATTTACAAATTCTGGCCATTCTCTAAAGGCAGCAGGCTATTTATTATCTGTCTTCTTAAAACATGACAGAAGTCCAAAAAAAAGGTCAGAATTGAAGAGTCAGATGTGTTCCAAAGAGGGAATTCTGCATTATTGTCTATCTATAAAGAACTTTATTTGCTCTTTGATATTTCCTGCAAGAATTCTCCACACACTTCTACCACTGCAGCCTCTGCACTTCTTTATGTTTATCAAGGGTTTTACATAACCACAAACACAGGCAGCAACAGCACAAAAAGCAGTGTAAATTGGAGAAATGGGTAGCCAAGACCTGGGTCACATGTGAGGTACAACAAGCCATTGTCTCGTGCTACAACTTTTTAGGAATCAATGCTATGCATTTTCACTTCTGTTACTTCATGCTAAGATGTTGTCATCTCCAAAAACCTTCCTGCTTTTGGGCTATCCCCTTCTGCATCCTGCACTGCTCTTTCTGTGGTGCTGCCACACAAATAGTATTGTGAAGCAAACTGTGGATCAGGGAATTGCCCTGGTGGCTGTTGTGGGGTGGACAATGAGAGTAAGTTTTACCCCAGTAAAATCCCTTAATTCATCTCACAATTAAGATGTCCAAAGAAATGCCCTGGCAACAAGCAGGTGAGATTTGGTGACAGAATGCATGGCTTGGTATGGATCTGCCTCTCAGTGATTCAATACCAGCTTACAAAGTTCAAGATGTATCTCAGCAGATTTGCCAAAAATAATTAAGTTCTTATGTATCAAATAAGTTGCATCACATTTTCTTTCTTTGCCAAAAACAATAAAAAATAAAACATATAGTAAGTAGACTGAAGTGCTGACACAGCACTGATGCAAACATTTACCCTGTCCATTCTTGTAGTAGACCATTAATTATTCCTTTTAGGACTGACTTCTGAACATCTTGAGGCTATGAAAAAAGGAGAGGAAAAATTGTATCTGAAGTAATTATACATACTCAATACAAGATAATTGTACAAACAAGCAAGTTTGCTTTGCTTGCATTTCAAGACAGCTAAGAAATCTTTTGTGTTATGACACTGAGCTCCTAAACATCTTCCCCACAGACGTACTAGCTGAGTGTAGAGTTGTGCCAATGGTGCCTTTCAACACTTAAACCCTGTAAATATAATTTCTAAACTACTCCTATCCTTTGTATACAGGACCTACTTTTTTACTGTCCCCAACCTCACATTTTCTTTATTTCCCACTATAAAGTCCCATCACAGCCATGTAGTATCTCTAGGACAGGCAGTCTTTGAGAACTACCACAATATAAACTATGCTTTACTAGTAGGAAAAATTTCCTCCTCTTTTACTAGAGCAGCTGTCATGATTCTATGACAATTCTCGTGGGATCATTTTAAGTATGTTTTGAGAGATTCTTCAGAAATCATGCCTATCTAGGAAAAACTTGGTATAAATAGTATAAAACATTAATCCTTTTTTCTACTTACAGTATTTAATAAGGCATCATAGACAACGTTCACAAATTTTGCATCGATTCCAGAGTCCTCAATGGTATTAAATGGAGAATTGGTATCTTTCTGTAAGTTAGGTAATACATGAAGCATTTTGAATATTTTATAGCTATCTTTGAAAATGTAAGTTTACAGCAAACTTAGGAAAACATGTTCAGATATAAGTATTTTCTTATCAAAACATAAGAAAATGTTTCCTTAATTAGTATGCTAAAGACAGAGCAAAGCAATAGTAATCCTACACATATTCATGTTGTCATTCTATTTTAAAAATGTAAGAGTGTTTCAAATACACAATTACACTGAACTTTCATCTTTCATCTTTGTTGTTGATCTATTATCAGACAAAGGCAAAACTTTAAACATTCAATATTTGTTAAATAACTAAAGGTCATGGGTTATTTCATCCAGGCTCAGGCCCTATCATCCATATTAAATATCACAAGCACATTTTGCTCTACAATAGGCAGGAAATAATAATTTAGCATGAACTCAGAAACACAAATATAACTGTTCCCTAGGAAAACCAAGTCATCATAGCACATGAACAGCTATAATAGAGCCCATACCACATCTTTTTTTAGGGACAGGGAATTTCTGTTTCCAGATTTGCCTAGGCCTCTGCATTAGCTTGAAGGTTTTAAAACTGTAATTTGTGTAAAGTACCTACACAATCACAGTGTCATACACACAAACTACATACTGGAATTTTAAAGCTCCACAAACTTGAAATATAATTGCTTAAACTGGAATCAATAAATCAATGAATCAATGCAGTAACAGATTGTTTACAAAAAACAGGTGAGACCATGACAAAGTTATGTTAGTAGCCTTGAATATCTGGCTGAAGTCCTTTAACAGACATTTTTGGAAACATTTTGAAGATACAAATCACTGCAATTACTAAATAGTATTAGGAATAATTTTGTACCTTAAAAGCAGCATTTATCTCCAAGAAAGAATCAAAAGTTGTAGAATAAAAATTATGTACAGCTTTCCAATCTCCCGATGCCTTCGACTTTTCCATATCATCCCTAGAGAAAATATATTCAAGTACTGGTAATAGTTCAATCTTTCCAGCCACTTAGACTTTAAAATGCACTGTAACTTTAAGCTTTTCTCACTAAGCACACTTAGAAGACAGACAAGTATAATACCCCTATCTTTCTAACCTCTTCCTTGTCATTAAAAGATCATGGTATTACAAGAGAACAAAAGCATAGTTTGTGTTTGATACACCTGAGCAATGTCTTTTATTCAAAATGTTCATTCATAATGTCACAGTTCAGTGTGTTAGGACAAATAATTAGCAGAAGAGAACAGAATTAAGCTGCAGCTACACTGACATGATACAAGCATGAGGGCTCCTAAACTACTCAAATTCACTAGAATTTCTTCAAAATTTTATTTATTTTAAATTTTTTCAAGTAGAACTTAATCTTAGGCATGTGAAAGGTGGTCACTGGTGACAGTCAATGTGGTTTCACTAAAGGAAAATTGTGCCTGACAAATTTGGTAGCCTTCTACAGTGGGGTTACAGTGCTAATGGATGATGGAAGAATGGTATCATCTACCAGGACTTGTGCAAGGCCATCCCCTGGAAGCTGCTTCCTCTTGCTTTGCTGCAGGCTGTGCAAGAAATCCGCAGCATGGGGAAATCCCAAACCCAGCTCAGCACAGGGAGCAGCTGCCAGATCCAACTGAAAAGGACCTAGCCCTGCCTGGAGGATGGCAACCATGGGAGAGGACAAACAGAGAGGTGGTAGAGGCTCACAGCTGGGAATTCAAATGGACAGGACAAGGGCTAATGGCTTTAACCTGCAGGAGGGTTCCTTTAGATAAGACATAAGGAAGCGGTTTTTTACAAACACTGCCACAGGTCGTCTAGAGGCAACAGTCAATAGATACAAAAATCTGAATATGGAAAAAAAATCAGCTCTTTGGATCACCTGAATACTCAAAATAATCAAAAAGCATTCTTTTTCCTCCCTGGAAGCACAACATTTCAAACGGGAAAGAGAGAATAATCACCAATATAACCAAAAAAGACTGCAAGGGATCTGCCAGCCCACAATAAGCCATACATATTCTTTTCAAAAATGAAACATTCACTGCATTTCTAATTCTGAAGTATATGTTTTGCCATTTTTTGTGTGGAACAACATTTCAAGCTACAAGAAATATTTTGATAGTTTTCAC